>CM066033.1:6602684-6911401 GCA_033557465.1 Ichthyophis bannanicus | reverse complement strand
GCACATGAGACCAATAATGTAGATGGAACACACAGCCCACCACACGAATCTTCAAGTAACTCAGACACAGTTAAAACTTCTATAGGTTCGAATCTTCTCCCAACGTCAATGGTTCTTTTCTTTCCTTGTGGTGGAAGATAGTAAACCTTTGTCAAAGGTGGAATTAAATCTGGTGGCATTTCCAATATCTCTTGCATGGTATCTCTTATAACATCATCCAGGGCAGACTACCCCTCATCTTGGGGAAATTCAAAACCCTCTCAGGTTCCACAGCCCTGGCAGAATTTTCCAAAACCTCCATTTTATAACGAAAGAGCCACATTATCCTTGAGCAAAGCTGTAGTAGAATCTGACAATGTGACCAACTGGACTTCCATGAGCTTGACTTGCAATTTAATATGTTCACTAGCAGTCACAAACAGAAATCAATTCCTGCGTCGAGTTTTCTTGAATCCTGGAGGAAAGGGACATGGTCTGACTATGCACTGCTTCTGAGAGAGAAACAATTGCCTCCCAAATTACCTCCAGTGTGAAGACTTTGGGTCTAATAAGAGAAACAGGCACAGGAGTAGAGGTCAACATGGTAGAAGACTGAGGGGAAATACCTTCACCAGCCAAACAAGGAAGGAACCATCAAAGCCTCTCTGCTGCGGTGCTCCAGAATCCTCACCAGCAACCCCGGGGACAACTGAGCTGAAACCAAAGCACTCTCCCCTCTACCTTTCCCTCTGCCGAGGGAGGAGGTGCCGAAACTACCGGGATCAGGCTCAGAGCAGCAGGACACTGCGGCGGCGTTCTCTCCACAGGAGACAAAGATCTCAGAGTATGAAGGCAGCGAAAAACTCTCCTCGGCCGTTGCTGCCAAGCCAGAGCGAATCTCCTGTTTCTGCGCCTGGGTGAGCAGGAAAAAAAATGATCCCTGAATTATCTTTAAATGCACAAATTTACAAATGTTCTAGCAGTTGTGTCTCATCTAATGTAATAAGAATGAGCTCAGTATGATATGGAATCTAGCCATTGTGACTTCACTGGCGAGTTTGCCTCTCATGAATTGGAGGAATGTTCCATTATGACATCATATTAACAACGACCAGCATATAAAGATCATTATGGTCCATCTAGTCTGCCTAGTAAGGTTACAGAAGTAGGGGTGCCTACTGCTCTGTGCAGATCACCCCAATTTGCTGAGGTATAAGAAAAAGTTAAGGTTAGTCTGATGGTATACTCATGCTATATTGCCAAGCCGGGTCAGAGAAAGTCTTCACCCTATCTGCTCGGCCAGTGCATGAGCTGGATGCTCTCAATTTTCAAATTGCGTGAAGCCCATGAGGAATAGATGGTCTGCAGACAATTAGCAGTCCTCTTACTAGATGGATCTATGGCTTCAGACAGAAATTTAGTAAAAACAAGCTCTAGAGAGAGAACCTTTTAAATTCATCTGTACTTTTGTTGGCATCCGTGCATCACTCTACCTTTGTTTATCCAGCTCCGATTGTAAGAACATGAGGGGGCATAGTTAAGTGTGTTAAATGCTCAGAGTAGGTTTTACCACTCTAACAGCACACACTAAAAGCAGCACTGCGCTGAAAAACCTGGCTCGGAGTAGAGATAAGACATGGCTGCCAGTGATAACTAGCATGCAGCTGATACAGTTAAATATAGCTCTGCTATCAGTAGTCTGGGGCCATGGTAGCTATCCGCACTCAAAAACCAAACCTCTCAAGCTGCCGTCAGCCTTATTGACCGCTGATTCTATCTCCTTTACCTGATACTACTACCAGATCAAGAAACCTCAGATCCTACTTCCCTCCCTCCAGCTTCTCAAAAATAGGGATGTTCCCCTGCCTGATTAAGAAAACCTACTAGGAAAAAAGTACAAAGGACTCCCTTCAATGGTGTCTTTGGGTGAGGGAGGATTGAAGAACACCCGACCATCTCACACTTATATGAGGGCTCCTTGGTAGTCTAATGCATTGGTTCTCAATCCAGCCCTTAAGAGCACACCTAGGCCAGTCAGGTCTTCAGGACTTCGACAATGAATATGCAAGATATAGATCTGCATACACTGAAGACACTTTTTAATGGGCATTTTCAGGGTCCATTAACTTATGCTTTCATGGAAAGTATGCTAAAAATAAGCATATGCATTACTTACAGAGCAAAATCCCACGCACTACACTTAAAAGCAGTTTACTTCATCTCTGTGCACTGGTCTTTGTTCAGGTGTTAGAGGTAGTTTCTAACTTCAGTTTACCTCAGATTATTTAGCTGGGGGGGGTCTTAGATAGGTTTCCCTCATTGGGGACGTGCACCAGAATCACCACCACAAGACCCCCAACCCACATATCACCCACAGTTTGGGAAGATAATTAGTTGTGTGGGTAGGTGGGATGCAAGTGTGTGAGTCATTAGGGACTGTAAGAGACCAACCCCACCCTTTGCTCATCTCTGTACCTAACAGTAAACCATCTGCATTCAGCTGCCAATTTTCAAATAATTAGGGCGAGCATCCAGCACATGGTTCATGGAATTATTTCCAACCCCTCTCCATGTGTCTGACTGTGGAGCAGTGTGCAAGGTCCAGTCCTTTATCACTATGACCATGAGCCAGTATATATAGACTACAGCTGTGGAAATTGCTTCTCCATAAACATGCATTAGAGCAGTTTTGCTGGATTCTTCCATTCCCCGCCCATGCAGAAGATCCACCAGCTCAGCCTCCCCCCCTCCTTTTCTAAGGCTAGAGCTACCCAGTGTCTCCTTATTGGCTGAATCCTACCCAGCACATCTGTTAGGTTGTATTCTCTGAAAAATTGCTATCTGCAGTCTTCCAAGCCTCCTGTTTATCAGCGAGTGTACCCTGTCTATTTCTAATGTAATTTATCTCCTCTCCCACCCCAATATAACCACTAACACATTTTAGGTTTAGCCATCTTTCCAGCTGACATACATTTGGCCATTAGATCTTTTTCAGGTGAAGTAGCCTCCAGTCAGATCTGAGCAAGTGCTTGTGCTCCCATCTCTCAGCTTGGAGGCTGCGACCTAGCAGGAACAGCAGCCTGGCAGATTGATTGCTGGCTATAGGCATGTAGGTGATTGAGCAGCACCTGTACAGTGTAGTGATGAGCTGCTGCTGGTCTGGAATACAAGCACTAAAAACACTGTAGGGCAGGTGGAAATTGGGAGGATGCATTGAGGTCTGGGAAGGAGAAGCAAGGATATAATCCAAACCGGAGGTGTTACAAAGTAAGAGATGAGATCTGCCACATGTAGGGCATATGGCACATTAAAGGGACCCCTACCAGGGAGAATACTGGAGTTGGTGGAGTGATTTACACAGGTAATGAAGAGTTTATCTTATGTATAGAAAACAGCAGTCATGTTCATTTGAATCCACGGGTTGGCAACAAAAAACACAAGTGTTTGACGTGAAATGAACTATTCTGTTGACTGAAGGTAAATTTTTCAGGCAACTGGCTGGACTGAAATAGATCTTTCCTCCCCTTACCACTCACCAAAGACAAAATCTCTTGCTGGTAATTGAGAAACATCTTCCACTGCTGGGTAGGATGTGAAGTAAGAACCCTACAAGGAGTAGCTCAGCCTCCATAGCAAACCTGCCATACCCAACCAACCCCAACACTCAGAACAAGTACTGTAGCAGCAACCCTCCCATTGCAAAACAATGATGATTCGCTTAGCCCTTAAAGCATTCCTGCTCTTCCCAGCCAGTCAAAGGAGCGGCAGAGCTTAGAGCAATGGACTCAGAAGCATGGTACAAACACTACTTTTGACATTAGGCATCTTGCCTGATCTCCCATTACCTCAGCTGCCCCCATAGCATAAGCCCTTTTGGTAAAGGCAGGCCAAACTGTAAACTACCCCACAGCAGGTGTACGACTGAACAGAACAAGCTGGACTAGACTGCAGCAGAAGAGCTTGTTATGTACAGAAGTGGCAGCAAATCTTCATTAGAATTGCACAGGAAAAGCTTGAACTTTGTTCCCTGTAGGGCAGAGGGAAGGAGACTGTTTAGGGAACAGCATAGCTCCAACTTTCCTATTTTGTTTCCCTTACTAGAATCTCTCTTCTCTTCACAAGCCCCCTGCCTCTAACACACGGTCACCTTCTCCCTGCTTCTAACCTTTTTCCAGCTGCAAATAGGTCCAGAGCTGCCGTCCTCTCCTCTGCCTGAGATATGGGCTCCCCACGGACAGAAAGCTGTGCTCTTTGCTATCATGGCTTCTGCCCTTCCTCTCCTGCCTGTGGGATATGGGGTCCCTGAGCAGACAGCTGCTGTCTCCCCCTCTTTATGCCAGGGGAAGTATAGGCGTGTTTGCACGTGGTTATGCACGCACAAAGCATGCATAGATAAATTCTATCCACCTGAACCTTCAGCAATAAAGTACTGAAGCAAAGCAAAACCAACCTAAATAAAGAACCCCTCCTTAGGAGAGGTGCTTCTGATCTATAGCAAGAAATAAGGCAGGAAGCCCTGCTCCCCCCTTCCCTTCAGAGAAGGAGCCAGTATTAGAGATCATTTATGCTTTAAATTCTCTAGTCACAAAAAACTTTACACTCTAATAGAAGACTTACCCTCATGAGAAAGGGGAGTGCAGCTCAATGGGGGATTAACTCCCCTCCTAATGTCTAGCTGCTGTCCTCACCCAGGGTCAGTTTGTCAGAAAGATACTCTCCCATGCCCAATTCTGCAGCATTAAGCCTCTTCAGATTGGTTAGGTGGTCACCTAGCATCTTGATGAGCTTCACCTCTTCCTCCAGAAAATCACACATCTGTCCAGAAATAAACCAGAAGACATTGCTTAGAATAGCAGAGGACACTGTAACTGAGTTCCCCATCACCCCTACAGCTCTGGAGTAGGGAAGCTACCAATGCCCAGGTATACTCTTCCTGTAATAGAGAAGCTGCACAGAAGTGTTTCAGATCAACCTATGATGCTCATAGATGATCTCATCGAGTGGCAACGCCTAAAGCACAACAGATCCACTACATAAGCAATTAAGATGTAGTGCCCATCCGGCATCTAGCTGCTATGTGATTGGTTAGACCTGTACAGGCAGCTGCATGTGACATGCGCTTATACCATCTTGAGTTGCTTTTTGGGTATTACCACCAAAAGATATTCCTCCAGTTAATTCTACCCCACCCTTTCAGAAGTGGTCCATACGTACATGGGGATCAGCATGGTCTGTGGCAGTTTTGTGCAGGTCCAGCAGAGCTTGATTCACAGTCTTCTCCTGTTTTAGGGTATACTCCATGGCCTGGCTCCAATTCCAACTCATCAGATTCTGGCTTCTGCAACAAAAGATACAGGGTGTCCAGTGAGCAGCAGTACCAGGAAACTGCCTGCAAATTGCTAGGCTGGGACTACCAAACATAAGCTATTGTGTGGGGTAAACCTGGGCCTGTAAATTCTCTAGTTGAAAATTAAAGGACTAAGGGGCATGTTTACTAAAAGCCGTACAATTGCGTGCCGCACAATAGCGCACGGAAACGCGGCACTCAAACGCTCAGAAACGCTCTTAAACGCCCCGCACAAGTGCGCGTGGGCCCCGCACAGTTGCGCGCCGCACTAACGTGCCCCGCACAAGTACCCGGCCCGCAAATGTCCGATAGAGGCGTGGAAAGGCATTCTGAGGGCGGAGGAAGGCTCCCGAGGGGCAGAGGGACGGGGTCAATGGGTGGAGAGTGGGAGGGGAGAGGCTCCCCGCACAGTATCGGGCCCGAATTTGCATGTAAAAACTACCGCGAGTGAAACACTCGCGGTAAGAAAGCATTTAAAGGGAAGAGAAACCATTTCCGTCAGCAATGTACAGGAAAACCGGGGAAACCAGCAAAACGTGAGCAGTGTGATATATGTGCACAGCACAAAAGTGAAAATAAAAATAGAAAATGACCACAACAGAACTATTAAAAATAGTAATTCAGCTGGGGAACAGTTATAGTGATGGGCAAATACAGAAATCACACCCAGCAAAGCTCCAGAAAAAAGAAATGACTTTTGGAAGGGTCTACTGAGAGGAGACTCTTCCAAAAAACATTGCCACGTATTGGAGCTTTCCTGGGAGTGTTTGCTATGGTTGCCCATTAATATCACTGTTGCCCAGCGTGGTGATATTTTGTCCCACATTTTCCGTGGTCATTTCCGGGGTTTATGTGCACGTTTGTCACCAGACAGGGTGCATATGCCCACAGTAGAATTGCGTTAGAGCAGGGTTTGTGACTCCATCCTGCCAGGCTTACTGCCTCCAGGGGCTGCATTGTCTCTGTGGCCAAAGTGTGGTACAGCGGACAGAGTCATTACCTCTAGGACCAGAGGGCAGAGGTTCAAAACCCAGCTGGGGCACCTGCCAGCCCAATCCCTATATTTTACCCACCACTAAATAAAGATAGCGCAGACACCCCTGTATGCATGGGGAAAACACCCATATTTTACCCAACACCGCACACACACCACAACAATGGGCATTACCTACAGCCAAGTCCCCCAAATGCAGTCCCATACTGCCACATTGCAATCAGGTCAACTGCTTTTTCTGAGAGAAGTTCATGCCAGCATGTTGGCGGACAAGTACATGTGGTGCAGGGGGCAGTGGCTGCTAACCACAGAAGACAGAGGCCTAGCCATGTGCAGGCTGGCACAGTCCACTGCAACAGACAGGTCCTGCCGGATCCACAGTCATGGACAGTCCAGGGAATCCAACCAATCTGTGGCTACACAGTGGTGCAGTGCACACAGACAGTGCATACAAGAACAGAAGGTCACAGGTTCAAAGCCCAGCTGGGGCTACTGCCAATCCTGCCCACATATTTTTCCCACAACTAAACAGTGATAGTAAGGACACACCTTTCATGGCGGGGACATATGCAATGGTAAGACATCTATCTTTTACCCCACTGAGCACAGACACCATGAACAGGGGCAGTACCTAGAGCAGAATCACCCAAATGCAGTCCTGGTGGGCCACACACCAGTCAAGTTCCATGCTGACACTCATACATATGCCTGTGCTGTATATCTATGCACCACCCCCATGGCATGTAGATGTAGCCCATGCATATTCATGAGGGATAGCAGGAAAACCCGAACAGTGTGATGCAAACCTGGACTGGAGTTGGGAATCTGTGCTGTAAAGCAGCAGCCATCAAGGGTAGACACACCCACACCCACAGGCCCCATTGGCCAATGTCTCCTGGAAAGGCAGAACATTGGACCGTGCATGCAGCACCCAAAACGAGCACTTGCATAACTTACCAATGTCACCCTACACCTGAGGTATACGGTACACAGCTCGGAGACGTTTGCTAGGAGCACAGGCAGGCAGTTATCCATACGTTACGTACATACTGCTAGTTGACCCCATCCAAACAATCTGTTAGGTGTTTGCGGGGCATGCTCCAGGCCTGGCCTCTGACGGTGCTTACCACCCTGGGGAGTGACCACCAGCTGTAATGCGTACCATATCCATGCCTTGCCGTGCTCAGGACCGGTTTGGTGGGCAAGGCTACTTACCCCCTCAATCGTAGCACCATGATGGCAGAGGTGTGGAAGTGTGTGTCTGTCTATACAGTGGGTGTTGGCTGCAAGCCCCTTCAACAGCCCGCACTGCCAGCACTGTTGCCAGTATTGGCCAGTCAATGTGCATAATGAGGTGCAAGGTACCATGGGTATAGCCAGGGCAGGGTGGCGTGGCCAGGATGCATCTGCACTGGGCATAGGGCCCTGGCAGGGACATTGGCTGGGATATTGTACTGTCCGGCCACCACCTACACAGACAGGGTGGCCAAAGCATGTCCTTCTGGGGGATCACGCTCACCCTGACTGTGCAGTGACCACAGCATGGCTAGGCCCCCCCATAGTGCTGTATAGTAGTTCTCTCATGTGATAGATATGGGTTTCTCTTTGGGGCCCAGTCACTGATCTATCTGCTTGCTGTGTATGCAGACAGCCCAGTTCTGGGTGCATGCATCTCCATTGGGAACATGCACTATGGACTAACCAGCAGACTGTTTGTAGCTGGTAAATGTCTTGCTATAATGGCTTGCAGGGTGCAGTGGCTGTTGGCTTGCTGCAGGGGAATATCTGGTGGTGGAGTGCAGCTTACCATACCCTGGGCTTATGTCTGTCTGCTATTGTGTTATGGCTGTGTATGGAGCTGCCTGCCTTGGGGGGGGGGGGTGGTGGTGGTGGTGGTGTTCCTCAGCAGGACTGGGGTTGATGTTGCCCTCTACTGCCACCTTTGCAGGGAGGTAGAGTGTGGATCCCTTGATGGGGACCATGTTTGCCTGGGGGGGGGGGGGGGTGCCTGATGGCGGCAGACAGGGATATCCATGGTGTTTGTGCAGAAACTAGCTATCTTACACATTAACACTGCTTTGGAACGCCCGCATGGCCTCCAGCAGCCATGGCAGGTGTTGTTTACCTGGTCCTGGCCACCTCATTGCACACTCAGGGTGAGCACAGTACCCGCACGATGTAACGGTGTGTGGCTACTCTGTGCCAGTAAAACACCCGGTCAGTGCCCCCTACTAGGCCAAGGTGCTGTGTGGGTGCACCCGGTCACTTCCCCCAACAGGGCCGAGGTGCTGTGGGGGTGCATTCCCCATCTTGTGTCCATCTGCGGACAGCTAATTTGCATGTGCAGTGCATCATGGGTACGGGTGGCCTAACCCTATCCTGTTGACACCAGCAGACTGTCTGTGAGGTGACGTGTAGGCTATCTGCAGCCAGCCAGGGGCCTGCTTACAGCTATGGAGCTGTAGCGCAATGGTTACATCACTGCCTGTGCAGCCAGAGGTCATGGGTTCAAACCCACAGTGGGGCCCTTTGGTAGGGCTGTCCACAGCTTTATTTTTATTTACTGTACATATGTCTATGCCGGCAAGACCACCCTCAGCTTACTATACCCATTAGGTGCCTCTGAGGGTGCTTCATAGGGCGCCCTGTAGGCCACCTTATGGTTGCCATCCCTATAGGGTGCACTATACATTATCCTGTGTCGCAACATACATGCTGCCCCATAGGGGTCATTCAAGGGTGCCTTGGCGAACAGTGCACTGTAACATGTGCCTTATGGGCCGCCGTATGTTAACATGCTGGGAGAGTGCGTTTGCTAGTAGTGATAACAAAATAAATTTATACAGCCTCCTACAGCATAATACATACTGCCTCAGCAGGCATTTTTCACTGGGCATTGTGAGGTGTTGAACCCCTGATCCCTGCACCATTGGTCAGTGTTGTAACCATTGTGCTGTGGCTCTGTTCCTGTGCTTGTGCATCAGCGCGCCGCCTTGTGCCTATCAGCGCGCCGCCTTCTGCCGCCCAAGGGGACCAGTGCGCCGCCTTCTGCTGCCCAAAAATAACTGTGCGCCGCCTTCTGCCGCCCAAAAATAACTGTGCGCCGCCTTATGCCGTTCCAAATTAATTTGCCTCCTAAAACAATGTTAATCATTACAATTACTGCCTCAGCTGACCTTTGTCGTTGCGCACACTGGGGGATTGAACCCATGGCCCTGCACCATTGGTCAGTGTCTTCACCGTTGTACCACGGCTCTGTTGTTTTGTATACTCAGCAGCGTGCCACTTTGCCTTTCCACGCGCTAATGTCGACCCACGCACATTAGCGCGACGCACACACATCCGGTTGCTTACTACCGTTTTTTTTTCTATTTTCTGCCTGAACCGCCCACTCCTTATATGGCACAGGCACACTAGCACGGCCCCGCACGTTAGGAATGTTTAGTAAACATGCCCCTTAGTCTAGGAATACAAGGAACAGCACCATATGACAGGTTTGATGGCCATAGAGATTATTTTTTTAAATATTACAACAGCTAAGCTATTGTATCAGGCAGCAGATTCCATAACCAGACAAGCAATGGTTCACATTCTTAGAATTAGGAGAGACAGACCAAAGGCACTGGTTACCTTCCATCTGCCTAACTTTACCCTCTCATCCTGCAAGACAAGCCTAAGGTACAGGTTCCAGCCAGCCACCACTCTCCTATTACCTTCACATCCTGCGGAACCACACGTCCTCCATGCTTGTTCTGGAATGTCAGGAAGCGCTCCGACTACTCCCGCTTCTCCTCAGACTGCGGCTGAAAGAACTTGGAGAACTTAGCCAGGGCCACATCATCCTGGTCAATGTAACATGCCTGGAACAGGAAACAGCAGGTCTCCCAGGAAGGTCTGAAGAGACACCAACATATCCCCTCAGCACAGCCAAGCTCCCAGAAGACCTGCAGATAATAGGCAGACCTACCTATACTCCTTCAGCTCTGTTCAATGTAACATGCCTGAGGGGGAAAGGGCAGAGCCAGCAGGACCCAGTAGGTGAACCTGGCTGTTGCTAGAGGTTTTATATTCCCAGGACCCCTCTCCCCCCATTGCCTCTGCTGTAATCCTTCACCAGGGCCAGCAGCAGCATCAGTGGTATGGAAACTGCAACAGCACTTACCTGAACTCTCCAATATGATATTGCCGTTCCTGCCCTCTGACCTGCCACATCTGCCCCCGCCAATGAAGGCTTCCGGTTTGGACAGGCCCCCGTATAAATCCAAGTCTGCACTGGAGGCTGCAGAAGCAGCAGGAACTGCAACGCTGCTGGAGAGATCAGGTACACTGCATTGCAGTTTCAATAGCATTGTTGCAGGTCCCAGAGCAGGCTGGCAGTGGTAATAATGGGGGCGGCAGGATTGAGGATCTCCCAGGGCACCTCTAATCCTTGCATCAGGCTTGGGATTGGGGTTTGTGATAAGGAAGCTTATCATAGTTCAGGAAGGAATAATACAAGAGGTGAATTGGCTCTAAATAACCAACCTGTGCTGGCTGGTAAAAGCACTAAAACAGAGTGTTTGCATAAAAGACTACCAGACCCAGAATGCACTGGTTCACAGAAAGCCTCTAGGAGAGCTGAAGTGGGGAAACGTGTGCCTAATCAAGGAAGCTATGAGATAATCCCTAATCGCCCATCTCCTAGGGCAGGGCTTGATTCAGAACACCTGGACTGTGCTAGGGTGGAGTGTCCATCTAGGCACTTTAAAGGTAAAAGACATTCTTCACACAGACAGAAAGGGGAGAAAGGAGAGAAGCGAGAGAAAGGAGAGCCACAGCAAGGCTGGCAACGGCAAGAGAGAGAGGACGGCAACAGCAGAGAGAACACAGAAGGAGGAACAGCAAGATGTCCAGGAGGTCTAAGAAAGGAGCCCAAAGCAGTACGTGTGTTGGGAGAGATTCCAGGGGCAAGCATTCTCCATTGGACTGGAAGAAACCAGAGGCTTGGAGATATAGAGCCAGGAACCCCCAGAGAGCAACTGTAAAGGAGACGGCTGCATCCACAGAAAGAAGGAGCTCTAATACCTATTTAAGGAGGTATGGGAAAAGAGACCTAAAGTCCAGAGATTCTGACTGTAGAGCTGGGCACAGAAGCTTTGCTACCTATTGGCTAAAATACCCAGAGAGGAAATCTAATAGCAACGTGATCTCAGGTATGAACTCTGATCTGTTCCCTAGCTTTTCACAAGGAAGACAGCAGGGAAACAAATGCTATCCTGAGAGTGATCAGTTAGAGAATTCCTCTGAGCCAATGCATGAAAATGATTCCATGATATTTCAGGAGCAAGGGGAAATATCAAATGAGCAAGTAGAATGCATGGATTGCTCTCTGTGTAAGCTGCTGTTTTAAAGTAATCCTCAGTAAAGCAACAATCACCAAAAGGAACTGAACTGTGTTTTTTTTTAACTACCCAGAAATGTTTCTTTAAGTGAAAGCTTTAGGGTAAGTTGGAGCCACGTGGAGAGTGGACCAGCAAGGGTTTGCAGCTGGTTGAGCCCCTGTGATTAAGCCAGGCACAAGTGCACGTGAGCTCTGGAAAGAAAACTTTTCACTGTGTGCATGGAAGAAAGTTGTTTTTGGATAAAGAGCATTTTTCCTTTTGGGTTTGTTTTTCATTTAAGCACTGCTAAGAAAGTTATTAGCAGGGGCTAGCAGAATGACCTTTTCCGTTCCATCAAGGTCTTTATTGAGTTGTTGCCTAGGTATTTCAGTTGCCTTATACAGTTTTGTTTTCCTGAATACAATTCCTGAAGAAAGTATCCCATTGATGTTACCAAGCATATCTGTGCGAGGGAATAACTCCCCATAAATAAAATCTGTTTTCTGCTTACACTCGAGCAACTACAATTCATTATTTTTGTGAATGGCTGATTTTGTGTGAATGAAACTACAACACCCACAATCCTTTGCAAGTCATATAAATTCCTGTCTTTGCCAAAATTGTGGAACTTTCACAACAAGCACCCCCGTTTACAGTGGCGTAGTATTTCGGATTGCTTTTACACAAAGGATTTCCAGGATTTATAAGGATTACAACTGAAAAGTGAAAGAAAAAAGTTCAAGTCAAAAGCTGGAAAGTGGATTTTTCCCTTAACAACGTCTTGGAGAAAAAAAAGAGGCTGTTCCAGGAGCTGTTCCAAGGAGGAAGAGACCCTGTGTGAGCTGGATTCATCACTAGCATAAGGTAATAAGTACCTGGGCATGTCTAGTAGTGGATGGGAGTAAGACACAGGGGTAATTTGAAAAAAAAAATAGGAGAAAAACACCTGTTTGTAGGGTGCTGCTCTGTGGGGGTTTTTTTCTTTTGTTTCTTGCAGGGATATACAGAGATGGATCCTAAGGAACTGGCCAGCTGGATGGCAGCCCAATTTGGCAGGCAACAGGAGCTAGCACAGCAGGCTCAGGACACTACAATTAAAGCCCTGAGGGAGCAGCAGAAGCCAGTGCTTGACCTTGTGGAAGCCTTAACTGCACTTCACACCCAAGGTGGACCGTATGCAAGACCAGCAGTAACACCTGGTATTCCACATGTGGACAATGTGGGTCTCAGTCAGGGAAATGGGGCATTTAGTTTTGGGAAACTCACTCCAGAAGATAATGTTGATGATTTCCTTGAATCTTTTGAGAGAATGGCACAAGCATTAGCATGGCCAGAGACCCAGTGGGCAGTAAGGCTGGCAGCCTCATTAACTGGGGAGGCGCTTGCCGCTTATAGGGCAATGCCAGCAGCTCAAGCTTTAAATTATAGAGATGTAAAATCTGCTATAAGAGATCGCCTAGGGTAGTCTGTTTCAGAATATAGGCGAATGTTTAGAGCTACTGCATTAAGAGTGGGTGAAACACCCAGGGCTCTGAGTCAGAGAATCAGAGGATTGGCTATAAAATGGTTGGAGCCTGAGGGAAAGATTATGGAAATGTTATTGGACATTATTATGCTTGAACAATTCATGTCTGCTGTGCCTAAAGACTTGCACACTTTCCTTATACAGCAAAATTGCCAGAACCTGGGAGAGGCAACCATGCTAGCAGAGCGGTTCTTGGAAGCCACGCAGGCTTGCCATAGCATGGGTGGCCCTCTAAAGGTTGGTGTTGAGGCAAGCTGTGCTGTATCAGAAAAGAAAATAGTTAAAAATGTTGTTTCTGAGAATAATAGTACTGTACCTACCCAGATTACAAAGTGGAGTAAGAAGAAATGTTACAAATGTGGAAAATGGGGACATTTGGAACGGGATGCCAGGTTCACACTAGCTTGATAGGTGTTGATTTAAAACAGCCTAAAGAAGGGTTCCTTTTGGTGGTTGATGTGCAGGGAATTACCACGAATGCTCTGTTAGACTCTGGGGCAGACCAGAGTATGCTGTCAAAGAGGCTTTGGAAGAGGATAGAGGCCCAAGAAGGATTTGAGCCTAGAACCCCTGAAAGTAAGGTTTATATTAGATGCATTCATAGTGCTGCTTCAGCATATCCCACGTACAAGCTAATGATTACGGGCTTGGGGGTACAAGAGGAAATTCCTTTAGCAGTGGTTCCTAGGCTTCCATTTGATTTAGTTCTAGGAAGAGACTGGCCAAAATTTAAGCAAGGGCTAGTGAAAGGATTAGGGCAGAAGAGGGGTCTTGTATCCACCCGTTCACAGGCTAAAGTAGGGAGCCAGGAGGAGGGGGAGCAGGCAGAGTTATTAGGAGACTTACCCTCTCATGATGATTTAATAACTCTACCATCTGGGAAAGTAAGAAAATTGAAAGCACAAAAGCGTCGTGAGAGACTTTGCAGAGCACAGGGTAGGGCTGAGATGGAGGCTGGTCAAAGTTTACCCTGGGTGCCAGCTGAGTTAGTGGCAAAGTTTCCTAACTTTCCACAGGAACAGCGAGCTGATCAAGCTCTCATCCGAGCTTTTGAATATGCTCAGGAGGTCAGGGAGGATTTGCCCAGATTCATACTAGATAATGAAATATTATATAGAGAGAGTCAGGACCCCAGAAATGGGACCATACGTAAACAATTAGTGGTACCCACAACTTTTAAGGGACTAGTTCTTAGACTAGCACATCATCATCATGTGGGAGGTCATAAAGGGATGCAAGGAACGCTGGATCAAATACTTATACGTTTTTACTGGCCAGGTATTTTCAAAGAAACTGCCCAGTTTTGTGCTGCATGTCCAGCGTGCCAGCGTGTTACAGCGACTCACCCACCGGTGGTGCCTTTGATTCCCACACCAATTATCTCAGACCCAATAGGTCGCATTGCTATGGATATTGTAGGCCCATTAGTCAAAACGCCCCGAGGTTTCCAATACATCCTAGTTATGGTAGATCAGGCAACAAGGTTTCCCTGGGCCATACCATTAAGGAATATTTCTGCAAAAACAATAGCTTTAGAGCTAGTCAAATTGTTTTGTGAAGTAGGACTCCCAAGAGAGGTGTTGACTGACCGAGGGTCCAGTTTTGTAACCAAATATTTGGCCCAGGTCTGGGATGCCTTTGGCATTTCATCATGTAAAAACCTCGGCCTACCATCCTCAGTCAAACGGTTTGGTGGAGAGATTCAACCAAACTCTCAAACACATGTTGAGAAGGGGGTTAGCAGGAGAGGTAAAAGAATGGGATATGTTATTGCCCTTTGCCTTATATGCCTGCAGGGAACGAGTTCAGGTGTCCCTAGGTGTAACTCCATATGAATTGATGTATGGTAGGGCCCCACGGGGTTCGTTAGATATTTTGAGGGAACAATGGATAGATCCTGAACCAGAGAATCAGGAGGTGCCACAGTTTTTATGTGACTTGAGAGGCACGTTTAAAAAGGACCTCGCAGGTTGCTGAGAAAAACCTGCAGAACAGTCAAGTGCGCCAAAAAGGGTGGTATGACAGGAAGGCCAAAAGCCGCCAATTAAGCATTGGTGAAAAGGTTTTGGTTCAAGTAGCAGGTACAGCACCAAAATTTGGAGTACAGTGGAAAGGGCCATGGAAGGTTGTTAGACAGGTGAGCCCAGTATCTTATGTGGTGGAAAACTCAAGAGGTCGTAGACAGACCTACCACATTAATGTACTTAAATCTTGGAAGGAGAGGCCTGTAGACAATGATGTCCCTAAAACAAGCCAAGAAGTAGGTAAGCGTCCTAAAGATAATACTCTCGTAGGTATTACGGACTGTAGGAAGAAGGTTTCACAAGTTGCACCAGTCCGTAATAACTTAAGCAGGGGGGTATGTGATAAGGAAGCTTATCATAGTTCAGGAAGAGATAATACAAGAAGTGAATTGGCTCTGAATAAGCAACCTGTGCTGGTTGGTAAAGGCACTAAAACAGAGTGTTTGCATAAAAGACTACCAGACCCAGAATGCACTAGGTTGCAGAAAGCCTCTAGGAGAGCTGAAGTGGGGAAACGTGTGCCTAATCAAGGAAGCTATGAGGTAATCCCTAATCACCCATCTCCTAGGGAGGGGCTTGATTCAGCACACCTGGACTGTGCTAGGGTGGAGGGTCCATCTAGGCACTTTAAAAGTAAAAGACATTCTTCACACAGACAGAAGGGAGAAAAAGGACGGAAAGGAGAGAAGGAGAAAGGAGAGCTACAGCAAGGCTGGCAACGGCAAGAGAGAGGACGGCAACAGCAGAGAGAACACAGAAGGAGGAACAGCAAGACGTCCAGGAGGTCTAAGGAAGGAGCCCAAAGCAGTACGTGTGTTGGGAGTGATTCCAGGGGCAAGCATTCTCCATTGGACTGGAAGAAACCAGAGGCTTGGAGATATAGAGTCAGGAACCCCCAGAGAGCACCTGTAAAGGAGACGGCTGCATCTACAGAAAGAAGGAGCTCTGATACCTATTTAAGGAGGTATGGGAAAAGAGACCTAAAGTCCAGAGATTCTGACTGGAGAGTTGGGCACAGACGCTTTGCCACCTACTTTGCAACAATACCCAGAGGGAAACCTAATAGCAACGTGATCTCAGGTATGAACTCTGATCTGTTCCCTAGCTTTTCACAAGGAAGACAGCAGGGAAACAAATGCTATCCTGAGAGTGGTCAGTTAGAGAATTCCTCTGAGCCAATGCATGAAAATGATTCCATGATATTTCAGGAGCAAGGGGAAATATCAAATGAGCAAGTAGAATGCATGGATTGCTCTCTGTGTAAGCTGCTGTTTTAAAGTAATCCTCAGTAAAGCAACAATCACCAAAAGGAACTGTAATGTGTTTTTTTTAACTACCCAGAAAAGTTCTTTAAGTGAAAGCTTTAGGGTAAGTTGGAGCCACGTGGAGAGTGGACCAGCAAGGGTTTGCAGCTGATTAAGTACCTGTGATTAAGCCAGGCACAAGTGCACGTGAGCTCTGGAAAGAAAACTTTTTCACTGTGTGTGAATGGAAGAAAGTTGTTTTTTTTGGATAAAGAGCATTTTCTTTTGGGGTTTGTTTTTCATTTTAAGCACTGCTAAGAAAGCTATTAGCAGGGGCTAGCAGAAAGACCTTTTCTGTTCCATCAAGGTCTTTGTTGAGTTGTTGCCTAAGTATTTCAGTTGCCTTATACAGTTGTTTTGTTTTCGTGATTACAATTCCTGAAGAAAGTATCCTATTGATGTTACCAAGCATATCTGTGCGAGGGAATAACTCCCCATAAATAAAATCTGTTTTCTGCTTACACACTCGAGCAACTACAACTCATTATTTTTGTGAACGGCTGATTTTTGTGTGAATGGATTACAACACCCACAATCCTTTGCAAGTCATATAAAATTCTGTCTTTGCCAAGATTGTGGAATTTTCACAACAAGCACCCCCGTTTACAAGTCATAAGATAGGAGGCAGTGTACTATTGTGTATTGTTTACGCCTTTCAAAGTCAAGCACCCAGACTTCACCAACCTTGTCAACTGCTTCAACGCTATCACAGACTGGCTACTAACCCAGAATCTCCGCATAAACTTCAAGAAAACCAAAGTCCTGTACATCTCAAGGAACAAAACATTCTCCCCTCCATCCACTCTAAAAGTAAGAGATGCTGAGCTCCCTAGTAAACCCACCATACACTACCTAGGGATTACACTGGACCAGCATTTGGACTTTAGAGAGCACATAAGAAACACAACCAGGACCATATACAATAAAATCAGAACGCTAAGGCACCTTAGACCCATGCTACCCCCTAATGATTTCCAAACCATATTTCAGGCCCTCATATTACCGCACTTTGACTATGCAAATGTAATCCTGTATGGTCTCCCCAAGAACACTCTCAACCCATTTCAACTCGCGATGAATGCTGCAGCCCGCGTTCTCTGTGGCCTACCCAAATCGGACCATATCACCCCGATACTTAAGGAGCTCCACTGGCTACCGATATACTGCAGGTTAACATACAAAATTCTTCTCATAACATTCAAGATCATCAATAACATAACCCCCACGACACTCAGCGACCTCATCACCCCTACCCCGGACAACAGAACGAGGAGGACAACAACAGACAACATGATGATCATCCCCAAAGACTCCATAAAGTGCACCCAAACAACCAGGGGAAGAGCCTTCGCCTTCTACGCTCCAAAATGCTGGAATGACCTCCCACCGGAAATAAGATCGATCAAAGACCTCATTCAGTTCCAGAAGGCAATCAAACACCACATCTTCCTTTTACACTTTGCACAAGCATCTACTCCACCCTCGGTCAACACCTCCCAACCCCCACAATCTCTCCATCCACGACATAAACAAATGGTCTGAAGTAATAGCAGCACTGCCTACTAGTATTTTGTGAAGAACCCGGCCAAGATCAAATCTTATGCTTTGTCAATATGTATATAGTTACCCTGTATTTGCTCCAAGTTTTATCCCCTGTTACAATGTAAGCGCAAAACAGTCTTGACTAAATTGTGCAACCTTTGTTAATTGTAAACCGCACTGATAATAAATAGCGCGGTATATAAAAGATGTTAAATAAATAACACATGTCTGTAACCACTATCCCAAACAACCACTATGAGCACAATGCCAAAATAGTACCTCAAAGGGAATGTGTGTATGGGAACCTGCAACACCCAGTGATGTGGCAAACGCCTGGCAGATAGACAGCTGGCACCGTACAAGGATGTGAGCACAGGTGGGCCATGGATATGACCAGAAAATCATTAAATACAAGTGTCAGTGTGATCAAGCAGCATCCGAGACATATGTATTTAAAACACATATCTTCTTTTTTTGGTTAGTAATCACAGATAGTGTAGATACCGCCATCATAATATCTAGGTGAGTGGATCTCAGGAGAAAGGCTGAATAAACATTTCGCAGGACAGCAACCCACATCCTACAGAAAGGTCAATGGCCTGTCTACAAATGATGGAAAATATGGAACCGAACAAGAGAGAATTGAACCTGCAAACAGGTGTGAGACAGACCAGCAGCAATGCCAATTCCCCAAGTGGACTGCCATGTAAACCCCATAAAGTAAGAGACATATGTAACAGCCAATATGTGATGGATAGGCAGCACAGAGGGCACACTTGGGTGTACAGTGAAGAGATAGAAGTGTGTGTGTGCATAGGTGATGAACCTGCAGGTTCCAAATGGTCATGTTATCACAACAGAATAATTTAAACAAAAAAAACCCATGTGGGGATCAAACCTGCAACCTATGGTCTTATAGCACATGTCTGTAACCACTATCCCAAACAAGCACTATGACCATAATTCCAAAATAGTACCTCAAAGGGAAGGAGTTTATGGGAACCTGCACCATCCAGTGATGTGGTAAACGCCTGGCAGATAGACAGCTGGCACCGTACAAGGATGTGAGCACAAGTGGGCCATAGATATGACCAGAAAAGCATCAAATACAAGTGTCAGTGTGAGCAAGCATCAGCCGAGGACAAATGTATGTCAAACACATACCTTTATTTTCTTTAATCATCACAGATAGTGTAGATACCGCCATCATAATACCCAGGTGGATGGATCCCAGGTGAAAGGCCAAACCAACATTTAGCAGGGCAGCAACCCACATCCTACGTAAAGGTCACTGGCACGTCTACAAATGAGGGGCAGGAGAGATAATGTGCATCAGGTGCATGGTGGGCAGTATGCATTAGGCCCCCACACACCACATGCTGCTGCACGCCTCAAATGCGTTACTTACATAGGAGTGCATGTAGAGACAGTAGGCGGTGCATGATGAGGGCCCAACACACATCAATCATGATCTGTTCCCTAAAACATATCTATCTGGCAACACAGGAGACACACAAATGAGAACAGAATATGTTTTTAAAATGTTGAAAGTTAAAAGACACATATGGAAATATATGTTACAGCTGTCACATAATGCTCCATATAGGATCTAAAGCTGCAACAATGTAACCCTAAACAATTGTCAAAAGCACAACAGGTAGCAGAGGCACATGAACGCAGAGACAATTGCAAAATAACCACCTGCAGAAAACATGCAGAGATAACACTATGCAGAAGGTCCCCCCGCACTGGCTGGTGTGGATACAGTGTCTGTACACATATATCACGGCACATGGAATGCACAATTGAAGGAAGACAATGGACACTCACACTGCGACAGTCCAAATATAATGGGGCAATGTGAGTGTCGTTACCCAGGGGATAAATAGGAGTGTGCAGACATGCAATGCAAGGTTCGTAAATACATGTTTAGCGTCACGTCTGGACAGTAAGCAAATCCAAAAACCAGTATAGAGAGATGGAAAGTGACGGCAAAACATTGTACAGTAAACCACACAGAAGCCATATTGCCACATGCTGTGTTTCCCCAACAACGTCAGTCATATGCACATGCACCATGTACGTATCAACATGATACAGTGATGGCACACATGCACGGAAACACCCTTGGTGAGTGACAACATCAATCTAAGCTGTTGGTGTGCAGCAAAGCATTGTCATGGCAAAAAACTGTACCATATCCAAGTGGAGAGTAGGTGGACATAGACAACAGGACCTCTCCATTGCTCCCCCTATGCCACACGCATGGCTGTATGCTTGTGGTGAATCAAACAGATGAGCGTGTCCTGTGGTCCATGTCACACAAATGGCCAAAACACAACATTTGAGGAATGTACAACATACAGCAACAATGTAAGTCCCTGTTGCGCACGTGAGGACCAGTACACAGTGTCCAAAGTGCAAAGTGTGTCTGCAATCCAACAAGTCAGGTCAAAACTGCCCTTGTAACCCTGTGCATGCATAGTCAAGTGTCACATCCCAATATGCCAGAGTATTGGAAAGGTCATGTGTGTCTTCTGCGATGAACACGACACCCAGCCAGAGCATGGCAGCAACAGTGTGTAGGAGAGGTCTGTTAGGGCCCAAGTCGCAACTCCAACAATAATACTGTCTATCCTAGGCATTGTGTCCCACTCGCAGAGGTCAAAACATCCTATAGCAGCATTTCCCAGGGATAGTTGCATGGTGGTGTGTCCCCCAACAGGTGGATGATGGCAACGCCGGATGCACTGTAGTAGATGTGCTGGTTTGTCCACTGCCCTGTGTCAGAAGAGGATAAATGATGTATTGGTATGCTGCTTGCAACATCAGCACAAATTGCAGAGAGCCAAACATAACTATGTGCATAATAAAACGTCACACAGGCAAACATGGACATGAGCACAACACAGAACACACTGCATGTTGGTTAAATTTGGAATTGGAACTGCAGATGCAGCTATCACATGGATATGTTAATGTCCATGTCCATGCCCATGTTACCGAGGCGTGTCACAGCTCCACCCCATGTGCATCAGATTTTTTTTGAACAGAGAGCCAACATGAAATGTCTATGAAACAAAACGTAAATCATTAACATGTAAAGGCTGATGTAATCCCCCCAGATGTAACATGTAAAGGCTGATGTAATCCCCCCCCATGTGCGTGCAGCAAGTGTATGTCTTGGATCCCCTGGGTCACTCAAAGGCCACAACACGTCACAGTGAAGGGAGATGATGTCATCACAATTTGTAGAATCACCATGTAACCATGTCAAGCCACTGTTGATACATGTCCACATTATGACGATATCTGTGATACAAAAAAAGCTGTTCAAAAGTCATATGTCACAACACAAGACACAGTTCTGCTCACAACGCACAACACATGTCCACAATGTTCACATGGTAAACAGCAGCAAAATAGAGATAGCACAGTCATCACTGCCCCCCAGGTGTACAGACCCCTCACACCACATGATAATGTAAAATGCCTGCACACTGTATCAACACACAGCCAACCCTAAGAAACACACCCACACAGTATGTTAAGGTGAGCATGCCAGCAGTAGCATACGGCTGGTATGTGCCCAATTGGAGATTGTTGGACCGAAAGGCCCTGTGAAATCCAATGATACACTGGTGTTGGCTGACGGTACAATGTCGGGGAAGGGTGTACGTGTAGCCCACCACCAAAACACCCAGGACACCCACACACATGCAGCTCTGTTGGATGTGTCACAGACACAGTGTTGCAGAAGACAAACTGGACAGGAACACATGGGGATATGTGTGCCAATACCAAAATATGGGTTATGGTGGTGCAGGGAAAAGAGGTAAACAACATCATATGTACAATATGACACATCATGAGGACATGTGTTTCCCCTGACTGTTGTCACAGACAATGTAGCTGTAGGTCACCTACCCCAGACCACTGCATGTTGGATGACCTACAGTCACCTGCCAATGCACCACTGCACCAGGAGCTGCAACAGGTATGTCCTGTGGATTGGGAAACACAAGGGAAACATACATATGTCATTTTCTAGCTGTGCAACACACACTGCACCTTCCTGTTCTCAGCTCGCAGACCCCCCAAGATCCTTCACAGATTGACTGTTCACCATCACACTATACAGACCTCTGTCATGTGAGAGTTATCTCTGAAGTGTGATTGCCAAACTACAAGGGTCTGTACTCTGTCTGTCCCTTCCCACACCTCTCTGTTGACGTACAAAAGGGTGAACAGAAGGCCCACTGTTGGAATTCCACCCTCTCAATGCCTTGGATTCTGTTGCTCCCCTTCGTCCCCGCCCCCACCCCCGCCATAGCCCACACCATCCCTGGTTTCATCCGGCCTTTTCCTACATCGCAAACCACTCCGCCGGGCGGAACGTCTCTGGCAAAAAACATCCTTCCCCCGCCAATCTGTCAGCTTTTCGCCTTTGTCACCATCAATATCGCTCTTTACTCCGCTCCGCAAAGCGTGATTATTATTCCACTCTTATCTCCTCCTCCTCAAATTCCTCACGTCGCTTGTACTCTATTTGCATTCCCTTACTGCATCTCATTCTGCCTCTTCCTCTTTTTCCCCGCCTATATCTTCTCTTCCTGACCCTTCTTCTCTTGCTACTTTCTTTGTTACTAAAGTGGACACTCTCCGCCAATCTTTTCCCTCTTGTCCCTCTCCCCTCTCTCCCCCTGTTGCGCTCCCTCCTCCTTCCTATGCATCCCCCTCCCACCCTGTTCCTGTGCTATCCCATTCCTGGTCTTCTTTTGAAATGATTACTCCCACTGCTCTTCAACAGACTTTTCTCTCTATCCGTAAAACTACCTGTTCAGTTGATCCCATCCAATACTCTTGTCTCCTAGAACCTCTCTAGCGCTCTCTCCATATATCCTTCTCCTGTTTAATTCTAGTTTGTCCTCTGGCACTTTCCCCTCTAGCTGGAAGCATGCTACTGTCCGTCCCATTCTAAAGTCCCGGTCTTCTGATCCATCTGCTATCTCTAGTTGGCGTCCTGTATCTAATCTTTCTTTTCTCTCTAAATTACTTGAAAAACTGGTCTTTACTCAACTCTCTTCTCACCTTGATGCTTCTCTCACTCTCCACCCTCGTCAATCTGGCTTTCGTCCTACCCACAGCACTGAAAACTGTCCTCCTTTCCCTTCTAAATGAACTTCACGCTGCTCACGATCGTGGTCTTTTCACCTTGGCTGTTTCTCTTGACCTTTCGGCCGCTTTCGATCTGGTGGATCATCGCACCCTTCTCACTCGTCTTAGGGAAGCGGGCCTCTCTGGTGTAGTTCTTCGGTGGTTTCATTCTTTTCTCTCCGGTCATTCCTTCTCTGTTGTTTCTGGATCCTCTTCCTCTGCCCTACTCCTCTCACCTGCGGGGTTCCCCAAGGGTCTGTCCTTGCACCACTTCTTTTCAATGTCTTCTTAGCTCCTCTTGCCCTCCAGATACAACAGTTTAGCATCTCGAGTATTACTACGCGGATGACATCTTTCTTCTTCTCCTTCATACCGATTCCCTCTCTCCGGATATTACCCCCCTTAATCACTGTCTTGCTGCTATGCTTACTGGTTCTCCTCTAATTTCCTTCACGTGAACCCTTCTAAATCCCACGCCATCCGGTTTACGTTTGGAGCTACTTCCCCCACTGTGCCCCTGCCTTCTCTTCACAGCCTATTCCTCTTGTTTCTTCTCTTCGTTACTTGGGTGTTACTCTTGACTCCTCTCTTTCCTTTAAGGACCACATTTCTTCTCTTGTTCAGCGCTCTTTTTTCTCCCTTCGGCAACTTCGTTCGGTTCGTCCTTTCCTCTCCCCTCCTGCCCTGGCCACTCTTCTTTGTTCTCTCGTGATGTCCCGTCTCGACTACTGTAATGTTTCCCTTGCTGGTCTGCCCCTCTCCCAATTGTCTCGTCTTCAACGTGTTCAGAATTCTGCTATTCGTCTTCTAGCTCACGCCTCTCGTTTTGATCATGTTACCCCACTCCATCTTCATCATCACTGGTTGCCTATCCCCTGTCGTATCCAGTATAAAATTCTATTCTTACTCACAAGGCTGTTCGCACTGGTTCCCCCTCCTATCTTGCTGATCTGATCTACTTTCGCCCTCCCCACCGTTTGCTCCGTGCTATTCACACAAATTGTCTGTCCCTTCCCTCCCCCTCTCAGGCCCACCTTGTCTCCACTCGTTCTTCTGCTTTTTATTTCCTAGCCCCAAGCCTCTGGAATTCCCTCCCCCTCCGCTTCACGCGGAAGAGTCATATCTATCCTTCAAGTCACAAACTTAAGACCCACCTCTTCAGTTTAGCGTTTAAACCTTCCAACCATGGTTTCCCCCTCCCCCTCCACTATTCCCCCTCCCCGTCTCATGATGTTGCACTCTTCTAATGTTGTACTGCAATTATTGTTCTTTCAGTGTCTTTCTTTTCTACACTGTCCTATCAATTTTATGGCGTTCTTTTCTTTTTCACGCAGCCTGTTTTTAATTTGTTTTATATTGTTTTATTGTAAAACGCTCAGGTGCCTCTGGTGTTGGGCGGTATATCAAATTTTAAAATAAACATAAAACATAAACTACCGTGTCCGTGCATCAATCCAAGGCTGCAGTAATATCCTGTGTCCCCCCATATATCCAGCAACACTGTCCTCAGCTCGCAGACCCCCCAAGATCCTTCACAGACTGACTGTTCACCATCACACTGTACAGATCTCTGTCATGTGAGAGTTATCTCTGAAGTGTGATTGCCAAACTACAAGGGTCTGTCCCTTCCCACACCTCTCTGTTGACGTACAAAAGGGTGAACAGAAGTGTTTCTTCACTACCGTGTCCCTGCATCAATCCAAGGCTGCAGTAATATCCTGTGTCCCCCATATCTCCCCCAATGCCCCTCACTGTGTGTTCTGGTGTCTCAATGTTGTCTGCTACCCGCTGTCAATTCTGTAACACACAAAACTATGCAGGGGCACATCCCCATCCTCTGACCATATACATTTCCGTAGTGTGTATATCTCATACCTTCACTTACATTAACAGCTGTGTGATGATGAGCTGCAAATATATATCTCAATGGCTGAGTTATTTCTGCAAAACCACACCCCGATGTGTGTATATGACGGACCATGATGGCTGCATGTCATACTACTGTGTGAAATTGATAATGGAAAAAGTATGGATAGCCTATATGTGCACCCTAAACCAGGGGTCTCAAAACTCAAATTGCTTTGAGGGCCAAATGAGGACTTGTAAAGTAACCCGGGGGCCGCACAAGATGCGGGCCTAATTTGCATAAGGGACCTCATTTGCATAAATATTTGCATAATGTTACCATAAACTAACTTTTAGTAAACAGGCCTCTTAATGAGTGTATGGATAAAGAAAGACTAAAAGATTTCTACATTACTATAATCAGTGCCAACCGCCAGGCACATTAGGAAAATACTACAAACACTACCCATTTAGAACCCATAGCAAAACCACCGTATCGTAACAGCACTACCAGGACTCACAAAGCACCATACTCTACCAATCAAAAGGCAACACTGCAAATATTAAACCAATACATTTCAGAGAATAACAATACATGACCTACTGGGGAAAGAGAACAAGTGGCAATGTCAAATAGGAATTACATAAACAGAATACCTCAGCTCAGTTACACATGCAGAACATACACCATCACCAAACAAGGAATCACAATTTAGAAACAGGAAGACAATAATTAAACTGGGAACCCCAAAAGCCAATCTTGGAATGTACAACAACACTGCAGAAAAAAAACTATAAATTGTTGAAAAGTGAATGACTGTGATAAGTTTTAAGCTTAAAGCAGAGGATATGATGTCAGTATTGTGTGTAATGACAAAAATGATAAAAATCATCAGAGGCCATTTCAGATAATCAGAGGCCATTTCAGATAAAAGGTCGTATGTTTAAGGTGTGAAGTGACTTTTCAAAATGCCTGGACACACACAAAAATGCCCAAAGTGCAGGCAGATAGCGCTCTTATTCATCTATTTTTCCATCTGCACTGTACTTGGTAGTGTAAACCATTTTGAATGACATTTGACATTGCGTTGCTATTATAAAACTTTAGAAATAAGTAACTGAATAAATATATTTTTGTGCTGTGTACTTTTGGGGAGTCACTGCAGAGTGGTAAACGTTCGCACAGAGCCCCTTTGGGGGTTCTTTTATATGCATTTACATGCGTGGATTGGCACACATGTGTACATGTGTTTACAGATCCACACCATGCAGATCACAAGGGGGTTGTGGTGGAGGCATGACGTAGGAGTGACTTGGACAGTCCAAAAACCTACATGCGTATTTCCTATTTCACACGGGATTCCACAAATATGTCTAAAAATTTCCACTTTGGGATTTAAACCTCCTCTGCGCTGTGAGTGCATTTTTCAGAAGTTCTCTATTTAGCCAGGTTTTTACACGAGGGAATAAGGGAGACCTTCTGCCTAATTCCAGGTTTCTTATATCCTCATCCAAAATGGTGAGTTCATTCATTGATGCGTGGAAGCTGCCATGTTCGTTATGACCACTTTTCGTATATGTAGATTTGTGATATGACTCCTCTGGGTGTACGTGCTGGTCAATCCCAGTGCCTTCCTACACTCCTTATACGTGTTCTGTAAAAGGCTTAATGTGCAGCAGAGCCTCGTGTGAAATATTACCGGAACTGAGCACATCTTAATCTCCGTGCCTTGACTCCAGTCTCAACATATGATGTAAAATGGGCCGCTTGCCAATGACTTTATGTAAATTTTGCATTAGTGGGCCATTGTAATGCAAAATCATGCCAAAACAGCAGATTTATGCAAAAAAGTGAAAACGAGCATTCATTTTATTATACTTTTGTATCTCCTGTCCAAAACCCTTATAGCGATGTACAGTGCAATAAAAAGTAATATCAAAACAGAAATGAATAACTGAAACTCTTATCAATCCTTCTAACCTTCTTGGGAGCTCCATTTCCCTGGCAGATCCCTGGCTTCTGCTGCTGCCGCCGTGGTAGCAGCAGAATCAGCTGTCCCGCGGCCCCTTCTCCTCTGCCCGGAAGAGCCCCGAGCCTGCTCCTTTAGCGGTGGGCTTTTCAAGCATCGAAGAGATTATTTTCCTCTCGCGCGGCTTGACAAGTGAATAGGTTTAAGCCGTGCGAGAGGGAAATATTCTCTTTGCAGCTTGAAAAGCCCGCCGCTAAAGGAGCAGACTCGGGGCTCTTCCGGGCAGAGGAGAAGGGGCCGCGGGACAGCTGATTCTGCTGCTACCACGGCGGCAGCAGCAAGAAGCCAGGGTTTTGTGCTTTTTTTTTTTTTTTCCTCCGTCGCGGGCCGCACAAAGTTCTCTTGCGGGCCGCATGTGGCCCGCGGGCCGCGTGTTTGAGACCCCGGACCTAAACCCTCCCCCCCCCCATCAGAGCCTCTTTGTGTGTGTGGACATAAGTCTCCTCCAGGGTCGGCAATGTAGTTGTTGTATTGGACTGCCACTCTCCTCCTCTACACACCTACCCAGCTTGTATGTGAGTGCTGTGGTATATGTTTAGATGTCATCAGATAGATTTGCCCTGTTCCCCCTGAAAACACCACTAAAACCCAATTCCACCCCCATATTAGCCCACAGCTTGCCTACTGTAACCTACACCTTGCTGATCTGGCATGAATAATCTCTGTCAGCGTGTAAATATGCAACCCTGCACTGCATAGCTATTCTATATCCCAACAAAATTAGGCACAATAAACTCCCCCTGGCTGGACACCTCACAGGTTCCCTATCCTTCCCCGCATCCCTGTGAGGGCTACGTGATGACCCTTACATTCAGGCACACTGTGGTGTTGCAGTAATTTCCCTTAAGGATATTACATATCAGTAATCCACTTACCACAGATCACGTAGATATTGGTACGTATCACATGTAGCGCGGCATACAAAAACAACTAACACACAGACCCTGCACATCAGAGCATACCAACCTCACAATCAGCTCAAAACACTGTCACAAGGGTGGACCTATCGGAGCCTGAGAAAATGGAAATCAGCAGCAGTGATCAGGAAAGAGATGACAGTATAAACAAAAAACTGTCAGATGGTTGCTATAGACAACCTAGGCACACGTGGGTAAGGGCTGAGAAGACCCACCCAGATAGGCAAGCAAAGGGAGTTTGCTTTGCCTGATAGGAATCAGCTGGGTAGAGGTGGAGCCCAGAAACACAGAGATATAATACGCTCCCAAATAGTTAGAGAGGGAGAGGAGGTGAACCAGCAAGTCTCACAGCAAGGGAGACAACGGTCAGCGCAGCAGGAAGCTGGGAAAAGTATGGAAGTGGAATGAAAGAGAGTCTGAATTACTGGGACAGCATGCAAGCCCACACGAAGGTCTGAGTGAGTCTCAAACCCAGAGTGAAAACATTTGGAAGGCAGAAGCCAGATATTGAATGCATGTGTGAAGAGCACGGGAGACGTGGGGGAGTTGCAGTACAAGGTAACAAAGCCAGAAGTGTTGATAGTGGCTGTTCTACCCGAGTGGGTAAAACCCTGCACGCAATAGAAAAAGCCACCCAGAAATAAGCTTTGGAAATAATCCCTTCCCTTGTGCTAGGAAACCCAGGAGAAGAGAAGCTCACTTACTTAGAGAAGCTGGTGATTCTAGTATCAACTTTAAACTCCCAGAGTTTGAGCAACCTCCGTATAGAGCAGTGCAATCTAGGACAGCTGTGAGGCAAAAGCTAGACCCGAGCACGCTCAGAGTATACCGTAATCACTCTAACAGCAGAGCCAGGGAAGTTCCTGAATGTCCTTATGCTTACCAGCAGGGGCTGAGCTCCCATAAGCCTCATACAAAACTATATGGTAGTTCCCAGGGAGGCTTTGAGAGAGAAGGACAGAAACAACTTCCTGCTTGACGAGGAAAACCTACATTATCTTTGAAACAGCTGACCTTGAAAACGTGAGTGTTATTGAACCAGAATCTAGGGAATATGAGAATACAGAGTTAGCAACAGTTCCTGAGCCCATGGAATGCTCAGTCTCGGGTAATTGACCCAGAGTTTTCCTTAAGGTGAAAAAGGGTTGAAGATAACCTGAGTAAGAGTCACAAGTTGTGGGCTGGAAAACGTGTCTCACAGAAAACCATGTGAATGAGCTGTGCTGTGTCAGCAAAAAGGAAAGCCTGTGAAAAACATTGAGAATGTTTAATTCTTTTCTTTTTGCATTTAAGCTGAAAGTAAGTTATTTTTGTTTAACCTTTTGATTTCTGTTATATGCCCGACGTGGGTTGTTTGCTTTGTTTTGCCAAGGAGAAAAATACCTCACGGACGGGGAATAAAACCCTGAGTTTGGAACAAACGTGTCTATTGTGGTTTATTGAGAAGGTACATCTACCACGCTCCGGGGAGTCCTCATGCAGTACCAAGGCCTCACCGGTAGGGCAACTTGGGGTGCGACAAAATGGCGTAGTATTGAGGATTTTTTTTTTTCCCTGTGGCACAAGCCAATTTTCCTGGACAAGAGGAAAAAGGACATTTCTGAGAGAAAAAAAGGTGGATACAAAGCACCGCTGGAGGAAAAATTTGACTGGCAGATCGGCCAGAGGACGGACAAAAGGCTTTTTCTCACATGCTGAATTCTACCAGGAGACTAAGGTACTAGGAGCTGGGTAGACGGGTACGGGATACCAGTGAGAGAAAGAGGGCGCTATAGCTGGGATAAAATTTCCTGTAGAAAGTACCGCACTTGGTTGGGTCTTTCTTTTCTTTTCCATTGCAGGTGCAGAAAGAATCCACAGAAGAGGAGGATGGATCCACAGGACATGCTATCCTGGATGAATGCCCAATGGGAGAAACAAACAAGCAAGGATGGTGCAACATCTGCAGGAAGCAGCATATGACAGCCATGAGAGAACAGCAACAACCATTGCTGGAGGCAGTCAGCGCACTAGTGAACAATCTCGTGGAGAAGAAGCAGCAGCAGCATCTACTACCATACCAACAAGTAGAACTGAACACTGATTTTGCTTTGTCATTACGACATTTGAAAACAGGAGGACACAATCCTGATGATTTCATAGAAGAATTTGAACGTATAGCCGGGAAATCTGACATGGCCTGCAGAGCAGTGGGCAATGAGATTTGCCATGAATTTAAGTCAGGGGTCTTCAAACTCCAATCCTGGAGGGCCGCAAACCAGTCAGGTTTTCAGGGTATCCCTAATAAATATGCATGAGATATATTGTATGCACTGCCCCCATTGTATGCAAATATATCTAATAAATATTCATTAGGGGCAGCCTGAAAACCGGACTGGTTTGCGGCCCTCCAGGACTGGAGTTTGAGACCCTGCTTTAAGTGGTGAAGCTCTGTCTGCTTTTAAGCCATGCCCGCTAGCCTTGCTAATGATTATCATGAGATCAAGAAAGCTGTAAAGGATCGGCTTTGGTCTTACCTCCTAGACATTATAAGAGGTTGTTCAGGGGATCAAAAATGCTAGATAATGAAACACCAAGAGCCTTATGCCAACGACTTAAAAGTCTGGCGTATAAGTGGCTAGACCCAGATGGTAGAACACTAGAATCTCTCATAGATGAGATCATTCTAGAGCAATTCCTGATAGCAATACCCTCAGAAATGAAAACCTTTCTAACACTGCAAAAAATGCTCTAGCACGGAGGAGGCAGCTAAATTGGCCGAAGTATATAGGGAAGCCAAACAAGCGGATACCTCCAAAATAAGCCTCTTAAAAGTGGCAGGTGTGAAAGAGATGGATGAGTGTAAGAAGGATGAAAGGGTTAAGGCATATAGGTATGATTCTGGGAAGAATGTGATGACTGGAAACATGAGGAAATGTTATAAATGTGGTAGGCCTGGACATCTCGTGAAGGAATGTAGGGGTAGGACAGCCCTCATAACAGGGACAGAAGAAATAGTACCAGAGGGATTTTTACAAATGATCCGGGTAGATGGGATACAAGGTCTAGCGCTACTGGATTCGGGGGCCGATCAAAGTATGGTTTCTCAGGATTTCTGGAAAAACATAGAGAAATATCGGTAGTCTCCCTCGAATCCAGTAGAAGGACAAGTTCGCATAAGGTGCGTACACGGGGAGGCTTCCCATTATCCGCTGTATGAGTGGGCATACAAGGGTTAGGGTCCATCCGTAAAAATACTAGTTGCGGTGGTACCTAAATTGCCGTATGCAGTTGTTCTTGGACGAGACTGGATTCCTTTCTGCCAAGAGATGGAGAAAGGTCTCCAAGAGGTACTAGTCACTGCCCCACACCAGCTCCAGCAGTACCTGAGGAGGAAAAGATAGAAGCCATAGCAGCGCTATCCCCAGTCCCATTATTTGGGAAACCCCAAAAAAGAGACCCCAGGCTCAGGAGCCACCTCCAGCTGGGAAACAAAAGTTTGTCTTACAGTTTTGTAGGGATACCGACCAGGCTAAAGGCCCAAAAAGAGCCTCGGCAATGGCCGCGGGATACGACCTCTTTAGTGGGGAGGACGCTGTCGTGGAAAAAGGTGGGAAAGCGCTAATAATACAGGCATCCAGATTAAAGTCCCAGATGGATGCTATGGGCGAATAGCGCCGAGGTCAGGTTGGCAGTAAAGTACTCAATCGATGTGGGTGCCGGGGTTATTGACTCCGATTATCGAGGACCAGTAAAAGTCCTATTATTTAATTTTGGGGACAAAGATTTTAAAGTAAGAACGGGTGATCGGATTGCACAGTTAATCTGTGAACGAGTAGGATTCCCAACTGTGGAGGAAGTACCCACATTACCATCCACTGAGAGGGGGAAAAGCGGGTTTGGATCTACAGGGGCGAGAGAAGTAAAAAGTTTAACGGCCCTTGGTGAGGAAAGGACCGAAGAGGATCTAGGGCCCCAGGTAGAGGATTGGGCAAAACAAACTTCCCCTAGGATAGGTTCTGAGCTAACTCCTCAACAGCAAAAAGGAGGTTAATGCACCTATTGGTAAAATTTTCAGACGTGTTAACCACTTTACCAGGCGAAACCCATCTCGTGGCACATGAAATTATCACTGTACCGGGACGAATCATACGACAACGTCCATATAGGATGCCCGAGTCTAGAAACAGGAAGTTATTACCCAAGTAAAAGAAATGCTGGCCACGGGCATCATAGAGGAATCTCGGAGACCGTGGTCCAGTCCCATAGTGTTAGTACCGAAGCCCAATGGAACCTTAAGGTTCTGTATAGATTTTCGCCAGGTCAACGATATTTCGCAGTTGACGCATATCCTATGCCTCGCATAGATGACCTTTTAGACTGTTTGGGACAAGCGAAATATCTAACTACATTGGACTTAAGTAAAGGATACTGGCAGATTCCTTTAACCAAGGACTCAAAGCCCAAAACGGCCTTCTCCACGACAATTGGACTCTACCAATTCAGGCGGATGCCGTTCGGGTTGCATGGGGCAGCGGCCACGTGCCAACGTCTTGTAGACCAGGTTTTGAGGCCCCACCACGGAGTACGCCCTCGCGTACATGGACGATATAGTAAATACCTAGCACAACCTGGTAACAACATCTTACAAGGGTGGAAGCAGTCCTTAGGGCACTACGGAGGGCAGGCCTTACACTTAACCCTGAAAAGTGCTTGTTTGCGACGGAGGAAGCCAAATACCTAGGCCATATGGCAGGAAGGGGCCTGGTAAAACCATTGGCTAGCAAGGTGGAAAGGGTAAGAGAATTCCCCAGGACCATGACAAAGAAACAGGTGAGGAGTTTCTTAGGACTACTAGGCTACTATCGTCACTTCATACCCCGCTTCGCGGAGGAAAGCATTCTCTTCACAGAAATGTTGAGAAAGAATGCTCCAAACCATGTTAGATGGACCCCTGAAGCAGAAAATAGCTTTCAAAACCCTTAAGGAGAAGTTATGTAGTGCCCCAGTATTAAGAGGCATAGATTTTAACTTACCGTTCATTGTACAAACGGACGCATCGGATACAGGGTTGGGGGCGGTGATGTCCCAAGTATTCGAGGGTTAGAGAGCATCCCGTAGACTATCTAGGCAGGAAACTCTCTCCAGCAGAGAAAAATTATGCCACTATAGAGAGAGAGTGTTTGGCCATAAAATGGGCCATCGAGGCTCTGCGCTTTTATCTTACAGGAAGAAAGTTTTTATTAATAACTGATCATGCTCCATTGAAGTGGCTTCATTTAATGAAAAATAATAACGCCCGCTTAACCAGGTGGCATCTAGCGCTCCAGGCTTTTAATTTTGTAGTTCAGCCCCGAGCAGGAAAAATGCACGGGAACGCAGATGCGCTCTCCAGGATTACCTGCTGTCCGCCAGAAATTGCGGCAGCAAGTAATATTTTAAGGGGGGGAATGTGTCACAAGGTTGACCTATCGGAGCCTGAGAAAATGGAAATCAGCAGCAGTGATCAGGAAAGAGATGACAGTATAAACAAATAACTGTCAGATGGTTGCTATAGACAACCTAGGCACACGTGGGTAAGGGCTGAGAAGACACACCAGACAGCAAGCAAAGGGAGTTTGCTTTGCCTGATAGGAATCAGCTGGGTAGAGGTGGAGCCCAGAAACACAGAGATATAATACGCTCCCAAATAGTTAGAGAGGGAGAGGAGGTGAACCAGCAAGTCTCACAGCAGCGGAGACAACGGTCAGTGCAGCAGAAGCTGGGAAAAGTAGGAAGTGGAATGAAGAGAGTCTGAAGTACTGGGACAGCATCATGCCCACACGAAGGTCTGAGTGAGTCTCAAACCCAGAGTGAAACATTTGGAAGGCAGAAGCCAGATATTTAATGCATTTGTGAAGTGCACGGGAGACGTGTGGGAGTTGCAGTACAATGTAACAAAGACAGAAGTGTTGATAGTGGCTGTTTTCTACCTGAGTGGATAAAACCCTGCAGCAATAGAAAAAGCCACCCAGAAATAAGCTTTGGAAATAATCCCTTCCCTTGTGCTAGGAAACCCAGGAGAAGAGAAGCTCACTTACTTAGAGAAGCTGGTGATTCTAGTATCAACTTTTAAACTCCCAGAGTTTGAGCAACCTCCGTATAGAGCAGTGCAATCTAGGACAGCTGTGAGGCAAAAGCTAGACCCGAGCACGCTCAGAGTATACCGTAATCACTCTAACAGCAGAGCCAGGGAAGTTCCTGAATGTCCCTATGCTTAACAGCAGGGGCTGAGCTCCCATAAGCCTCATACAAAAACTATATGGTAGTTCCCAGGGAGGCTTTGAGAGAGAAGGACAGAACAACTTCCTGCTTGACGAAGAAAACCTACATTATCCTTTGAAACAGTTGACCTTGAAAACGTGAGTCTTAATGAACCAGAAACTATGGACTATGAGAATACAGAGTTAGAAACAGTTCATGAGCCCATTGAATGCTCAGTCTAGGTAATTGACACAGAGTTTTACTTAATGTGAAAAGGGTTGAAGAAAACCTGAGTAAGAGTCACAAGTTGTGGGCTAGTAATAGTGTATAACCGAACTTTAGTTGAATTAGCTGTGCTGTGGCAGCAAAAAGTAAAGCCTGTGAAAAAAATTGAGAATGTTTAATTCTTTTCTTTTGCATTTAAGATGAAGTAAGCTATTTTGTTTAACCTTTTGATTTCTGTTATATGCCCGAAGTGGGTTGTTTGCTTTGTTTTGCCAAGGAGAAAATACCTCACAGATGGGGAATAAAACCCTGAGTTTGGAACACAAGTGTCTTTTGTGGTTTATAGAGAAGGTACAACTACCACCTCAGGGGAGTCCTCAGGCAGTACCAAGGCCTCACCGGTAGGGCACCTGGGGGTGCGACAACACTCAATGAAAAACACACACATCTAGACAACTGGCCCCATCCATAGCATGCCTTCTCTCCCACTGTTAATGCCATACCACATGCCTTTCATCCTTTCTGCACCCAAAGTATCAAAACTACCTACGTGTGGCTGCACATTAGCCACTATCAAATGCAGCCACAACCCAGGTATGTCAGCACAACACCTCACCCAAGCCTAAAACACCACAAACAAATAATCTACCTCCACCTGCTGTTGTGCCCTGCCCATATCTAATGTGTATCAGGCATGAGTAGATTTAAAGCTGGTCTGGCTAGCTAGTCTCAGTTACATGTCAGGGCAGTACGGCATCTTACGGATCTCATAATACAAATGGTAACTAGTATTAGCAGTACACACATATCTAAACAAATGTAGGTGGGAACATATGCAGTAATGAATGAGAAGAGCTCTGCAATCAGCTGCCGCCTGACCGCTGTGCGCTCATGTGTGTCGCCACGGGCATGTGCAGGGGGGCAAGTAGGGTCCTCGACCGGACCTTCATTAATATCGACAGGGCTATGGTGCCTGAGAGCAATGTTGTGCAGGATGCAACAGGCTATAATGATCTCTGCCACAGTCTGTGGTTTGTATTGTAAGGCCCCGCCTGTCCTATCCAGACACCTGAAGCCGACTCTTTAATACACCAAAGGTGCGCTCTATGACGGAGCGGCTGGTGGCATGGGCCTCATTGTACTCCTCTCTGCATGTGTCCGGGGTTGACGCACAGGGGTCAGCAACCAGGGGCGACACCCATATCCTGCATCACCTTTATTTATTTATTTATTTAACACTCATTTTTATACCGCATCTTCCAGAGATCAGTTGCGGTGTAAAAATAACAACAATTAACAAAGCGAAGTTTGTTTTACATAGAACATCTTAAAATAACATAGAACATGGAACATCTTAAAATATGATAAATTAATCAAAGTTAAGTCAAGGAAACTAAACAGTGAGTATAAACTGGAACCGTGTTAAAACACTTAACTCACACCATGTCGTGTGTATATACATAAGATAGTACATAACAGATGTAACTATATACATGAGGGGGTATTAGGGCGTAAGAGGTGGGATCGTCATTTCGTTTGAGTTATGTGTGTATCCATTTAGGTGGGAGGTTTGTGCTTTGTGTGGTCGGGTTGGTTACCTGTTTAGCCTTTAGATAAGTTGAGTGCAAGGTTTTCCATGGTGTTGTAGTGTTTAGTGATAGATACATTTTTAATTTTTTGCGGAATTCCATGATCTCTGTTAGTGCTAGCAGATCCTCTGGTAGGGAATTCGTGATAGTTGGAGCTATGTGAGAGTAGGCTCTATTGTTTGTTAATTTATGTGCTTTTATGAAGTCCTTCGGAATCTTTAGTTTATTTAATGGTTCTTTTCTGTGGGTAGGCTTAGGTGTGTCTTTGCATATTAGATTACATAGTGTAGTCAGAGCCATGTCATTTAATGCTTTGAAGGAGGTTATTATTGTTTTATATATTATCCTGCTTGTATTGGTAACCAATGAAGGATGCTAGTATTGGTGTGATGTGTTGGAGTGAGTTTATTTTTAGTATAGTTCTTGACGTTGCATTTGGGCCTAGTTGAATTCTTTTAATGTTCTGTTTTGAAATGCCATAAGTATTAGTTTAGCGAAATCAAAGTGAGGGGTTATAATAGCTTGTGTTATATTAATGAAATCTTGTACAAATACTAGCGGGCGTAGTTGTTTGAGGGAATTTTAAGTTTGAAATAGATTTTCTTTATGGTGTTATAATGTGGGTTTCCATTGGAAGGTGTGTATCTAAGATCACACCTAGATATCTTATTTCATTTTTTATTTTAATTTCTTGATCTTGTAGTGTTATATGGGTTGGGGGGATAAATGATTGATTTTTTGTTACGATTAGGACTTCGGTTTTAGCATGGTTTATGTGGAGGTTCTGAGTTTTTAGCCAAATTGTGATTTCGTTATAGCAGGTCTGAGAGGAGTTGTAAACGGTAGGTTAGGGATAGTAAATGGAATGTACATCATAATATCGTCTGCATAGAGGTGATATTGTACTCCAAATTTTTTAAAGATATTGCAGACCGGTTTTATGTATATGTTAAAAAGTAGGGCTGATAGTGCAGATCCTTGTGGTAAACCTATTCTTGGTTATATGTAGTCACATCACCTGCAAAAAAGAAATGTGCGACATTAAAGAACGAGATCATGTCTTCCCAAATGGACACAGGTATATACGTGCAAAACAAATGAATAACACATCCTGACATAAACCTATGACATCACATGATGGGACATCACAACTATGCATCAGGGTGTGAAGGTCAAACACACACGACAAGGGGTCGGTGTACGGATTGGAAACAACATAATCTGTAACCACGACACAAATGCTAGCAGCCATTAAACTATCAGAACAAAGCTCCCTAGCAAGATGGAGTGGGGGGTCCCCCCCCACACCTTATATCACACACACACAGATGACATAACCACACAAACGAGGGATACACCTCCAAGACATACATTTGCACATACGGTTAGTCACATGAACAGCATGTGCATGTCAGAAATGATAAATACACACCAAGCAATAGACAATCCTCATACTGTCCCTGCCTCAAATTGAGTGAAAAGTGCCAAGTGATGCAGGATATAGGAGTCATGGGTGGACCCTGCAAACAGGGGACCACATTCAGAATATGCATTTTTGCATCACATATAACCTGAACATCAGGGAATGATAGTGTTTGCGGTTGTGGAACACTACCTCCATGTCTCTAGGCGGGACCAGGGCAAAATGTGTGCAATCAATAGCTCCATCACATGTGGTATTCCCGGCTAACGCCTCAAAGGCCTGGTTCAGGGTACCCCACTGTCGCATAGTGTGGAGAATGGCTATGTAATTCCCCAGACGGCTGACAAGGGCACGCAGTACCTGGTGGAGACACTGTGAGAAGGTGGTGCGGCCACAGATGACTGGAAACAGCCAGAGGCAAAAGAAAATGTAGGGCACCAAGGAGTTTGACCAAACTGGTATGGCATGTGACCGACCAGTCAGGGGCCGGGGTCAGGTCTTAGATCCTCATGGAGCTCCCTAATAGCTCCCATGCTCAGGCGGTAGAGTAGGGAGATGACCTGGTCCTCACACATGCCCTGGAGCTGGGCCCTGGGCCTGTAGAGGCGAGGTTTGGCGAGCCTGCACCTCTGCACGTCTCCTGCCCCGTGCGGGTACAGCCCCTGCCTGGCCTGCCCCCTCAGGTGCAGGTCTGTGTTGCAGCAGGTCTACACCCATGACCTGTGCTTCAGCTCCATTGACAGCATCTCCCCCATCAGGCAACCGCAGCCCCTGCTGATCTTTTAAAGTACCCGGCCTATCAACTCCCACGGAGGGAAAACATAGAGGAGGCCCCTCGGACGGCCACGGATGCAACAGAGCATCGATGCCTTATGACATTCTTTCTCGCCTCCTGCTGTATATCAACTTTGCGGTCCTGAATATCTTTCAACGCCACACTAACTTCCACCGGGATGGTGCTCTTTTTGGTGATAGCCGACATGACCGCGTCCACCAGCGGGGTCTTGATCCGTTCCTTATCTTTATCTGCCAAAGGATAAGCCTATTCAGAGTCCTTATGCTTCGAAGGCCAGCCTCATGTTTACCCTGGACCATGTTTAATGGATGTATACATCTCATTGGCACGCTTGTACCCATACTACTTACAGATGAAAGTCTATTATTCGAATCTCTATAACTTATATCACTATTTAACCATACGGGTATACACTGTTCCCACAACTGGATTATCAACTGTCTGTCTAGTCAGGATTTATGATCCTCTCCCTGCCTACTACTATACCTCTCATGCCTTGCCTAGTGAATACAATCGCCTGCAAATGCCTCCACATCTACAAAATTTGATCTCTGTTCTGTGCCACTAGCTTAGTGACCTTACTCCAGCATCTCCTCTTGTGTGCCAGTCGACAGTAAACAGACCAACAGTCTTGTATTAATAATTTCTTAGCGGCCTGTCCATAGCTACCTGAGACACCTGACCACAATCGCACAGCGCTCATCAAGATGGGTTCCCCCTTCACCACCATAGTCGGATGCGTCATCATCCGTTTGAGTTGGTTTTCCATCTCTTTTGCCTTAACCCCATCCCTCAACCAGATTCCCAATATTACAGAGCCATGGGTAGGAGATGGACAGGTGCATCCCGTAACAACATACATTGGGATACCCGCTCGCAACCACCCCCATCTGGTATACATTGCGCTCTCACAACCACTCTATGAAAACCAAACAAGACGAAAACCCCTACCCTCAAAGCCCTAAATTTGCGCCCTCATCACCGGCATTCCTGCTCAATCCGGAAAGAAATGGCCAGTTGTTGCGGATATTAATATCCCTCCATGACCTTGATATACTCATGGTCACAGAGACGTCGCTAATCCGCCGAAGACAATGTCATTACTAAACCAGCTCCCTCCCCCAGAATTTTAACAGTACATAACACAGCCATAGACAAGACAAAAGAGGAGGGAGGTGTGCTTATCCGTCACCAGGACCAGACCTCCATTTCCAGAATGGTTGACCCACCAGTACAAAATCACCTGGAAGCAAACTGTCACCACCTTTCCAACAGCGTCTGCATCAATCAACTTGCTGTACAGAGCGCCCTCAGGCATCCCGGATGATCTTGCTGCTATCATTGATCTCGACCTCCAAACCCACACTCATAATCCAGGCACTCCAAACATGGATTCCTAGGCGATTTCAACCCTGCCAAACGCTGCCAGAAAATCAAGCGTCAATCCTTCCCTCGCTGCTTCGAGAATCTCGCTTCAAGCAATTAATCAAGGAACCTACTCATATTAAGGGAAATATCCTAGATCCCTTGTATTTTTGCCCCGCAGATATCTCTTCGACTTCATCTCAGGACCGCGTAATGTCCATAAATTCTGTACCTTGGTCAGATCACAAACTCATCATCCTCCAGATTCCTACAACTCAAAGCCCAGTCAAAAAGGCAAACAAAATACCAAGCAACACTGCTAGACCGCGCACCATCGCATGTCGGTGTTTTCAGACCATATAACAGAGATTCCTTATCCTCGCAGGAACTCAATCGTGCTCATGCAATGAAACCACCCTGAAACCTCCGAGGAACGATAATTTTTCACGGTGGCATGCGCAAAGAGTCTTAGTGCAATTGCCTATTGAGCACAACCTACCAGCAGGCCCGCCAAGGAGAAGAGCAAGGTGTCTGCCTCCACACACAGGGTGTGGTTACCACAGCTGACACCAGTTTTTTGTGCATCCAATAAACTGACACATTTACGGAACCATCACCACAATAATGGCTGGCGCCCGGCTCCGGTCTCATTCCATAGGTGACCAGACAGCATACCAACTGTCATACATAGCTGCCCACCGCAAGGGGAGATGCTACCAGACAATCACTGAGAAAATGAAACAGTACCACTCGGATGCTTTAAAGAGATCACTGCAAATCAAAACCACACAACCTTTTCAACCTGGGTCAAAACTCTATCTACGGGAACCAACCCCCGGGCCCCAATTTGAGATACACATTAGGTGTCACTGCACAACATGCCAAGACCCACAGGCCACACATGCAAGTGGCACTGGCAACAGTTAGTACATGACACACTGAGCAGCAGAGCATTGAAACATAGAAACATGATGACACCCTAGCTGACACAAGGACCAGCCTAGCGTCCATGACCATAGAGTTTTAGTAGAAAGCCACAGTGGCATGGTAAGTGCCCCCACTTGGCAAGGTGCACAGACCTACTGCACCTCACTCCCCGCTCAAAAGATGTATGGATAACTCATCACCCAGATCGTGTTGTTTAGGATATCAAGTGTTGCCCATTGGCGGTGGAATTGCGTCGTATGAGATTTCGTAATAGGTTCCAGGGAAACACTCTGTGTGGATGAAGCCGACAAACCTTTATTGAAACCCCATCCTGCAGAAAAAAGCCAGATCATATGGCTTCTGCTTCCAGCCGCCTTCGTCAACCCAAGAACTCCCATAGCTCATGGGGTGGGCTTGCTGTAAAACAGCCCTCTACAGCAAGCTGCAACTCTACATACCATACGCAGTCTGGATGTCCATCACAAGACGTGTGTATATGAAGGTGTGGGCCCTCGGACGGACTAGGGGAGATGATGAGACTCTACCTCTGCAGTAAACCTATCACACAATATCCTGTGATGACATACACACCGCTAAGCAATCAGGGTCTCAGGCGATCTCCTGTTGGGGGTAGTGGATGTCCTAGCAACACATCATCAGCAACATACACCATAGCACCAGGTGTGGACTCGACAGAACACCTTCATCTACGGTCTCATGTGACAATCCGGGGCGGTCAGGGTGTACGTTTAATAACACATCAGCTAGCCAGCAATACCATGCATTAAACATATATCGCAACACCCAGGGTGACTGTGGAACACGAACCCTTTGATGTGGCTCTCAGGACGTTCTCTGGGGGCTTAGGGATGGAGTGGTTTTTACAAATCCTGCAATGCAGCATCAAAACCATTACTACGCGGGGTTGGGAGTGACTAGCCCCCCCGTTTGTTGGGTCCCTCAGGACCTGCTAGCACGCTCTGGGGCGTATTAGGGGGTGGGAGTGTTTTAAACTAGCCCAAGTGTCAGACGGCTGCCTAGGGTGAGTGCTTACACAATCTTGACGCCATGCATATCGGTTCATATGTTCTTGCAGAGGGTATTGTTGGGTATTGGTTAGGCTTCATTCACCCGTCAAAAACACAACGCTAGAGGGGGACAATAATATGTTTGACATCTGTTGTGAAATCCAAGATGGTAAGGGGATCACAGTAATCACATCATTTCCTTTTATTTGATGGAGGTTTAACTTCACCCACCGACATGGGTATGCCTATTGCTAGCACCTATACAGTAAAGGTTGACTTGTCTCCTTGCAGTGTTTTAAATATGACTCCACAAAAAGTCACAAAGTAAACCGCAAAAACCACCTTCAGCTTGTCAGAAGCGAATTAGTCTAATGTTTTGCTGTAGCAAAATAATTACAACCAACTACAGAGGCACCAAGAAATGATAAACTTTGCTGGTTAGGTTTAACTTCGTGCGCATGCTGACTTTTTCCATGGTCAAGATCATCCCGTGCTCAACCACACATCTATGTGCGCAGGCGTTTTAATTACGATCAATTGTACCAGCTGTATCCCTTCTATCGTGCTGGCGGCTTCTACTGAGTGTTACCCACGCCTGCTTTAAGAGCTGTTTGCGAGCGGGAGAATAACGAGCAAAGCTAGCGTTTCTTGCTGTGATTGCTGAACGTGTTTGCGTTCAGACCAGAAAACCAGCAATAGCAGATTTAGATAGCGAAACAGGTCCATGTTTTAATATTCTTTATTTATTTAACTGGCATTTATATCCGAGCTTTATCAAACCGGGGTTCAAAAGCTTTGGAACACGTACAAATAGCGACTGAGGTCCACTTTTTTTTGGGTGGTTTGCCACTCATCACCACCACCGCGGTCACATCCAATTAATGATTGGCGTTATTACATAGACCTAATTTACACTCCTGTTGAGATCTAAGTAGTAGAGGTCGGGAGTGGTCGAGACAAGATGTTCACCGGGGAACATAGGATTTGGTCGTTCCATAGCTGTTATCCTTAAAATGAGGTTTAGTGGTCAGCCCGCGCGTTTTTTTCTGATGTTATTTGGTAGAGAGGTGTCCCGGATAGATTGACCATATAGCTGCGGAAGAAATTGTTGCTCTGCTGTTGCAGGTCCCTGGAAACTGTACTTTTCGATCTGCTTTATCACTTATCCTAGGGATCAGCGTGCAAGCAGTGGCAACAGATGACTCGTTCATGCTTAAGGCAGACTCTCATCCAGAGACTGCTTAATTCCCAATTGCATGCCATGCTCTCTTACTAGATAGGGTCCTTTGATCAGTGGTTTGTCCATTCCCTGATCCTCTCCTGCTATCATCCTATGTTGCCCTCTCATTTTATCGCCTGAGCCAATATGCTCACCCTCCAGATTCTGGATGTCCATCCCTTCCAAGCTTGACTCCCCTGTTACACATGGAGTCTCCATCTCTCCATATCTTCCTTGTCGCTTGGTTCTGAGTCAAGCTTATCCGCTGTCCACATAGCAGTCGTTCTCTCTTCCAATAGCCTACTGTTGGATCTTCCTATCGATCTCTGCCACCTCCCATCTCCTCGGCAGGGACCATCCCAATCCAATGGCACTCTTGCTGGCTTTTGGAATACCTCCCAGTATTAGTGTACCTGCCTCATTCTGAATCTCCACCCAGACCTTCTCACTGGCCTTCAATCACTAATTTCTCTTACGTGTCGCTTCCAGAGGCGTTTCCTCGGCATCTCTCTCTGCTTGGCTTGGGTGCTTCTGTTTCTCCAGGTTGATACATGTGTGCTATGTAGCCGTTGCTGAAGCCTCTCTCGCCTCTGTATCTCTTTCCTACTTCTGTTTCTTGAAACTCTCGCCTCAATGCTTTTGTGGTGCTGAAACTGGTTATCTGAAGCCTACTCTCTTAACGTGCTTAAACATCCTTTTCTAAAATGTAGTGCTGCGTCCCTAACACAATAAGCGCCGCTGTCTTGAATCAGACGCTCCTTGGCCCCTGCTTATGGAGCTGAGTGCCTTGAGCTGATTATCCTTCACATGCTCTCTCTTTGTCGAGTGACACACACATTGGTTACTCACTTGCAGCCCCACCCTCTCATGGCTGCTCTAAAACCGATGCAGTTCTGGTATCTTGGTAGTCCTTTAATGGTCAACACTCTGTTTTCTTGCTTCTACACCTGAACTGATAGAGTGGCTTGATCAGAGCCACATCTATCTTTTTTCTATAGCTCCTACCTGATCTACTTATATAGCTTGCCTTATCACATACCCACACTGCTTAAGTTTCTTGATACGTGACGGGTTTTACTGGTGAAACTTCTCCTAACAACTCCGTAACGAACGCGAACAGTGCAATTTGTCCCGCATATGGTCGCCTCGTTGGTGACTTCCCGGCCCGATGTTCCCAAAATTGAGGGTCCGGCGAAATCCCCAATAGACGCGCCTGGTACGGCCATGTACCCTGCGATATCGGGTTCATAGCGGCTGTCGATTGGTGGTTCTTGCCTAATTGGTGATGCGCCACCACTTAAGTTGGGGCAATGGTCCCGTGGGAACCAAACGCCTGACATCGTATTTCTCCCTGTGAGGTAAAACCTTAACGCCTCCACTGACCACGTGATAGCCAAACACTCTCTTTCTGATCTCTGGCCAAATACTCTTCTGTTCAGTCCATTGAACGAACTTTCTTTGCTCCATTGTACATCAGTCCGTAATGCTCCTACCTCCTCATGCAGTCACGTTACTCCGAGTTGTCTGTGGGATTAGACCAATCGTCTCCTAGCCCTTAACATTCTATTACTCAGTCGGTGTTGAAACCAGAAAGGGTTTCTGGAAGTCTACTCCTTTTCAGTAACCGGTCCTGTTACACAATTTTTCTTTTAATAGCTGAACACCCTTTTCAAATCTTCTTCTGTTGTCCACTTTATTCTGGTTTTTGGACAATTCTTTCGCAGCATCTCCGTGAAAATGGCACTTTTCTCCTCTGTGAATTGCGGTATAAACCAGCGGTAGTAGCCAATACGTCCTAAGAACCTTCTTAGTTGTTTCTTGGGTTGTTGGGAGGAAGGCACAATTCCTGCATGCCTACTCTATTTTGCTTAATAGAGTTTTAAATTTTTTCCCTCTTGCCCACTAGGTGGCCTAGTTTTTTTACCTCCCTATTCGCAAAGGCACACTTCTATCGGGTTTAAAGTGATTCCCCCTTGCTTCGATAGAGCACAAGACTGCCCTGCTCCTCTTCAATATGCTCCGCCCAGGTGTTGAATATGGATTATGACACCATCCATGTATGCACACGCATAACTTTGGTGGGGTCGAAGGTACCTTTGAGTGCCACCTAACCTTTGGCATGTATCCGCTGCTAACTCCATGCAGTCCAGAAGGTGCATCCTCTTGTCAACTGGAAAAGGCCAACGGGGGTGCTTGAAACCAGTCTTATTGGTCGGCTTCAGACTCCCTGGTGAGCGGGAACTTTTGCCAATATCCTTTTGTCATATCAAGGGTGGTTAAGTATTGGACCTGCCCCAGCTGGTCTAGCAGCTCCTCACTTCTTGGCATTGGATATGCAAGTCAAAAACTGATATGGCGTTTGAACCTGCCGGAGAGTCAATACAAAATCTTAAGGATCACATCATGCTATGCGCACCAGGACTATGTGGCTATTATGCCAGGGACTCTTTGACTATCCTCTATTTACCCCCATGTCCAACATCTACCTGGACTTGTGCCACTCACCAAGTCCTGGTCTTTTGGCTTTCAGCTTCGACGCGGTATGGGGCTTTGACGAACCCCAATTTCCCAGGTGGAGTTATTATTTCATGGGCCACCAAATGGGTCTCCCCATGCATAATTGGGTGTCAACACATCTGTGAATTCCTTAAGCAACTTCCTAATTTCTTCCTGTTGTAACCATTGTACTGGTCCTCACCTATTTTGGGCTCTGATTTTTCTCTATACAATCATATACCTTGGGTCCCAAATCTTCCTCTTTCACGGCTCCCCTCCGCTCTCTCGGGCACCGGTGGCAGATAAGCTTTTAACCCACTTTGACATCAGTAGAACCACCGACTTCTGAACCTTTTGGCTTCCACGTTCAGAATTCTCCTAGGGATGTGACCTTCCTCCACAGGGTGTAAAACCCAGCCTCTCACACGATCAATTGGGCACTTTTGTCGCCTGGTCAGTCACATTAATACTCATTCCTTCTGTCCAAAGTTAAACAACAGAACTTTAATATTGCCCCCTGTAATCGGGATCAATTACTCGCCGCCACCACACCTCGGGAATGAAATTATTTGAAAAGGGCTACTCCGCGACCTTGGGGCTACTACTCACCATAAACATCCAATCTTGGTATTTCCACTTGGAGACCGGTGTTAGCGTCAACCAGGGGGGCTCTCCCTTGACTAGGGTACATTCCACATTCTCTATGCTTGCCCCCAAGGTCAAACCCAGCAGATTGAGGGCGGCTGCCCGCTTAGGATGCTTGGGGCCTTCTCAGGAGACCTTATGGTACTTTTAGGAACGAATATCCTGCTATTGCCGGGTAGCTTGGTCTTTTGTGGACGCTTAAACCATCTTTTTAGCTGGGCCGATCCTGAGGACTTCCAAATAACTCCCGGGAGCTACTAAGCTAGCCATTTAAACCTTCTCCCTCCTTTTTTCCTAGTCCTTCCACCTAGACCCTGCCTGAAATCGTGGCCAGTCTCTTCCTAGAGACCAAAGTCAAAGGTAGCCTAGCAACCTCCACTGCTTAATAGGACTTCCTCTGTTTCCCTAGGCGACCAGTAACCTTTAGCTTATCGGTGGTGATATGAGATGCAGCATCCAGTGACATGCATCTGATGTGAAACTTGGCTTTCAGGGGTTCTAGCGCACAAATCCTTTCTATGGGCCTCTATCCTACTTCCAGAAGCCTTTTTGACATCATACTCTGGTCTCAGCGACCCAGAGTCTAATAATGCCATGTTTGTGGTAATTCCCCTGCCTAACATCAACATCAAAAGAAATCCTTCCTTTTGGGGTCTATGTTTAAATCCATGACCATTAAACCTAGCTGTGCTGTCTGGCATCTTTATTCCTCTAAGTGTCCCACTTTTCCACACTTGAAACATTTCTTTCTATTCCACGTATCATCTGGTTTGATACAGTACATTCATCTTCAGAAACATTCTTAATTATTCTTTTTTCTGATACAGCACATCTAGCCTCAGCATCCATCTTTAGAGGGCCACCCATTCTATGGCAAGCCTGCGTGGCTTCCAAGAATGTCTCTGCTAGTATGGTTGCCTCTCCAAGATTTTGGCAATTTTGCTGTATAAGAAAAACTCACATTCAAATCTTAGGTACCCCAAGCATAAATTGTTCCAGCATTATAATATCTAATAACATTTCTACTGTCTTTTGCTCAGGCTCCAACCATTTGACAGACCTAAACTTCTGATTCTCTGACTCAGAGCCCTGGGTGTCTCACCCACTTTCAATGTAACAGCTCTAAAAATTCGCCTATACTCTGAAATAGAAATCCCTCTGCTATCTCTAATAGCTGCCTTTAAATCCTTATAAATCAAATCCTGGGCTGCTTGCATTGCTCTGTAAGCTGCTAGTGGCCTCACCATTTAATGAGGCTGCCAGCCTTACTGCCCACTGGGTCTCTGGCCATGCTAAAGCCTGTGCCACTCTTTCAAACGACTCTAGAAAAATCATCAAATTATCCATCTGGAGTTAATTTCCCAAAATTAAATGGCCCCAATCCCTTGATTGAGTCCCACATTGTCCACATGTGGTTGCAACAGTACTAACTGCTGGTCTTGCATCTGTTCCACTTTGGCTCTGCAGCTGTACTAGAGCTTGCACCAGATCAAGCACTGGTTTCTGCTGTTCCATTAAGGCCTTCATAGCAGTTGTCTGGGCCTGCTGTGATCGCTCCTGCTGCTTGCTGAATTGGGCTGCCATCCACTGAGCCATCTCCCTCGGATCCATCTTGACCCCTGCAAGAGATAAAGAAAAAAGAAAAACCCAAGAGCAGCACCTTCCAACCAGGTGTGGGTTTTTTTTTTTTTCAACTTTTTTTTCAATTACCCCCTGTGCTTACACACATCCACCACTAGACATGCCCAGGTACATATTACCTGGTCTCAGTGATGAATCCAGCTTTGCACAGGGTCTTTTCCTCTGGGACAGCTTCCTGGAACAACCACTTTTCCTCCAAAGTGCAGACGAGGGACAACAATTGGTCGTACAGCTTTAAACTTGACTTTTAGTGGGAAGCCACAGCAAGTAAATCCTCTTGGTGCAAGAGCAATCCGAAAAACTACGCCATTTGTCAGACGGTGCCTAGGGTGAGAACTTACACAATCTTGACGATGCATATATTCATATGATTCTTGCAAGGTATTGTGGGTATTGTAGTTCATTCACTCCCAAACACAGCTGATGACAATAATTTGAGTTGTGAAACCAAGTGGTAAGATCAATAAAATACTTCTTTTATTGATGGGGTTTAATTCACCCAGCACATGTATGCTTGATAGCACTATAAATGAGGTTACTTGCTTGCAGTGGTTTAAAATGGATAACAAAAAGTCACAAAGTAAACCAGAAAACAACCTTCAGCTTGTCAGGCAATTAGCTAATGTTTTCTTAGCAAATAATTACCAAATACAAAGGCACAAAGAAAGAATAAACTTTGTGGGGTTAGGTTAACTTATGCTTATTTTCCATGCAGATCTCAGGCAGGGATTCTCCCTTGCTCACACACACAATCAGGTGCAGCTTTAATTACTATCAATTGACCAGCTGTAAGCCTTTAGCTGGCTGGCTGCTACTGTGTGAACCCAAATCCTGCTTTAAGAGCTGTTTTGCAGTGGAAATAAAGAGCAAAGTTAGGTTTCTTTGTGATGGGCTGATGTGTTTGCTCATAGAAAACTAGCAATAGCATTTAGATAGAGAACAGTCCATGTAAACTGTACTTTCATCTGCTGTATCAATTATCATAGGGTCACTATCATACATTGGCACAGACGAGTCTTTCATTAAGGCACTATCATGAGAATGCTTATTCCCTTGCTGCCATTCTCTATTATAAGATAGGGTCTGGATCTGTGTTCCTACCTGAGCCTCTCCTGCTATCATTATTACTCTCTGTATAGCCTGGACAATATGTAACCCAATTCTGATGTACAGCCTTCCAATCTTGATCACTGGACACTGGATCTCCTCTCACATACCTTCTGGCCTTGGTCTGAAAGTCCCTTCCACATGCAGTCTTCTCTCTTCCAGGTAGCCACTGGTGATTCCTATCTCTGCCACTCCATTCCTCTGGGACAATCCAGTCCAATGGACTCTGCTGGCTTTTGGAATAACCTCCCAGTATGAGTACTTGCCTTGGAATCTCCCAGACCTTCCAATGGCCTTTCTTCTCTTCCTTCCAGAGAGTTTCCTTCTCTCTCTATCTGCTTGGCTTGGCTTCTGTTTCTCCAGGTGATACATGGTGCTTGTAGCCGTTGCTGAAGCTCTCCCCTCTGTATCTCTTCCTGAAGCTGTTCTTGAAAACTCTCCCTCAAGCTTTTGCTGAAACTGTTATCTGAAGAATAAGCTCTACTCTTATCCTGTTCTAATGTGTGCTGCTCCCTAACACAGCGCAGCTGCTGTCTTGAATCAGGCCCTGCCCTTTGAGATGAGTGCTTAGGGATTACCTCATAGCTCTCTTGATTGCACACACATTTTCTCACTTCAGGCCCCTCTCATGGCTGCTGGGAAACCTGGTGCATTCTGGGACTGGTAGTCTTTTATGTGAAAACTCTGTTTTCTTGCTTCTACCAGAACTGACAGGTGCTTGTTCAGAGTCACATCATCTTTCTATAGCTCCTACCTGAGCTATGATAAGCTTCCTTATCACACAAGGCACACACAACCATACTATCAGGGTGACTGGGAAACCACTTTGATGGGCTCACAGGACTCCTGGGGGTAGGGGAGGATGTTTTAAACTGCCAAGGCACACACAACCATCACACCAGGGTGACTGATAGCCCACTTTGATGGGCCCTCAGGACTCCTGGGGGTAGGGAGGATGTTTTAAACTGCAAAGGCACACACAACCATATCACCAGGGTGAGTGGCAGCCCACTTTGATGGGCCCTCAGGACTTCTGGGGGTGGGGAGGATGTTTTAAACTGCCAAGGCACACACATCCATATCACCAGGGTGACTGTCAGCCCACTTGATGGGCCCTCAGGGGTCCTGGGGGTAGGGTGGATGTTTTAAACTGCAAAAGGCACACACAACCATACTACCCTGGTGAGTGTCAGCCCACTTTGATGGGCCCTCAGGACTCCTGGGGGTAGGGTGGATGTTTTAAACTGCCAAGACACACACACCCATACTACCAGGGTGACTGGGAACCCACATTGAATGGGCTCTCAGGGGTCCTGGGGGTAGGGAGGATGTTTTAAACTGCCAAGGCACACACAACCATAACACCAGTGTGACTGGGAACCCACTTTGATGAGCTCTCAGGACTCCTGGGGATGGGGAGGATGTTTTAACCTGCCAAGGCACACACAACCATACTACCAGGGTGACTGACAGCCCACTTTGATGGGCCCTCAGGGGTCCTGGGGTGGGGAGGATGTTTTAAACTGCAAAGGCACACACAACCATATCACCAGAGGGACTGACAGACCATTTGGAGCACATCTCAGGATCCCTAGGGGTAGGGCAGATGTGTGACCCTGCAAATGCGGAACCTACCATATCAGCATGATGTTTACAAAACCTCTTTAGGCAGATCTATGGCTCCTTCTGTTAAGGTGTGTTTTAACACATCAACAGCAGCAGCTGCCATAACACCAGGATGACATCTGGTACTCTGTGAGCAGGTCCTTAGTCTCCTGGGGATAGGGCACACCACTCTGATGTGATACATAGACGGTATATCACGTGGGTTTAACTAATAAACATAAATGAGATAGACTACCTACACACAGCAGCATGCACGGCTACAATCGACAATGGATATGTATAGAATTCAAAGCACTTATAATTCACGTCAATGTAATTCTATCTGTATTGAGAACAAATATATGGCAATTTGTCTACACTATAGAGCACCTAACGCTTCCCCCTTGGAACTTGCATCATTACTTGAAAATATTTGTGCACTTACATCTCCAAACCAATCCACAATAGTTCTAGGAGACTTTAATCTTAAGTCAATCAGCCACAGAGACTCTGATTCATTCCTTCAAGCTATGTCTTCCCTACAGTTCACACAAATAATTAATGCTTCCACACACAAATTTGGTAATTCTCCTGACCTCATATTTGTATCCAATAATATAATTTCAAAAAGTCTTGTTACAACACCTTACATTACCCCAATACCTTGGTCAGACCACCACTTAGTTAAAATAGGGATATTAGTACAAAAAAGAAATTTTAATGTGCACCTAGACAACTATAGCTTCCATAGACGTTTTAGGAAATTTGACAGAGATGTATTTATCCAAGAAGCAGTACCTCTTATGTCCACTGATTCAGATGAGCTTGAAACTCAAATAACCAATTGGAATCACATTATTTCTAACGCAGCCAGAGCAACGGACACGAGGACCAAAAAAACCACGGAATAATAAACTTCATCACAAGCCTGGTATTCAATAGCAATACGTCAAATGAAAAGAGCACTCAGACGGATAGAGCGTAAATGGAGGAAAACACAATACAACAGAGATAAAACAACTATATTTAACAACGCTAAAGCAATATGATGAACACATTAAACACACAAAAAAAGAATACCACACAAATTTAATTGATTCAGCCATCAACAAGCCCAGAGAGCTTTTTGAAATTGTGAAGACACTAACAAAAGAACAAAAAACAGAAAGTGAAGTAATAATTGAGCCACAGAGTTTTGCGGATTATTTAAAAGACAAATTTCATTCTAAAAGAGAATCAAAAATTATAATTAACAAAAATTCAGTCTCGCATAATAGGATTTGGGATTCATTCATGCCTCCATCAAAGGATCAACTAGCCCATATCATTTCAACAATAAATACAAGCACCTCTCCCTCTGATCCTTGTCCAGTATCATGGATCAAAGCCACTAAATCAAGCTTCCTTCACATTATACAACACATGGTGCACATTTCACTTACTCAAGGTTCTATTGCCAGGGCAATTAAAACTTGCATCTGTCAGACCAATCCCCAAAAAAACTACTTTAGACAAGAACAACCCAGCCGCATATCGGCCAATATCTAGTATCCCATTTTTAGCTAAGATTATTGAAAAAAAACTGTTCAGCTTCAACTTCAAGATCATATTGATATTTACGCTCCTTTAGACGATAATCAACATGGTTTTCGGCCAAATCACGGAGTAGAAAACCATAATGATTTACCTTTTCGACAATATACTCCGTACCATAGATGACTCTAAGAAAGGCATCATAATGATCTTTATCGACATCTCCGCGGCATTTGACTCTGTGGATCACAAAAGATTACTAAACAGATTAGAGGAGATCGGACTTTATGGTACCACATTAAAATGGTTTCAGTCATATCTTACAGAGAGACACTTACAAGTAAAGATAGGTGACAAAGCATCTCAACCCATAAGAGTTTTACAAGGAGTTCCACAGGGCTCTGCCCTCTCTTCCCTTTTATTCAATATCTACATACAACCAATTTGCAACATCCCTTCAAAGAATGACATTAAGTACACCATCTATGCAGATGATATAATGATATTTACACCTGTGTCAATCAATAACCCTGACTATCATAGAATTACAGATTGTCTCCTACAAATGTCTGATTGGTGTAAATGTAATAACATGGAAATCAATTTCAACAAAACTGAGGCCTTATTTGTATCTCGAAACCCTGATTTCCCTCCTCCACCTGACATCTTGATAGAAGATTCTATTATTCCCATTAAATCTGAAGTAAAATATCTTGGGGTGACCCTTGACAGAGAAATGAATCTGAAAACACATATAAGTAAGACAATCAGGAGCGCATATTACAGAATGAAGATTATTAGAAGATTAAGACCACTACTCGAAACAACCCACTTCCGTAACGACTGCCAAGCTTTAATCATGCCATTATTTGATTTTTGTAATCCTATATATCTTGGCCTTCATAAGCAGTCACTAAAACCTTTGCAACTCGCGAAAAAACACTGCTGCTCGAATAATCTTCGGATTATCAAGCCAGGAACACATAACTCCTATTATGAAGGAGCTACATTGGCTACCTATAGCTTATCGTATAAAATATAAAACCACAATATACAATTTCAAAAACAAACATCACTGATCTGCAAACAGTCTGGCTACACTCCTTCAATCACACGTCAGCAATAGACCTAGAAGATTAGGATCTACCAATAGAGTCAACACATCACTGACTTTAGAAAAGCACGTAAAGAAACAAACAGAAAGGGCATTCTCTCGTTTGCGGCACCAAAGATTTGGAACTCTCTTCCAAATGATTTAAGAGCAGCTCAGGACCTTAAAGACTTTAGAAAGCAACTAAAAACTGTCCTGTTTATTGAGCATTATGGTCTAACTGAATAATTAATTCAATGTTTAAGAGAAAAACAATCATTTAGTAAGCTGTATTATAGCTCACGTTGTATTATAGTACACAATGTAAATAGCGCTTTATATCTTTCTGTAAAACACACTATGTTACTTTACATGTAATTATCATTACTACATGTTCATATTATCACTGCTTTTATATTTCTTGTTTGTTAAACCGCTTTGATTGTTTGAGAAGGCGGTTATAAAAATATCATTAAATAAAATAAATAAAATAAATAAATATGGATATACTGACCTGTCCCCATACACTTACCTCACGTGGGTAGTCAGCCACACGGTTGTCGCGCCGTGTCACGCGGTCCCAGGCCCTCCTGACTCTCCCTAGGTCCTGCTGCTTGGAGGACCCTGGGAAAAGCTTCTGCTGCCTGGTGCAGATAAGTCCTGCGAGTTGCCGGAGCTCTCTTCTAGTGAAGGCTGGCTTCCGTGAGCGGTGTGGCCATTTTCACCTATGCCTTGCTCACAGATGCACATACGCACACGCATGCGTGCAGCAACACACGCTGCAATGTGCCATCGCGCCTCAACATGCACAGCATTGAGGTGCGCTAGGAACATGCCCGTGCCTATGCCACAGCTGGTACACAGGAAATGGTGTCACAACCACTATATATAAAGATCTATGCTGCAGACACACATTGCAGTGATGTGTCTGGCATTTTAAAACACAATTTGTTTATTATGGATTTTGTCTGGTTGTTGCCACACTTGGGTCTCAAACCCATCACCACTGGCACTGAAGGCATTGTATTAACGGCGTGCTATGCCTTTTTACACAGCAATTGCTGGCTAAATAGTTACACCAGGTGGTATGTTTACTAAACCATCTTAATGTGCACCCAGCAGTAATGTGCAGGATGCTATAAGGAGAGTGGGCATTCCAGTCTAAACGTAGCAATCGCGCAATAAGTTGCGTGACGCACATTATCACACAATAGAGGGAGGTGTGCCACATTGACACGCGTTACTCTTAAGTAGGTGTGCTGACATGCCAACACAACAGCAGAGGTGTAGCACAATGGTTAATACACTGACTGATGATACAGGGGTGATGGGTTTGATCCCCCAGTGCACATAATGAAATAAAGCTGGTTGAGGCAATAACCTTTATGTTTAAGCAGTGCTTTGTGAGGCATTTTATTTTATTTTAATTAGTGCTGCCAGACAACACACCCTCACAGTGCCGTAACCTAAGGTGCCGCATAGGGCGCCCTGTAAGGCACTCCAGAGGGCACATTATAAAGTGCACTCTCCACCATGGCACCCTATAATGTCCCCTATAGGACACCTTATAAGGCACTTTATGGGGCACCTTATGAGGCACCTTAAGGTTACAGCACTGTGAGGGTGTTTTTGCTGGCAGCACTAATTTACATTAAAAATAGACAGTGCCTCAGACAGCCCTATCAAATGACCCCACTATGGGATCAAATCCATGCCCTCTGGCTCTACAGGCAGTGAAGTAACCAGTGGGCTACAGCTCTATAGCTACTAATGAACCCCTGGCTGGCTACAGCGGGACTGCACGTCACCACACAAACATTCTGCTGTGGTTACTAGGATAGGGTCAACCCACCCATACCCATGATGCACAGCACATGCAAATCAGCAGTCTACAGGTGAGCACAAGATGGGGTATGCACCCCACAACACCTCATCCTGGTAGGGGGAACTGACCGAGAGCACCCCCACAGCACCTCAGCCTAGTAAGGGGTGCCGACGGTGTGTGTTACTGGCACAGAGTAGATACTGACCATCACATTGTGGTGGGTATTATGCTCACCCTGAGGGTGAGGTGGGGCGGCCAGCGTCTGGTCCGCACCAACTTCCATGGCTGAAATAGGCCATGTTGCACATACCCATCAGTGCCAGTGTGTGTACGATAGGTATTCCTGCAGACACACCTAGGCTACATTAGTATCCATCTGTATATGTCAATCAGGTTTAGCCCTTATGGGCTATGATGCATCCAGAATAGTGCACATTCTGTGTTGGTGCCATAGTAACATGATGTAAGTGAAGGGGGTGTGTTTGGACCCATAGGCAGACTATGTACCACCACCCAACCCATCCTCTGTGGCTGAGGGTGGGAGACAGGATCCCCCACCAACAGATCCACATTCTACTTCCCTGCAATGGTGGCAGTAGAGGGGGAAACCTACAAACAAAAGAGAAACTGCTCTCAAAATTCAACTCAAAAAAATCCTAAATTTCACATTAATATCTCTACCTATATATCAATCCTGAGCAAGATGATCTCAGATGGCACAACCCCTCATTTAGTGAACAAATCACCATAGGGTGTTGGTAGACGCTCACATCACCGGTCAAGCCTCCTCCAATTTACCCAACTTAACTCATACAGAGCATATACAATTCTCTAACCAACCACTAATTAACCAATGGAAAAATCATAACTAAATCTAAACCAAACTCACATCCACCCACATGCACAATCAATCACACATAATCAAGCATTCCATTCATAAAAAGCGTCTGTAATATGAATACAAACTAAGTACTATCGGGGCTGAACGCAGCCAGGGCAACCAAAGGGAACACCTGCAAGAATAAGAACAGAAAATAGAATAACCAACTTAACAACACCAACGTAGCACTGAAAAACGTATCTTTTAACTGGAATCTTGCAGCAGCTGGGTTCGCAGCCCTCGAAAAAGACACGCAGTCCAATGGGTCAACTCCGATCTCCAACGCGGGAAATAAGCATCACAGCCATTAGCACCACTACTATTCAATGACAAAACGACCTCAGCTGTACAAAAGCTTTCGTTTCACTGTGAGCCGGCTTCATCAGGAGCTATGCCGTACAAAGGGGGCAGTAGAGGGGGGCCATCAACCCCAGTCTTTCTGGGGAACAGACACCCTACAGAGCAGCCAATGCAGAGCTGTACACATCCCTAAGGCAATGGCAGAAAGACAGTAGGCCTGGAAATGCTCAGCTGCCCTTAACACCAGCTGAAATTCTCCAGCAGCAAGCACAGTGAATCACCAACCACTGCACCCTGCAAGGTGTTCCAACCATACACATATAACTGCAGACAGTCTGCTAGCTAGTCCACAGTGCATTATCCTAGAAGAGATGTGTGCACCCACCAAGCAGATAAGTCAGTGATTAGGCCCCAGAAAAGAGAACCTATATATTTCACTTAAGATAAATACAATATAGCACTATGGGGGAGACTAGCCATGCCGTGGTCACTGCTCAGTCAGGGTGAGAGTGACCTCCCAGCAGGACATGCTGTGGCCACCCTGTCGGTGCAGGTTGTGGCCGGGCACTACAATGTCCAAGCCATTGCCCTATGCCTTATGCCCTGTGCTGATGCATCCAGGCCAGGCTATACCCACGGTACCTTGCTCCTCATTATGCACATTGGCAGGCCAATACTGGCAACAGTGCTAGCAGTGTAGGCTAAGGAAGGTGTTAGCAGCCACCACACACTGGATAGACAGACACACACTCACCACACCTATGCCAGCATTGTGCAACTATAGAGGTGTTTGGCAGCCCTGGCCCCCGCACCCAGTCCTGGGCACAGTGCAGGCATGGCTATGGTACACAGTACTGTTGGGGTCACTCCCTAGGGTGGTAAACACTGTCAGACACCAGACCTGAAGCACACTCCACAGACATCAGAAAGGTTGCTATGATGCAGCTCAATCAGCAAATTGTGCTTAACTTAGGAATTGCTATCTGCCAGTAATCATAGCAACCTTTTCATAGATGTGTACCGTATTCCCAGGTTTAGGGTGGCATTGCTAAGATATGCAAGTGCTAATATTGGGAGATGCACGCAGGGCCCAACATCCTGCCTCTCCAGGAGGCTTTGGATAATGGAGCCTCTGCGTGCGGGTGTGTCTGTCACTGTTGGCCGCTGCTCTAGGGCAGAGGTGCCCAACTCCAGTCATGGTGGGACTTACTCAGCTCGGGTTTTCATGCTGTCCCTAATGAATATGCATGAGATACTTCTGCATACCATGGGGGCAGTGCATAGAAATGGAGCACAGCCATATTTATTAGAGGCAGCATGGAACCTGAATGGTGTTTGGCCCTCCAGGACTGCATTTGGAAGACTCTGCTCTAGGTAATGCGCATGTTTATGGTGTCTGTGCTCTGTAGGGTAAAATGTAGGCGTTTTGGGCATGTTTACATTATCTGCAGTAAAGGTTCTGTCTGTATTACCACGTTTTAGTAGTGGGTAAAATATGGGGACTGGGTTGGCAGGAACCACAGCTTGGACTTGAATCTGTGACCTTCCGCTCCTGAACACACTGGCTGTGTGTACTGCACCACCGTGTTGCCACAGAGACAGTGCATTCCCTGGGGATACCATGACTGTTCGTCAGACAGGGCCTGTCTGTTGCAGTGCATGGCACCCACCTACACAGGGCTAGGCCATGGTCTGCTCTGGGCAGCTGCCACTGCCCCCTCCACCACCAGTACCCCTCTGCCACCATGCTGACATGCCCTTCTGCTGGTGGTGCGCAGTCTCAGGCCATCCAGTGTGCGGGTAGGCGTCTGCCTATGGTGCTGGTTCTGTGGTAGGGGTGCCTGCATAGCTGTCCACGCTTCCCCCCAGCACCGCCTGCCAATGTTCTGTGCCCTTGGGGGTACCTGCTGGGTACTATCCTTTGTGACACTGTGGGAAATACACTCGTGCCCATGTTGGGCCTCATCAGTTGCTGTCTGGCTGCTCTACTGTTTCAGTATTCCTATGGGCCACCTAGGCATCACCCTAGTCCGCACTGTGGCCCAGCTGCACCACAGCATGTGCCGCCTGCAGTCCTCTGTGTCCCCTTTTCCAGCATCTGTCCAGTTGCCCGTTCTGACATGCCCGCCCTGCTGTTGCGGAACATGTGCATGCCATAGGAAACCTGTCCAATGGAAAGTGAAAACCATGATCAGCGCTATTTCACTGTGGGATCATTCAACTTGTATGGGGACAGAGCATAGACCCATCCAAAATTAATATCTTTTTTTTTGGAGCTTTTTTGGTAGTGTTTTTTAATGTTTCCCATTAATATCACTATTGGCCAGCTTGGTTATGGGTTTTTTTTACATTCTCTTCTGGTCATTTTCAATGTTTATTTGCCCTTTTGTTCTGTGCACATGTATCACACTTATCACTTTTTGTAGGGTTTCCCTGGTTTTGCTGTACATTGCTGACGGAAATGGTTTCTTTTCCCTTTAAATCTGCTCTAATGCCAGGGTTTCACTGGCGTTAGTTTTCAGCCCTGAATTCCACAGCGTTAGTGTGCAGGGAGCCTCTCCCCTCCCACTCTCCACCCATTGACCCTCTCTCTCCGCCCCTGGGGAGCCTTCCTCCGCCCTCCGGGAGCCTTTCTCTACCCTCAGCACTCATTTGCGCCGCTACGCGCGTTATCGGATGCTAAGGTACCTTTGTGCCCGATTAAAAGGCGCCATTATTGCGTGATAAGGTACCTTATCGCACAATAACATTGCCGGGCGCACATTAAGACGGTTTAGTAAACATACCCTTTAGTGTTTACGACTCCTCTGTCTCTTGTTCAGCTGCATGGTAATTTGCAGTTGCCTTGAAGGTTAGAAAAGAGACTTACTGTTTAATTTGCTATCTGTGTTTAAGATAACATCTAGTGTGGCTGCATTGTTTTCAGATCAGGTTGATTACCAGTCTCAGTTATTATTTATAATGTTTTAATATAAATGTGAAAAGTACATTTTGGTTAAAAAATATAAAAAAGGGGAGTGTTTGCATTCCAGATATCCACCAACCTTTTCATGTAAAAGTATCAGTTTCATGTCATTTGAATGCCTGCTTTCTGAATTGTAAGATTTAAGGTAATTACTTTGCATTGTTAAGCTCAGTGCTGATGACTACTGAACAGGACAGTAACACCATAGGCGTTAAAACTACACTGATCTTTCTAGTTTTATTTGTTACAATATTGGATTTTAGGATAAATTCACCTGTTTTTCTGTATTTGAATTTTATGTGTTGGGTCCAGAGAAAAAGTGTATTTTGTTTTGAAAGTATTTTTTAAATTTCAGTTGCAGGAAGTAGTAAATATCATTTTTTGCTAAAATTTTGGAAAGAGGCTGATCTGAAATTGCTTTGTTCCCAAGTATATAGAGCACATTTAGTGGAAAGATGGAACTGAGTTCCCAGAAAATATGAGAATATTTGTAAAGTTATTTACAAATAAAAACAATAACATTAACTTGAGTTGATTGGGACAAAACCAAATCTTGCTTGTCCGCAATGATCCAGGAGAGGTTTGAGAAAAAGAATGAGAGAGAGAGAGAGAGGAGAAGATGAGGCTCAACCAAAAAATGCCTTGTACCCTCTTAGGTCTCTCACCTCAAAAGGATCTCTTAATGAGTAGCTTACACAAATCCTTGTGGACACTGCAGTTTCAAGATCAGTCCAAGTATTTTTAAGTTTCCTACAGCACTCTCACTGAGAACAGTGTATACAGTAGACTCTAGTCATACGTGAGAGATATGTGGTGTCATGTTAGGAGCCACATTTCTTTATATTGGGATTGATGTTATAAAATGTTGCAAAATAATAGTTTTATATTGTAAGGACTTTACCTATATTGTTTAGACAGTGCTAGTTAGAATGAGCTTTGGAAAACCCACACTGGCCATGTGGTACTTCCAGATGCTTTTTTGCCTCACTTTTCCTCTGTATGTCCTGGCCAGGCATGCATGGGCAAAGGGGGATGATTTGATGACAAATTCTCACAAAAGTGATATAATTCTAAAACTTGCCAAAAATGGTAGAACACGTGTGTGCAACTTGTCTAATCTGTAAACATGTAAAGATCAGTCAAGGGCATAATGGAATATTTCCTACCAGCAAATGAATCTCCAGTGATAGAGAGACAAGGAGTTAATCAAACTGTGAGACAAAACTGAAACCATACAAGATAGTTACTGGTAGACCATTGAAATACAGATGAAATTAAGTTTATCTGATTGTGAAATCTAATCTAGAATATTTAGTCTTTTCATTGGTGCTGCTCTTCTGAATGAGGCCTGGAGCCATGTCACCAATTGCAATCCAGAGATTCCAGCAGAGGGAATTGGCCATAATCCAGATGGAACAGACCATCCCAAGAAGAACTCCAAAACTAAACCAAACTTAAACCAGGGAAAGGTGAAGCACACTACGAAGTCCTGAAGAACTACTGAGAAGCAGGACCAAATTATCTGAAAATAGGAAGAGGACTATTGGACTTGATTGGGGGCTTTTGTGAATGATTTTTGGAGAAAAGTCTCAAAGCTTTCTTCATTGCTTTGTTAAGTATTGCTGTGTTCGGTATTATTGCATGCTGTGTGTTTTCAATTCTCTTAGGATGTTGCAAGAAAATGATAATACAAACTACCAAAACAATGTATGTTGTCTCTAGGGAGCAGTATGAGAAGTTGCCCCTTGGTGAGCCCTCTCTGTCTCAAATAGTCGTAGTCCATGGCCTATAACATAGGGTTTTCCTACCTTTGCCTCATATATAAAGAAAAAGGAAAAAGTGGGGAATGAGGGGATGATTGGTAGATAGGTATGTCTAGTATGGCTGCACCCTTGCCTGAGGCGGTAATACATTATGATGGCACGGAAGAAAAGCATGTGGGCTGAGGAGAATGAGTACCCAGAGTCCAGCACAACAAGAGGTAAAACCAGAGGGAACCATACCCTGAGCAGAAGTGCACAGAGAATGGACCCTGGTAAGAAAAAACAGGTCAGGCCTGAACAAGTTAGAAACAAAGCCTGACACAGGCCAAGCAAAGCTGGTGATACAAAGGGCTCATAAGCCCTGAAGACTACAAACAGTGCCGGAAACAGCAGATGAGCAATGGAACAAGGATAGTGGCAGGCAGGGTCGCGGTCAGAAGACTCAGGCATTTGCAAAATAAAGATAAGAATAAAGCAGGTTAAATGTTAATGTGGGTGGGTCCCCGGGGAGAAGGATATGCAAAACCAACAAGACCATTTGTGATGGAAAGGGTATAAAAGGTGGTAACAGCATTAAGTCACGGGCAGCCTCCCCTCCCACTGCTCTGGAGGTAGGGAATGCTGTCGGCACTCAGAATCCCTAGAGAGATGCTTCTGTGCATGTGAGCCATGTTTGTGCTTAGTTCAATAAATGAAAGCTGGCTTCTTTGCGACAAGTGCCTTTGGTCTGAGTTCTTTCCTAATGAGGGGAAATTAATAGAATGAACCCTACAGGCTAAATGGCCAATTATCCCAAATGGAGAAAGGTGAATTGTGGAGTAAACTCAGGGACCTGTGCTGGATCCGCTGCTTTCTAACATACAGTACAGTAGTCATAAATGACCTGGAAACGGGAATAACGAGTGGAGGTTTATAAAATTTGCAGCTGAGACAAAACTATTTAAAGTTGTTAAAACCCATGAGGGACTGTGGAAAAGTGAAGATCTTGATAAACTGGAAGAATAGGCATCCAAATGGCAGATGAAATTTAATATGGACAAGTGCAAAGTTATTCACCTGTGAAAGAACAACCCAAACTATGGTTACATGATGCAAGGTTCCACATTAGGAACCACCACTCAGGAAAAAGATTTAGGCGTGATGGTTAATAACATGTTAAAACCCTCTGCCCAGTGTGTAGCAGTGGCCAAAGAGAGAAAATAGAAATGCTAGGTATCATAAGGAAAGGAATGGGAAGTAAAACAAAGGATAATAATGTCTTTGTATCGTTCCATGGTGCAACTGCACCTTGAATATTGTGTGCAATTCTGGTTGCAGTATCTTAAAAAGGGATATTGCTTTATTGGAAAAAGTAGAGAGAAGAGACACCAAAATGGTAAAGGGGATGGAAGGATACGCCTATGAAGAGAGGCTAAAAAGGTTAGGGCTCTGCAACCTGGAAGAGACAGCTGAAGGGAGATATGGATAGAGGTCTATAAAATTAATGAATGGAGTGATGAAACGGGTAAAGTAGATCAATTGTTATGTCATCGGAATATAGAAAGACTAGGGGACATGAAATTAAAGCAAGCAAACAAGTAACCTAATTAACACTAAATAAGAGAAAATATTTTTTTCACATCAATCCTGTAATCAAACTCTGGAATATTTTTACCAGAGGATGTAGAAACGCTTGTTGGTGTAGCCGGGGGTTTAAAAAAGGGTTGGACAAGTTCCTGGGGGAAAGGTATCTAAACCATTTTTAAAAAGGGACCTGGGATATCACTGCTTGACCCATACAAGCATGGTGGAACCTGTGTCTTTTGGGGAAACTGCTAGGTACTTATGCCCTAGATGGCCACTGCTGAAAACAGGATACTGGGCTTGAGGACCTTGGTCTGACCCAGTATGGCATATCTTATGTCTTATGTAGAACTAAATGACTAGCCTTAGCTCACAAAAGCCCATACTGGGGTTTGTACCATGGCCGCTCTGCTTTTAAGGCACTACTCTAACTATTGTGCTATTAGACATCTGTGCAGCATCGATCTTCCATTATTTCTGTAACAAAACAGATTTGAAAAGAATATCAAATGATTCAATCGCACCTTCAAGTCCTCTCATCATATTCACCACTATCGTCTTTGAGGTCACTCAAACGTGAGGAATAGAAGATATGTGCAACATCCCTAAGCCTATACTGCTCCTGTTACACACCAGGATGCAATGAACTGGCAGCCTCTAGGTGTACGCCAAGCTATACAGGCAAAAGAAAAGACAGCCCCTGCTCAACATAGCTCGCAAAACTAGTTTGCAATCAAAAATACCTCTAGAGCTATGTGAAGAAAACACCGTGATCTGGCCACAATACCACGGCTCTTTGGGTCTCTGGTCCCTGAAGCAGTGAGAAAATAAGCAGAGAGTAACACAGAACACAATCACACACAAAGTGCCACTTTCTTTGAGCTCAGAGGGAACCTAACAGACGGTCTATGGACACGCACAGTTCCACGTCTATTGAATTCAAATCCTCCTGAAGAGCTCTTTTTATTAACGAAAAAGGGACGTAACAGTCATTTATTATAAACATGAAATAACATAAGGTGTCCGCCAAAGTTCTTTTTACAGAGTAAGAGCGGATTACAGTGTATTGGGAGGAGTGGTCTAGTGGTTAGGACAAGGTACTTCAGGCCGGAGGGCCAGGGTTCAGTCCCACCTGGGGACCGCAATCTCAGGCCGGAGGGACTGGGATTTCTAGTCCTATAGGTACTCCTTGTGGTCTTGGCAAGCCACTTAACCCTCCATTGCCCATGTTCCCTGTAAGTATTAGCGTATGTGTCTCATATCCCCTCATGTTAAATGTATCCCCCAATTGAACCGCTTTGACCCGGTGAAAAGCGGGATATAAATACAGCTAAATAAATAAATATTGGATGAAATTTACTTGATTGTGACAAAATTATTTATAATTGCAAAAGTTGCAAAAATTATGTTGTGTCAGCATTGACTGTACAATGAACTATGGTTGCACAGTTCATAGCCTATGTTTACTCTTTATGCTTGCGTTAACAATGTTCCAGACTATTTTAAAGACGGTTACACAGAACTCATGATCATGACATCCTATTCTATTTAAGAGGAAATAGGTGAAAAGCCAAAACTTCTAAACACATTCTGTATCAAGAAATTCATTCATCTTCAATTAAATATTGGGGATTCTGGTATCCCTTTTAACTGTCCATTTCTACAGTCCTTCCTGTGATTCTATAAAGAATCATTACAAAAGAGCCAGTAGCTGAAACATGTCCAATTCCAGAATAAATCTTCTAAGTAGGCTTCATTTTTGCAAATGTTCCTTCAGAGTCCCAGGCACATCTGGTCCATAGGTGAGCTCCATCTTGTTTGTTGGAAGAAGTCGTTATACAAAATTCATGTGAAATTATTTGCCTTTGCTTAGCCTCAATAAGAATGTGTACAGACAGCAAGACTTTTACCAATTATTCTTGTAAGCACTACCTCTTCTAGCAGTGGCCAACTGCTTTTCATAGATCTATCAATAATTCGAGATTAGTTCCTCATATCATGACACCAGTCATCACTCCAGATTCTTCAGCAGCATCCGTTCTCACCATGGCTGTGCCATGCACATCTTAGATCAGGGGTCTCAAAACACGCGGCCCGCGAGAGACCTTTGTGCGGCCCGCGATGCAGATGAACCAAAAAACCCCCCGGCTTCTGCTGCTGCTGCCGTTCATGTTTGTAAAGCAGGGACTGTCCCTTACATCTGCGGCTCCAGCATCAGCTCTTCGAGCCCTGCACTCGCTGATTAGCAGCAGAACCTGGCATGGGTGGCTCCGGCACGAGCCTCGTTCCAGGCTAGCGGCGCCCGTTAGGGGTCTGGCTCCGGGCCCCCCATCCGCCCCTAGGCAGGGGCAGGAAGTGCCCTGCACCGCGGCCAATGGCTTTCCCACGCCGCGCACGAGGCCGGGCATGATGTGCCGCTCTTCCTCGTCGCTCGCAGCTCGGCCCCTGCCTCTGTCGGGCAAGCGGCGGCCCCGATCCCCGTTGCTATGTGGCCTGAGGCTGCGGCCAGGGTGGGTGTGAGCGCGGACGCAGGTGATTCCCGTGGCGCGGCGGGGGGCGGGGGCTCCTTAGGGCATCTGCTGGGAGAGGCTCTTACCTTCTTCCCCCTCCGGAATGGATGTCAGCAGCCACCCCACCCCCCCCCTCCGGCAGCAGCGACTGGGAAAACGTGCCCCTCCCTCCCCGATCTCATGACCTTTCTATCCCAGGATCAGCATCCTCTATCAGGGGCTTTAAAAAACTATTTTTACTTGGGCCTGATGGGGGGGAGGGGGGGTTAGGGAACTAGTAAGGTGTGTGGTTAGGACTAGTAATGGGGGTGTGGCTATGGCTAGTACTGGGGGGGGGCTAGGACTGAAAATGGGGTGATGGGGGGATAGTACTGAAAATGGGGTGATGGGAGGTTTGGACTGGTAATGGACAGATGGGGGTTAGGGACTCGAGGTGGTCTGATTGGGGGGCTAAGACTGAAAATGGGGTTATGGGGGGCTAAGAATGCAGATGGGTGATGGAAGGGGTAGGACTGGAAGTGGGCTGTTGGGGGGCTTAGGACTGGTAATGGGCTATGGGGGAGGGGCTAGAACTGGTAATGGACTGGGGGGGGCTAGGACTGGAAATGGGCCAAGTAGAAGGGGGAGCTTGAACTGCAATAGCTGATTGGGACAGGGTCTTGGAATGGAAAGGGGCTGAGTGGAAGGGGGCTTGGAAAGGAAATGGGCTGATGGGGAAGGGCGCTTGGAAAGGAAATGGGCTGATGAGGGGGGGACTACCACTGGACATGGGCCGAGTAAAAGGGTGAGCTTTAACTGTAAAAAGCTGATGGGGACAGGGTCTTGGAATGGAAAGGGGCTGAGTGGAAGGGGGCTTGGAATGGAAATGGGCTGATGGGGAGGGGGCGTGGAAATGAAATTGGCTGTGAGGGAGGGAGCTAGGACTGGAAATGGGCTGATGATGCGGGACTAGAAGGGAGCGGATGCTGGGTGGGGCAGGAGCTAGAAGGGAGTTGATGTTGGGGGACAATTAGAATGGGGATGGGGCTGGGAGAGTGAAATGGAGAGGGGAAATATATTTTGTGTGGAGGGAAGAAAATCTACAATTGGCCGGGTATTGGGAGAGTAAGTGGGGTGGAGGATGGAGGGGTAAAATTTTGAGTGGATGAAATAGGAATGAGGAAAGAGCAAAAGGAGAATGATTAGTATGTTAAAGCAGATGTAGAGAGAATGGAAAAAAAACTAGGAAAGAAGAAAGACAAATGGACAGCAGACAATGGAGCGTTAGCAGAAGACACGAAGAAACCAGAAGAAAGTGGCTGGAACAATTACAACTGAAAAAAAAATGCACAAAAGGTAGAAAAATAATCTCTTTATTTTGAATTTATTAACTGAAATATGTCAGCTCTTGGAAATGTGCATCTTTAACGTCTGCACTTTATTTAATACAAGAAGAAATCAATTTATAGTTTTATTTCTACAGTGTTGTACATTCTAAGTTTGGCTTTTGGGGTTCCCAGTTTAATTGTCTTCCTGTTTCTAAATTGTGATTCCTTTGTTTGGTGATGGTGTATGTTCTGCATGTTTACTAAAAGTTAGTGTATGGTAACATTATGCAAATATTTATGCAAATGATGCACTTATGCAAATGATGCCCTTATGCAAATGAGGCCTGCGTCTTGTGCGGCCCCCGGGTTACTCTACAAGTCCTCATTTGGCCCTCAAAGCAATTTGAGTTTGAGACCCCTTGTCTTAGATAGAGCTTTTTTCAGTGACCGTCCACCCAGGCTTCACTGCTGCGCATACATGAGTAGTTCCGCTAGAATCGCTGATCTTTATCAGGAGTCTCCATATTCAGTAGCATATCATTCAGTCGTTTTTCCTCTTCGGCCCATAGGATTCAGTGCATACAATATATAATTTGTAAAAATCCAATTCTCCACTACAGCATCTCTCTTGATTCCATACAATTGCAAACAAGCACAATTATTCATCCCTAATGACAGTCTTGAATAGTTGAACAGAATTATATTATCTATTGTTAATTACATCTATTGCTAGTACTAAATTATTACATAAGCTAGCCTATAACATAGTTATTTTTTTTCATCTACATTCCTAAACTTATTCTGTCTACTTGCCAAATCAAATGTTAGCATGTGGCCTAATAGACAAATTTCTTTTTCCTGTCAGGAACAGAATTGTACATATTCATATCATTAATCATATTGTGATGTACTCTCCAGCTATAACAATATACAAGATATAGTCAATCTGGTTATTCAAGGGGTAACAAACATTAAAACATAACTAGCAGTTTATGACAAATTAAACTCATTTCAATTGTTTGTCAACAATTATTAGGAAGGCTGTCTTATCTTAGGTGATGGATCAATAAACATAATCAGTAAAATACCCTTTTCCTTTTTAATGTTATTATTTTTTAATACTACTTTCCCCACTAATCACAGCAGTTCACATTGCAACTAAAACTTGGTACAGCACATTAAACAGGAACACTGACAACCTGAAACTCCGATCTGTAAGGCAATGAGGGGTTAAGTGACTTATCCAAGGTCACAAGGAGCGCTAATACTCTAGTCATTAGACTACTTCTCTATTCCATTTTAATTCGCATAGACATCTAAGTTCGCAAAAGAAGGAACATTTATATAAGGGTGTATACGTTCATAAACTATAAAACCTTTTTTAACACCAAATTTGAACCAATTAGAAAATCAGTTACCACTTCTTATTGGCTTAACAGTTCTATCTTTGTTGCACTGTTTTCAGAACAAAACAGCATAGTAGTAAAATATCAGCACATTGTCTCACGCTTCTTGCATGGGGAGCTCTAAGTCAGTATTGATGATCAAGTGAGCAGATAACTCAAGAGCTCTAGTCTAGAAAGAGCGAACACTCCAGCTAGTTGAGCACTAGCAAATAGCAAAGCAGCTGAATCTGTCACAGAATCAACTCTTATAATTGCATCAATTTTCCTTATTCATTGCGCAAAGCAGAACCATCAGTACATAGTGAGGCCAAACAGTAACAGTCTAGAGCTGGAAGAAAGCTGGGGGGGGGGGGGGGTTCTAAGTGTAGAAGACACGAAAACTGAATGAGAGGCATGTTATAGTACTAGAAAATCAGTAAATGGAAATTACACTAACCTGGTAATTGTAGTTCCTGGAGGGTCCAGTTTAGTCCTCCAACATCGGGTAGTGCCCTCCTCGTAATTTGGATTACAAAGACTACTGCTGCCAGAGACTGAAAGCATGGAGGCATTCCTGCTACAACAGGGTCACAAAAGTCTGAAAAATAGCCCAGTGGCTTAAGTCCAGTGGGAAATCTCTGAGTGAGAACACAAAACAGTAGCAATAGAAGAGATAAGCATATTGAATCTAATTCAGTGATACTAATTTAAAACTATTCCACTAGCAACAAGGCATTTGCTTCACACTTGCAATTAATAATATCAGTTCTGCAGAGGTCTTTCATAATAACTAAAACATACACGACATGAAAATTTAAGATCACTCCTCCAATCGACTCCTGCAGATTAGTTTAAAAGAGACTAGGAAAAACATCAGCATTTTTTTCTTCAGACATTATTTTCAACTAGTCCACTACCACAACGGAAAAATAAAACATCTAAATATATCAAAGCATGGAAGATCTTCCCATTCATTCACATCAATTATAACTAGAAATACAATTTGGAGAATATATCAATCATTTTTTCCCAAAGTATCCAGAGATATAAGAAGCACTGAGGAGTAGTGTTTCTAATAATATTTTTCAGCATTTGCATTATTACACATAGAATGGAATCAATAGATAAATTCTCATAGCCCAAAATAAGTTCAGATCCAGACCTAGAAAACAAAACTTATTTACTATACATACACAAGTAAATGAATGGTTAATCACATTTGGAAGGTTTTTTTTAACTTCCCCAATAAGGCTTTTGGTTAGTCTAACAAAAGAAAATCTTACCACGGTTGCTCAAGACTTTCTTCCTTCTAATATTGCAGTCATGCCAAGCTGTTATCTGTGCCGGAAACTTCCAAATTATTACTGCAGTAAAAACCCAAACTTATACTGCACAGCACACTTCCCTAACCACTAAATTAGAGAAAACAAACTTCATACTACAATTATGACATGAAAATTAGTCCTTCGAAGCTTTGTTTGATTAATTCTATTTTGTCATAGAGCTATGATTTAAGTTTTCCCTGTAAGTTTGTTTCTTTTATATTTACACTATCCTTCCAACCACTCAAACTAATTACTGATCAAAATCTTCAACCTCCACCTTCAGCCTTAGCTGATATTGTGCACATTCACAATTACTAGCATTAATTTCAGTTTCTGTCTCTTTAGTTAAAACACATATCCATCCTAAACACTTGATTTTTAAATTTTTCAAACACAGAGTCAGTGGCTTGCTGCACTTTTTCACCCTTAAAATTGCCACAAAACCATTCGTGACTGGTATGAAGTCACCCCAACTCATTAAGGGCCATCTCATACTGTAACCAACACAGTTTGTGCTCCTGAAAAGTTCCACCAAGGGGGAATGGCAAACTGTGGTTACTGGCAGTCATCGCATATAAGGGCGCTATCACCAAACTTGCGCCTCATTTCATAATTAGGGCTTCCTTCCTTTTGCCCTATGTCACGAGCCTTCTAGCTCCACTCATCTAACTGAGATCTCTGTTCAACTTTACCTATTTTATTCCCCCTTGCAATCACAATATACACACACACAGATATCTGTCAATTCACTCAGTATACTCACTCACGGCAACCACTGCCAAATGTATCCTGGACACTTGTCTGCTGTTTCCAACTGCTGAAGGACACAGTGATCCAAGAACGGCACCAACTGACGAAAACCCAGTGATCTGGCCACAATACCACGGCTCTTTCGGTCTCTGGTCCCTCAAGCAGTGAGAAATAAATTTAACCCCCTGTAAAGCATAGTTACTCGCCTGTAACAGGTGATCTCTGAGAACATCAGGAATTGAGTCTTCACATATGGGTATCGTCGGCCCCGACGGAGCCTTCGCAGGAATGCTCCCCAGCGTCCTATAGGAAAGCTTTTGGGAGCATCCCACTGTGCCTGCGCTGCTGCCTTCCCGTCTTTCCAACTCTCCCTCTTCAGTTGGGTTTGTAGGTAATACAAAAGGAGAGAAGGAAAGAAAAAAAGGGAGAGAGACAGAGATACAACTCCTAAGGGAGGTGGATGGGTTGTGAAGACTCAATTCCTGCTGTTCCCGGAGATCACCTGTTACAGATGAGTAACTACACTATCTCCAGGAGCAAGCAGGAATGTAGTCTTCACATATGGGACTCCTTAGCTTAAAGATGCCAGGGAGATTGTGACGCGCCCCCCCGGCCGCACAGCACCCCCTGGTGGCGGCGTAGTAGTTCCACCTGAGGGCTGGAGCCGGGAGGGGGTCACCAAGATGTTGTGATCAGGGTTGGCCAGGTGCGAGGGTCGTGGGTCAGAGCCTTGTGTCAGCCTTGTTACCAACTCCTGAAGAGATTCAAACTTGCACGAAAGTGGTGGGAAAAAAAACAGGCTTTATTTTCCCCTTTAAGCACTAAGGGTTCAAAAACAAAGGATATACACCCCGGTACGTGGCAAAACAAGTTTTCACAGCAGATTTTAAAAAGTGAGAAACAAAATAAGCAAACACTGTTCACTTCACAGTATCAAAATATGTAACAGCAAAAAAAGCTTCATTCGCTCGATGACTCTAGAAGGCCTCTATTTCGCTTCCAGCACAATAAGCGCATTCCATGGGACTATCACTGTCTTCACACACAGATTCCACTTGCATGGCCTCCTCTGACTGCTCTGAGGTATCTGGGCAAGTGTCCTTCATGGGATTTAGTCTTACTGTTTCCCACGGTTTAGCAGTCTGTCTAGGCCCACGGTTCAGCTTGGTAGAATACCAGAAAGGCATTGCTTGCTCAAGAGGTTTAAAAACATTATCTCTATGTTTTCCTCTAACAGTCCTTTTGTTGCACAAATTATCCTTAAACTTTTGCTTCTGCTCTTGTCTGCAGTAAGGAGAATCTCCTTCCCTGGATTCTTCTCTTAGCTTCAGTTCAGGTATACAATGACAAAGGTTAAAAGTTTTACCTTTTGCTTTGTGTTTGATTCTCTGGGGTGAGGCTGGAGGTGTACCGTGACCGCTCCCTTCAGTATCGGTGCTCTCTGGAACATTCCTCCTGCTTTCCCAGTCCTTCCTTCTCTGGCCCTTAAGGCCTGTTCTTTTGTGGGCTTCTGGGCCCGGTCTGGCTTGGCTTCGGCCTTCTCGGCCTGTCCTCTCTCTCTCAGGACTGGTTCTCCTATCCCAGCCTGTCCTTTCACTCAGGCCTGTTCTCTGAGTAGAAGCTCTCCCAGCAGATGAGGCTTTAGCAGCTGAGCTCCTTGCAGGTAAGCTCCTATCCGTTAAGCTTCCACCTGTCGCTTGCTTGCCTCTTGACTCTTGCTTGCCTCCAAACTCTGGCTTGCCTCCAAACTCTGGCTTGCCTGCTCTTAAATGTGAGCTTTTGGTATAAGAGTCCTGCCCCCTAGGGCGTGGTTCTGTGAACTCTGTCCTAGCTCTCCTGCTCCCTCTAGGTAAGTTCTCTGGAAATTGCAGGCAATTTCTTTTTCTTTCAGCGTTTTTTAAAACTTTTTTCCTCTCCAGCAGGGGGTCCGCTGCATCACAAGATGACCCCAGATAGAGCAGTGAAACACAGGCTGAAGTGGGTCATGTTTCTTCCCAAGGATCTTTGGTACCGAAACCTGGGACGGGGGGTAGGAGTTCTTCCAAGTCTGAAAGAGATGCTGGAGAACAGCCTGGCAAAATGAGGCATCCCGACGGGAGTCCTTGTCTGAGCAGTAATGGGCTGCAAAAGTATGGACAGAGGACCAAGTGGCTGCTTTGCAGATGTCGTCAATTGACACCGAGCGAAGATTGGCCATAGAGGCAGCCATTGCTCTCACATTGTGAGCTGTGACATGACCTTCGAGAGAAAGAGTAGTTACTCACCTGTAACAGGTGTTCTCCAGGAGCAGCAGGAATCAGTCCTCACATATGGGTATCATCGGCGCCAATGAAGCCCCAGCGGAGCATTTCCCCAGCTTTCTATGAAAGCCTTTGGGAATGCAGGCACGCATGCGCGGTTCCCTTCCTGCCTAAAGGTACCATCTTATCTCAGTCAAATGACATAGCTAAGAACAGCACACAAAATTGAAAAATAAACTATGTACAACTGCAAGTCCAAGGGGAGGAGGGAGGGTTGTGAGGACTGATTCCTGCTGCTCCTGGAGAACACCTGTTACAGGTGAGTAACTACTCTTTCTCCAGGACCAAGCAGGAAGTCAGTCCTCACATATGGGTGACTCCCAAGCTCTGGGCTACCGAGGAACCCAGACTGAATAAGAGAACTCGCTCTAGTCTCAGCAGCAAAGAAAGGCTTTTCAAGGACACAACCTCCACCGGTAGCCCAACAGAGGGCAGGAGGGCAGGAGTTGCCTAAACCTCAAAGAGATTCCGGAGTGCTGCTTGGCCAAAAGCACTGTCCCTACGGGACTCCCTCTCCAGGCAGTAATGGGCCGCAAAAGTCTGGCTTGAAGACCAAGTTGCAGCCCTGCAGATGTCTACCAAGGGCACAGAGCGGAGATGAGTCACTGAGGCAGCCATTGCCCTGACACGATGGGCCGTGACCCTACCCTGCAAAGGAAGGTCAGCCGCCTTGTAAGCCCAGGTGATACAGTCAGCCACCCAGATGGACAAGGTAAGCTTGGACACAGCCAACCCCAACTTATTGGGGTCAAAGGATACGAAGAGCTGAGTAGCCCTTCTATGCCCCTGCGTACTGTCAAGGTAGAAGGATAAGGCCCTCCTACAGTCCAGGGTATGCAGGACTGCTTCAGCCTGGCTTGCATGAGGCCTAGGGAAGAATGTTGGAAGAACCACCTCCTGGTTGAGGTGGAAAGTGGAGACAACCTTAGGGAGGAACTTTGGATGAGTCCTAAGGACTACCCTGTTCCTATAAATCCTGGTGTAAGGCCTATCACAGACCAGGGCCTGAAGCTCACTCACTCGCCTAGCCGAGGTAAGGGCTATCAGGAAGAGGGTCTTCCATGAGAGGAAGCGTAGTGGACAAGTAGCCATCGGCTCAAAAGGTGGGCGAGTCAGTTGCTGCAAGACCACATTCAGCTCCCACTCAGGGGCAGGAGGATGGATTGGAGGCTTGAGTAAAAGCAAGCCCATGAGAAAGCGGGACACCAAGGGGTGACCTGACAGAGAATGTCCCTCCACCAGTGAGTGGTGAGCTGCTAGAGCTGAGAGGTGGACCCGAACAGAATTGGACTTAAGTCCCTGATTGGATAAGTGTAGTAAGTACTGAAGAACCACTGGCACAGTACAAGAGAAAGGGTCCTCTGTACGTGGCTGACACCACACAGAAAACAGTGTCCATTTGAGAGCATAGGTTTTCCTAGTGGACTGTTTCCTAGAGGCTAGGACAACCTCCTCAATTTCCTGAGGTAGGCCCCAGGGAGCCAAAACTACCCTTGCAGCCTCCAGGCCATCAAATTGAGAGCTTTGAGATTGGTGTGCAGAAGGGAACCCTGCTCCTGTGAGAGAAGGTCGGGTTGCAACCCCAGAGGTAGTGGAGGATCCACCGCCAGTTGAAGCAGAAGTGGAAACCAAGGCTGTCTCAGCCACCGGGGAGCCACCAGCAGGACCGAGGCCTTGTCCTGAAGAATCTTGAAGAGAGTTCGGGCCACCAAGGGCGTGGGAGGAAACGCATACAGGAGGCCCTGAGACCAGGATATCAGAAAAGCATCCGCTGCTATCCGCAGAGGATGCGGTTACCTGGAACAGAACTTTGGCAGCTGCTTGTTCAAGGGGCTGGCAAAGAGATCCAACCAAGGGAGACCCCATTTCAGGAAGATCTTCTGAGCTACTGAAGCATGCAGCCGCCACTCATGGGGCTGTAGTATTCTGCTTAATCTGTCTGCCAGGTAGTTGTCCTGGCCTGGAAGGTACACAGCCCTGAGGAGCATGTTGTGCTTGAGGGCAAAAGAACAAAGGTCCTGAGCTTCCCGACAAAGGATCCTGGATCCAGTTCCACCCTGTTTGTTCACATAAAACATGGCAACTTGGTTGTCTGTCTGAATCAGGACAGACTGATGAACCAGGGTAGGAGTGAAAGCTTTGAGTGCTAACCGAATAGCTCGGAGTTCGAGAAGATTGATCTGCTGTGCAGCTTCCCAGGGAGACCACAGGCCCTGGGTGCACTTGCCCAGGCAATGAGCTCCCCAGTCCTGCAGGGAGGCATCCGTGGTCAGCACTACCGTGTACCCAGGAACCTGAAAAGGCACCCCCTTCAGAAGATTGGGTGGGTGCAGCCACCAATTGAGGGAGTGTAGAAACTGTCTGGATACCCTTATCCTGTCTTTGAGGCTGCCTGTGGCCTGTGACCACTGAGACCGAAGGCACCACTGTGCAGGCTTCATATGAAGCCTGGCATTCGGGGTCACATGGACGGTCGAGGCCATGTGGCCTAGAAGCTGCAGGCAGAGTCTGGCGGAGACTAGAGACCTGCTGAGAAACCGATTTGCCAAGTCCATCAACCGCTGGGCTCTGTCCTTTGGCAAGAAAGCCCTTGCCAGCAGAGAGTCCAGCCTTGCCCCTATGAACTCCAAGTTTTGGGAGGGGAGCAAAGTGGACTTTGCGAAGTTTATGACAAACCCCAGACTTTGCAGAAGAGCAATAGTCCTGAGGGTGGCTTGTGTGGCCTCCTGGCACGTCTGACCCCTGATGAGCCAGTCATCTAGATAGGGGAAGACAAAGATTCCCTGATTTCTCAGGTAGGCCGCCACCATTGCTAGGCACTTTGTAAAGACTCTGGGGGCGGAGGTGAGGCTGAAAGGCAGCACTCTGTATTGATAATGGTTTCCTCCCACAATGAACCTGAGGTACTTTCTGTGGTCTGGATGAATGAGGATGTGAGTGTACGCATCCTTTAGATCTAAAGAGCATAGCCAATCTCCCTGCAGGAGGTAGGGCAGAAGTGTTCCAAGAGTGAGCATCTTGAACTTCTCCTTCACTAGGAACTTGTTGAGGTTCCTGAGGTCCAGAATGGGTCGAAGGCCACCGGTTCTTTTGGGCACCAGGAAATACCTGGAGTAGAAACCGTGACCTTGCAAGTGGGGAGGCACAGGCTCCACCGCCCTGTCCACCAACAGACCTTGAAGCTCTTGTAGAAGAAGGTCTGTGTGCAGGGGAGGCCTTGGAGGCTCCCCTGGAAAATATGGTGGAGGCAGTTGGTGAAAATGGAGGGCATAGCCTCTGTGGACTATCTCCAACACCCAACTGTCCCCGGTGATAAGGGGCCACTGGTCGGCAAAGAGGGCGAGGCGACTTCCTGTGCAGGGTTGGGAGAGCAGTGGAGGAGAGCCTACGCTCAAGGAGTCAAAAGCCCCCACCCTGCTGAGTGGTAGCAGAGGCCGATGGCTTGGGGGTCCTCTGCCTATGGGGCACATTACCCTGCCCCTTGGCTTGCTGACCCTGGGGGGCAGCTTGGGCAGCCTGATATTGCGGGTACTGTTTGTAGGCAGTGCCCTTCCTCGGGTAAAAGGGCTTTTTACCCAAGCCCTTCTTTTTATGAGAAGGGGCAGAGGTCTTCCTCGACAGCCTTGTCCGGGTGAGGTGCTCAGATTCGAGCTGAGCAGCCTTCTCGGTCATGGGCTTGCCAAAAAGGTTTTCACCTCGGCAAGGGACATCGACCAACTTGTCCTGAACCCATGGCTCGAGGTCCGATGACTGCAGCCGTGCCTGGCGTCGAGCTGCGATGCCGGCTGCCGCAACTTGAGCCGAAGCCTCGAAGCCATCATAGGCGGCACGGGACATGAACTTCCAGCAGTCTCGAATCCCCGAGGACAAGGACTTAAATCTCTGCAAGGGTTCCCCGGAGAGACCAGCAGAGAACCCGGCCAATTCCTTGGCCAGATCCCGCAAGTACATGCCCATGTACAGCTGGTAGGACTGGACACGGCAAGCAAGCATCGAGCCCTGAAAACACTTTCTACTGACGCCATTGAGGTTTCGGGCCTCCCTGCCAGGAGGCCCCGCGGAGTGCATCTTCTGGCTCTTCAGAAGATGCATGGCCGATTCCACAACCATAGGATGGTGTGGTAACTGTGTCTTCTGAAAACCAGGGCTCTTCCAGAGTCGATAGATCGAATCGACTCGCTTGCTTAGAACTGGCGCCGAGGCCGGTGCCTCCCACATACGGAAGAGGAGCCGTTCCAGCATCGGAGGAACCGGGACAGTAAAGGCCTCCTTCAGAGGAGAGTCATACTGCAGCGCCTCGAGCTCTTCAGCTCGCGGCTCTTCCTTGGGGTCCGCCAGAATAGCCAAGGCAGTGGCCATATCCCGGACGAACTCCAAGAACCGAGTATCCTACGGAGGGGATCTACTCCGGGGCTCAGACTGCGGTGAGTCTGAAGGGATGCACCGAGTCTTGAAGGTGTCGGGGGACTCCTCGTCCTCCGTCTCCCAAGCTGACTCGTCCGAGGAGGAGTCAGGGTCTGACCCCGCGGGGCCCTGGAGCACCCGCCCCGATGCCAGAAGCACCGGCGTCGACGCCCTCGGTCCCAAATGGGAGGTCAAGGGAGACCGCGACTGAGGTCAACTCCGAGCCATGATGGACTCGAGTATCGGCTCGGCCTCCGGAGTCAACTTCGAAGTCGATGTCCCGGTGGTCGGGGCAGATGTGCCAGACAGGCTGGCCATCAGTGCCCACTGCTGCTCCATGAAGGCAGACAGTCTGCTCTCCAAGGCTGTCATCCTGAGACTCAGCTCAGGAGACGCAGCAGCCACCGACTCGGGCCCCGGCGGTGCCGGGCCCGACGTCGGCTCCCTGGGAGGAAAGTCTTCGAGGACTACGGGGCTTACATGTCCAGCAGACTCCGGCTCCACGTGAGGAACTTTGGCAGGCTTCTCTTGTTCCATGGGCCCGGGGCGACGGTCGGGGGTCTTAGACCTGGCCCTCGAGGAGCCAGGGACCTCCGATGCCGCCGCCCTCGTGAGTCGCTTCTTCCTCTTGCATTCCCAGTCGGGGGACCCCCTGTCCGAGGAGCTTCGACGGCGCTCGGGATCGGAATCCCGAGATGTCGAGGCCTCAGACGAGGTCCGGGCCCGGCCGGAGGCTGAGTCCGAGAAAAGCCTTTTCTTTTGCTTCTGACGACTTCGGAGTGCCTTGGAAGACATCTTCCCACATGCCCCGCACGACTTAGGGTCGTGGTCAGGGCCGAGGCACCGAAGGCAGCAGTCGTGTGTGTCGGTGAGAGACATGAGTTTCTTACACCGATCACACTTCTTAAAACCGCTGGAAGCCATCGGGGAAAAAAGAGTCCCCGCGAGGTCAAAGGACCGGCCTTCCAGGGAAAAATAGAAAAAAGGGCGCGAACGCCAGCCACGAAGGGCAAAAACCGAAAAAGAAGAATCAGGCTCGATACTGTTCTACCGAACCTGGCGGGAGAGGAACCGGCGTCGAACCGGTAGAAAAAAAGAGCGAAATCGCTGGAAAAAATCTAATTTTAACCGGGAGAACTGGACACACGTCCGGTGGGCTTCACGGAAAAAAAGAGACTGAGGTAAGATGGCACCTTTAGGCGGGAAGGGAACCGCGCATGCGTGCCTGCATTCCCAAAGGCTTTCATAGAAAGCTGGGGAAATGCTCCGCTGGGGCTTCATCGGCGCCGATGACACCCATATGTGAGGACTGACTTCCTGCTTGGTCCTGGAGAAAGCCCTTTACACTCATAGGTAAAGAGAGAGAGATCATTTTGAATTTCTCTTGGAACAGAAACTTGTTTAACTCCCTGAGGTCCAGTATGGGCCTTTACCTTCCTGTTTTCTTTGGTACAAGGAAGTAGGGGGAGTAAAAGCCCAGGACTTGTTGAGAAAGATGTGCGTCCTCTATCGCAACCTGAGTAAGGAGTGAGGTAAGTTCCTGATACAAGAGAGTGGTGAAGGGGGGGGGGGTGAGAACTGAACTCTCTACTAGTGGAGAGGGGGGCACACTTTGGAAATGGAGTTTATACCCCTCTTTCACTATGGAGAGAGTCCAATGCTCTGATGTTATCTGCTGCCACCTCTTGGCAAAGTAACAGAGTCTGCCTGGAATGTTGAGTGGCTCTGGAATTTTTAGAGGTAGGATGACTAGGTTCTCTAGGAAGGAGTCAAAGACCTTGTGGAGGCTGTATCTGCTGAGCTGGTTGAGCTCTGGGGACTTGAGCCTTTCTTTGTTGTTTCAGCTGCTGTTGCCCCTTCTGGGAAGCACGGACTAGGTGTAAGAAGGATAGATTTTCTTTGTCTTGTTGAAAAAGGGTTTCTTAACCGTCTTTTTCTTAGCTAGATTGGCAGTGGTCCTTGATAGCCTTTTCAAAATAGTGTTCATGGACTCTATGAACTTATTCTGGCCGATAACATAGAGGCCTGAAAACATCGACGACCAAAGGCATTGAGAGTTCTTGCCTCATGGCTTGGAGGATTAGATAATTGTGTCTTGGCACTTTTAATTCATCGCATTGCCAATTCTACAACCATGGAATGGTGTGGTAACTGCATTTTTTGGAACCTGGGACACTGTGGTACCCGATACATTGTATCGAGTCTTTGAGAATGTGGAGACACCGTTAAAGGTGTCTCCCAGATCCTAAGCATGAGGTCATGCAAAATCCGATGTATGGGAAGGGTTACAGCCTCTTTAGAGGTTGCAGGATACTGAAGAATTTCAAGTTCTTCAGCTCTCTGTTCCTTCTCGGGGGCCATGGTGATTGAGAGGCCCCAAGTAACATCCTGTATAAAGTCTTGAAAAGATATGTCCTCCAAAGTGTTGGGATATTTTGGCTTAGGGATAGTTTTGCTCCTTCATCTGCTATCTGTGACTGTAATCCTGCCTGCCCGCGCCTGTGGCCTACACGGGCACCCTCTTTGAATGACACAAGAAGACAATACCTGTGGGCTACAAGAGAAAGTGTATTGCTACAAGAGAAAGCAGCTACGGCCTAGTACAGTTTGGAAAACCTTACTTTGAATAGAAGTATTCGGAGTTAGGCCCAAAATACAGGCTAAGCTGCAATGGGAAGGATACAGGCCAAGCCAGATGGCCAAAGAAAATAATTAACAGAAACTGCTCTAGCCCTAAAGCCTTGAGAAATGCAATCAGTGTCAGGAAATAAAGGACCATAAGCGGGCCCCCAAGGAATGTAAGAGGGATGCGGTCCACAGCACAGATAAGGAAGACCTGGGAATGCAGCTGCCCTAAGGCATAAATCACAGGAGGGAGAGGGCCCAGAGAAGGAGTTCTAGCAAGTTTTTTTTCTTTGCAAGTAACTCTGACTTTTATAGAATAACTGAGGATGACATCAGACTTTCTGGAACTTTGTGACGGAGAATATCTATATAAGAGAGGCCCCATACAGAGCTCGTGGGCAATCTGCTCTCTAACTCCAGAGAGTAGGTTGTCCGCCATTTTTGCAGACAGAGGCTTGCTATAATTGTTTGCTTTGTTAACCCAAATAAAAAGAACTTTTGTAGCTAAGCTGCTGCTGTCTGAGTGATTTGTTGGTAATTGGTGATATCTGAGAACTTTTTGTGGGATACCAGGCCCAACAGAAGGAAACATCCGGTGCTGCGGGGAAGGAGAGGGATCCTTCAGAAGAACCGCTCCAGTACCGATGGAATCATCAGAAGAATCGGAAGATTCGAAGTATCGACGGGTCGGATGCTCCCGCATTGCCTGTCGACGGTACCAAACAAAATCGGCATCGCAATGCCTCGATACCAGACCTTCCATGCAGGACACCAATTCTAGGGCCGACATGAGTGGTAGCGTGGAGAGTAGTACAACAGTAAATGCAGATACATCTGGTACCGGTATTGGTACCGATGACTGCGGAACCGATTGCAGCGGCTTTAGCAGTACAGAGACTGCTAGCAAGGCCGCAAGACTCTGCTCAATGGCTAGGATATTTTATTTATTTATTTATTTAATTCGTTTATATACCGCGCTCTTCAACATCAGTGCGGTTTACATGGAACATGAGGTATTTACGGCGGGGGTTAACACCGTGATACATATAACAGGTAGCTTAACTTGGATAACAGTATTAACTATTTACATTTGTAATGATAACAGAATGATATCATACTTATATACAATACATGAGGGAGGTTGCATGTAGTCGGGGTTACATTGTGAGCGGTGGAGTTGGTGTGTGATCATCAGGGTAGCATTTGAGGAAGAGATAATGTTTCAATGCTCTCCTGAATTTAGTTAGTTCCGGAATTGCTCGGATGTCAGGGGGAAGAGCGTTCCAGCTTCTGGGAGCATAGAGACTGAAAGCCCTGTTTATGGTTGTCTGAGTACAGTGGGTCATTGCTTTGGGGATTACTAGAGTGTTTATAGCAGTAGAACGTCTGGTTCTATTTGGGGGGGTAATGTGGGTGAGGTCAGTGAGAGAGGAGGGGGCGAGTCCATTGATGGTTTTGAATGCTAGTAGTAGGGTCTTGAAGGTGATCCTGCTGTGGATTGGGAGCCAGTGGAGACTTTTGAGGATGGGTGTTATATGGTCCCTCCTGGAGGCGCCATGTAGGACTCTGGCTGCAGCGTTCATGGCGAGTTGGAGCGGGCTCAGAGTGGATTGTGGGAGTCCTTGGAGAATTGCGTTGGCGTAGTCGAGATGTGGGATGGTTAGTGCTTGGAAGATCGTTCTGAAGTCGACTGGTTGAAGGAGGGGGCGTAGATGTTTGAGTGTCCTGATCTTATGGTACATTGATTTTACTATGTTGCCCACGTGTGTCTTCATATCCAGTCTTTGATCCAGTGTGACACCCAGATAGCGGATTGAGGGTTTGGTTTGCAGTTCTATATTTCCAATTTTTAGGCAGGTTGGAGGGGAAAAGTTGGGGTTTCTGGAGATGAACAGCACTTCAGTCTTTTTGTGCTGTATTCGAAGATTCTGGTTTAGAAGCCATTTTTCTACTGAGCTAAAACAGTTAGTTAGTGGGGTGAGGTCAGTTTGGTCGGTCTGGAATGGCATGTACATGAGAACGTCATCAGCATAGATCATGCATTCGACGTTGAATGATCGTATGAGGTCGCAAATTGGCTGCATATAGATGTTGAACATTAAGGCTGAGAGGGAGGATCCTTGCGGAACGCCCTGTTTCTGGTGGAACGGTTCTGAGGTGGAGGATCCCGTCTGCACATGTTGCCATCTATCGGACAGGTATGACTTACACCAGGTTAGTGCTAGGTCGCAGATGCCCTTCTCTTTGAGCCGGCTCAGGAGGGTTTCGTGACATACTGAGTCGAACTCTGCAGCTATGTCCAGGAATATCAGGGCAACTCCATGACGGATGTTGTCTATTGCGTAAAGTATATTGTTAAAGAGGGTGGTAAGTAGCGTCTCAACACCATGGGATTCTCTGAATCCATGTTGACAGTGGTCTAACGGAGAGGTACTGTTGATGTGTGCTTGATCCATGGAGCCTGCTGATGTCTGGGTGTCTGCACTGGCGGAGCGGGCCACGACCCCAGAACATGGCACCAAGAGCTCTCCAGAAGTGGATGCCTTGGGAACATCTTGGGACCCCGATAATGCTTTGGAGGCAAAGACCTTCCACCGGGGTTGTTTGGCCGGTGTATTCTCCTTGAGGGCAACACTAGAAGCATCTCGATGCTTAGAAGGAGATCTACCCTTTGAGGACTGGCCAGTCTTCGAGGAAGACCTAGGTTTAGTTACCTGAGATCCATGGGAGGAAGATGAAGCCATGGAAGACATCAATGCAATGGACATTGCATCCGAGACAAAAAGGATGCCAAGTTTCGCAGCTCTATTCTGCAGGCCCCTCTTAGACATCAGTAGTATAATGGGTACACTACTTGTCAAACTGATTGACAGGTGAGATAAGGATGGCGGGAGCCAATCAGTGTTCACTTCCGGTGTATGTCCCGCCTTAGGCCACGCCCCTCCCATAGAAGTGAATGACAAGTTAGCCCCGCCCACTCCCACCCCCAAAATGTTGACAGGTTCCAATCAGCGCCCACTTCCGGTGTATGTCCCGCCTTAGGCCACTCCCCCTTCCATAGAAGTGAATGGTGAGTTAGCCCCGCCCAGCCCCACCCACCCACACCCCCAAAATGTTGACAGGTACCAATCAGCGCCCACTTCCGGTGTATGCCCCGCCTTAGGCCACACCCCCTCCCATAGAAGTGAATGGTGAGTTAGCCCCGCCCAGTCCCTCCCCCAGGCATGGCCACCGCCCCCCCCACTTGACACACCCCTGCCCCCACTCCAAGGATGACATCATCCAATCAGCGTACACTTCCGGGGGAGTGTCATACCCACGCCACGCCACGCCCCACAATATGGCATTAGCCAATCAGCACCCACTTCCGGGTTTGTGCTACGCCCACAGCCTCCCACCCTCCTCCACGCCCCCTGCCTACATCATCGGAAATGACATCACCGGAAACAGGGCGTCATCAGAAGAGGGACTGTCCCTTTTTTGCTGACATCAGCGGAAACAGTATGGCTGACTCCGGAAATGACAGTATGGCTGACTCCGGAAATGTGTTTTTGCTTCTGCTTAATACTGAAAAACAAAAATGCTTTTCTCTCTCTCTCCCACACAGACTCAGTTGTTTTTTTCTCACACAAAAACTGATTCCTAGCACAGAGAGACACAGGCTTTTCACTGAGACACAGGCAGGCTAGAATCTTTTTCTTTCCAAATGCAATTAGCACATCTTTGTTAGAGGGATCACCCTCTCACTCTCAACCACGCCCCTGCCTACATCATCGGAAATGGACTGTCCCTTTATGCTGACATCAGCGGGGAGCAGTGTGACTGACTCCGGAAATGTGTTTTTGCTTCTGCTTAATACTGAAAAACAAAAATGCTTTTCTCTCTCCCACTGCCCCAGTTCTTATTTCTCACAAAAGATTCACGGCACAGAGAGACACAATTTTCTTTACAAATGCAATTACAAATACAATTGTTAGAGAAACCAGTGCTGTCCATGTGATAGAATTTTACTTTTAAGACCTCACTGTTAGAAGTATTCTGACAGGGGGGCGGAGCCTTATGTCCAGCGGGATGGTCGCATAACGCTGAGGCTCCCGAGAGGCCTACTCAGAATCCTGAATTAACACCGTACATACTTGGAACTTCTACTCTGATCTTGCCGGGGCACATTGGTGAGATGGCGGGGACCAAACCCACGCGCCTGGAATTTGGATCTCCAGCGGCTTCTCACGGCAAACGTTCCAAAACTGAACCTCCGTCCCCGCAGAAGGGGCTGGCCTTGTGCGAGGGCCCCGAAATGCAGCAGGAAATCCTCGCAGAGATTAGAGGGGTCAAAAACCTCGTGCAGTCAAACGGTGAAGCACTCCGAGCGCTGCGGGAAGATTTTGGTGTGCTGCAAAGCAAGCTAGAAGGGCTTTCTTCGCGTCAGGACAAAATGGAGAGCATATTGGACTCCCATGCGGCCCGGTTGTCCAAACTCGACAAAGTTGAACGTCAGGTGCGGGCCTTGCAGAAAGAAGTGGAAGATGGCAATAATAGAGCGCGCCGCAACAACATACGACTCGTGGGCATACCGGAGGGAGCGGAATCGGGAGACATGAAAGAGTTTTTATGCAAAATCCTCCCTTCCCTGCTCCAAATCACCTTTACCAAAGATTTGGAGATCGATCGCGCTCATCGTGTACCCACAAGCATAACGCTCAACAGGAAGACCCCGCGGCCTATCATTTTTCGACTTTTGAGATATCAACACGTTGAGCAAATTCTAAGTGCCTCTCGGGCAAAGGGCCATATGGAGTTTGAGAGACACAAGATCTCCTTCTATCCCGACTTGGCTAAACCCACGGTCGACCGCCGTAAGCGCTTTCTGGAATTCCGGCCGAGGCTTCAACAACTGCAAGCACGCTATGGCCTGATGTACCCGGCCAAGCTCCGAGTCATGCTTCACAATCAGACAAGAACATTTGAGGACCCTGATCTACTAGCGGAGATTTTGGATTCCAAAGAAGCCGACTTGATGCGCTGACTTCCAGAATATTCCTGCAAGTATTCTCATATCCGTTCTACCCGCCATATTGGATCTGCCGCAGCCCAGCAAAGAGTCTGGCGAGGGCAGTTTGTTGCCTTACTTTTGATGATATCTGTGACCCGACTCCATCTACCCACAGTAGCCTCGATGAGTCTCAGAGACAGTGTTAATTATGGACTCTGGTGTTTCTTTTCTTTTTTTTCATGTCTTTCTATTTCCTCTCTAGGGCCTCCTCCCGCAGACATATGGTCGCCATATTCTTTGGGGGTTTTGCTTCTTCTCTAAGATACTTTGGTACATACTTTTCAATATGGGGTGTATTAGCCAGAATATTCGGTGATTATGTCATTGTTGCACAGATGCTGATTATGTTGTATGTTTTCAAGCGCCCTTACCTCAAATGTCTATTACCGATTGATGGCACCATGTAAGATTTTCTCATTGAACGTAAAAGGAATCAATAATCCGATAAAACGGAAGAAAATCCTAAGCTACCTAAGTCAGGAAGCTGCGGATCTGATTTTTCTCCAAGAAACGCATTTAAATTCGAAGGAAACTCTTAAACTCAATATTAAACCTTACATGGTGGCCGCCTACTCCCCAGCCGTTTCTAAGAAATGTGGGGTCGCCATACTGGTTAGGAAATCTTTGCATGCTACTATTATTGCGACTAGCTCAGATGCAGAAGGTAGATGGTCCAGAGTTCACCTCAAGCTAGGTAGCCTTGAAGTTACATGTATATGCCTTTACGCTCCTAATGTGGATGACCCTGCCTTTTTTGCTACCATTGCTCAGGTTGCGCAGGCCTCTGCTAATACTTCATTGATAATTGGGGGGGATTTCAATCTAGTCCTTGATCCCCTGATTGACAAACAGCCGCCTAGGACAAGTGGTCCCCCCAAGAGTCACACCACGCTTACCTCCCTGATCAAAGATCTTGCTTTAGTTGATCTATGGAGGTTACTATACCCCAATGAGCTTGACTTCACCTTCTTCTCTTCCCCTCATAAATCCCAGTCTCGCATAGACTTCTTTCTAATATCAAAACTGTTAGTTCCTCAGGTGGACACTGCAAAGATTCACTCCCAACATATTTCAGATCATGCTGCCATTTCCTTTCAATTACACACTACTGCACCCCAAGGGAATTCGGGGGCCTGGTTCTTTGATAGAGCCCTGTTAACTCAGCCAGAGTTCCAGTTAGAAATTCGCGCAGCCATACAGGATTACTTCCATTTTAATCTACCCCAGGATACTGCGAATTGGGCTTGGTGGGAGGGCTTCAAAGCGGCCATTCGAGCAACGATCACTAGCTATCAAATCCGCCTGCGGAAACAACGCAAACAGCAGCTACTCATACTAGACCAACAAATAAAAGCAGGCGAACGGGTTCTAACTTCACGTACTGATCCATGTATATTAATTCGATTACAGCGTCTCCGTTTTCAATATAATTCAATCCTCTCAACTGCAGCTTCTAAGAGTATTGAGCTTCAGCGAGGAACATATTATCGTGAAAGTAACCGAGCCAGTCGACTCTTAGCCAACGCCTTGAAAGGCCAAAAAGAAGCCAAACGCGTAGCGGCCCTTCGAGCTCCACAGGGAAGGGGCATAGTGACCACAGACTCCGACATTGTAGAGCTCTTTCGGGATTTCTATACCTGCCTATATCAATCTGAATGTGAGTTCTCGTCAGAGACATTCGAGCGATTGCTTTCTGGCATTCAGCGGCCAACCCTCTCTGAAGATGATAGGGATGCGATGGATGAACCCTTCTCTACTTCAGAGATCCAATCTGCCCTAAAACGAACAGCCTCGGGCCGTGCCGCAGGGCCCGATGGTCTCACGACCGAATTCTACAGAACGTTCAGTGCAGATTTAGTTCCCTATTTAAAACTCTATTTTACTGCCCTTGCGGTAGATACATCCTTTTTGGGATCCTTTTCTGCAGCTAATGTGGTAGTATTTGAGAAAGAAGGCAGAGACCCGCTACTAACCGCCAACTACCGTCCAATCTCCCTACTTAATGCCGATTATAAGATCTTCGCAACGATCTTGGCCACCCGGCTATCTGACAGGATGGCCACCCTAATTCACCCCGACCAATGCGGTTTTATACCCGGCAGATCAACTGCTGACAATGCTCGGACCTTGTGCCATGTGCTATCCAGTGCTGCCAATCTAGATCTTCCATGGGTGGGTCTTTCCCTGGATGCCGAAAAAGCCTTTGATCGCCTAGAATGGCCTTTCTTATTTGCAGTTCTCCGATGGTATGGCTTTGGGGAGGGCTTCCTCTGATATCTCCAAGTCATGTATACTCAACCCGTCGCCAGTATTTGTGTAAATGCCATCAAGTCACAGCCATTTAATCTCCAAAGAGGCACGCGTCAAGGTTGCCCCCTATCACCAATGCTCTTTGCTCTAGCTCTTGAACCCCTAGCCCTCCTTATTAGACAGTCCGCACGTATTCGAGGTGTCCCCTTCAGTCATAGGGAGATTAAACTCTCTGCATATGCAGATGACCTTATGCTTTTCATATCCCTCGATTCGGTTCCAGCTGTCTTGGATCTGATTGACGGATACTCACAATTGTCGGGCTATAAAATTAACTGGACCAAATCTGTAGCATTCCCACTGAACCGCTGGGTACATGAGGCTGACATGCAGAACTTTCCCTTCCTTTGGCAATCCCGCATGGTGAAGTATCTCGGGGTCCATTACTGTTCTCCTTTAGAAGACACTATCAGTTTTAATGCCAAAGAGGTAGTCTCCAAAGTCCGTGAGCTCACGAATCGTTGGTCTCCCTTATCTCTTACATGGTGGGGCCGCTTAGAAACTGTGAAAATGATGATAGTCCCCAAAGTGAACTACATTTTAGAAATGCTGCCATGCTTACTCCCGCTACATACTTATAAAGATATTGAGGGCCTTCTCGTCCGTTATCTCTGGCAGGGCAAGCCACCAAGGATAGCTAAACAAAAACTACAGTCTGCAAAGGAAAGAGGGGGTACCAGATTTCCTGATTTTCTTAGATATCATCAAGCCTTCCTACTTAAGCAAGGTGCCCGATGGCTAGATGCCTCAACAGACAGCAGACCAGTTTGGCTTGACATAGAAGAGGAGCTTAGTAGCCCAATTCCGTTGACCCATCTCCCCGGTATGTCCTATCAAGTAGACACCCGCCATCCACCAATGATTGTCGATACTCTTGCGGCCTTTAACACTCTCATTCTATCACTGGGCCCGAACGTATGTCCTCAGGACGGACTCCCGCTATGGAATAACCCCAGAATTCAAGTCCTAAATAGAACGATAGCATGGAAACCCTGGTACTCAAGGGGGATCTGGACACCCCAACAGCTTTTCTCTGCAGCTCGTTGGAAAACCTTTTCTGATTTACAAAAGGAATTTGCGTTACCAGCGAAACACTACTTTCAATTGATGCAGCTTCAACACTGCCTCAAAAGTGCTCGAATCATGCCGCCCTCTGCCCCTACTGAGGATGGGCTATTAGAGATAGTTCACTCTATTAGCAGTACACATGGGGTAGCCTCTAACTTTTATAAAATATTATGTCAGGGTACAGACACGGCCACTTTTAGAGCCCAACAAGCCTGGGAGCGCGAACTGCAAACCACTTTAACCCCTGTGCAATGGAGCGTTTTCTGGAGCAAAGTAGTGCGGGTTTCCCGGTCTGCCTCTGTTACCCAAACTCTCTTCTTCTTTGCACACAGATGCTTTTATACCCCAGAAAAAATAGCCAAATGGAACACAAATGCTAGAGACCAGTGTTGGTCTTGCCATACTGCTGTGGGAACCCTCGCTCATGTTCTTTATGAATGTCCTCAACTACAGGTTTATTGGGGGCGGGTCTGGGGTTGTATTCAATTTATCTTACACCTTCACGAACCTCTCTCTTGGAAGATCGTGGGACTCCGCTCTGTGGCGGAGATCCCCTCTCTTCCTAAGAAGGGTCACTTTCTCCTTGATTTCATGCTGGGTATAGCCATATGCTTAATCACGAGGAATTGGAAGGATAGCTCTCGACTTACTGTCAATGAATGGTGGAACCTCGTCTGCTTATATAGTAAATATGAGCAGATACCTTGGAGAGCTAATTCCCATGCCCAACCTCACTCTCGCTTGTCTAAATGGCAGATGCTTAATGATTATGTACAATCTGCTCATTGCTCCAACATGCCTGTATAATGTGCACTCATCATGTTTCAGATCACCGTTAGGCTTTGTAACACAATAATGTAAGTACACGCCCGCTTCGGGAATGATTAGTTTTCTAGAGAAGAAGCAGGGGGGAGGGGGGTGGCAGGGGTTTACTTTGGTATATGTATTACACTTTATGTATCTGTCTTTTAGCTGTATGTCTTCCTTTTCCTTTGTTGTTATAAAACGAAAATAAAGAATTAAAAAAAAAAAAAAAAAAAGAAGTATTCTGACAGACCTGTAGAGTTCAGACTGAAATACAGAGAGACCTGAGTTCAAATCCCCCTAATACAGCTATTTGTTTTGAGAGAGAGCTGAGTTCAAATCCAAATACTAATACAGCTATTTTTTAGTGGCTTTGAAAAAACCAATACAGAGAGACAAGCCTGGACATGTCTCTCTAGGGTGTGGTAACACGTGATTGGTTGAAACAAGAGGTCTGTTCTGAGCATGCTCCAGGTGTTCTGAGCATGCTCCTGGTGTAAGGCTTTGTGTAAGGGGAACATTTTAACACAGAGTTTCAGAAAGGAAAAAATGGCTCTTTTTGGAACACCAAGCAAACTAGGATGTTGTAGTATTTACAGTTTCCAACAGAAGAGGCATGCTACTTTATTGTGAACATATAAATATTTTATCTCCAGACATGCATTTGTAGATCAGGTATTTGACTGAAGCTGATCGTCTTAGATATGAAAAAGACTCGTCTCTTTGGCTTTAAAATTTTGAAGTGGCAAGACTGTGTGGTGGCTCCTAATGCAAGCTCTTTTTTAGCTGAAACACTGATGTTCAGCGTAACTCCGCAGTATCTTTTTTGACATCTAAGACAATCACTTTGTTTCCTTTGCTGTTGAAAGTTTGTTGCAGCTTTGGATATATCCCGCTCTGAAGTAGATTTCTGTATATTTGAGCCGTGCTGCTTGTGCCCTGACGCTTTGGAAATGCTTCTTAAAGATAAGTGACTCCTTTCTGTTTTTGCTTTTGAGATCTGATTTTGAAGTAATGTGCTTTTCTGACGTTTTAAAACATTTTTCACAAAGATCATATTAAGTTAATATAAAGATTGCTTATTTGTTGGGAGGCGGAGTCGAATGATGAGGCTGAGGTGATCAGAGACCTGCAGTTAAGGGTCCAAAGTGATGCCTGTGGATGCCTCACCTTTCCCTTCACATACACACACACATAATATACTTTTTGGCACATTTGAGGTGTTGAGTTTTGTTTGACCCATTGTTTTTTTGTTTTGTTTATTTACTTTTGCACATACTATGACACTCATGAACCTCACTCCTAAGCCAGGGTATGTAAAGTATCAACTCAGTCTCTAGAATTTACTGCTAACGCTTGCCTTAGTAGTTGCATTGTGCCAAGAGAGTTTCCTTCTGGCGTTCATAAGACATAACATAAATGGGCAATTTGTTAATATGTGACTTGAAGTTCTCCTTTATCAAGCTTGTGACTCCCACAATGATAGGATATATTTCTGTCTTTTTGCCACATTTTCTTGGTGCTTCAGAATCTTCTCCCTCTCCACATGATTCACAGAATAATCACTTGGAATAGACACCTCTCTCCAGTGTGTATGCTGTCATTAATTCTCAGTCTAGCTAGCTTTGTTAGCAATCTTTTTATCACATTCCGAACATGTAACTGGTTTCTCCTCGAGCAGTTTCTCTAAATGAGTTAGTTTTGTGCATATTAAAAAGGCTTTAACAAGTGATATCTGTGAAAATTATTTCCCATAATGATTTGTTATTCAATACTAGTGACCGTTGAAGAGAGACTTTTTAACATAAGCAGCCTATATAGCAGTTTTTAAGTAACATATGATCCTATTCTTTTTATTCCTAAACATGTTGATTTTCAAGTCTTTTTATACATACATTTGTTAGTTTTAAGAAAGGATGATGACAGCTTTTCTATATATTTTATGTTTTTTGAGTCTTTTGGTTACACTCCTGAAGCGCCTTCCTTGCGCTAAGCAGCCACATCGAGTGTACCACTACTAGCTTCAGCTGTGAAGATAAGTTTTCAAATTGTTTGATGCATTGATGATTATAGGCTTGCAACCAAATCAAATCAAATAAGTTGTAGTGAAGGGGTGTTTATGACTTATGAGGATGAGTGACCTAGAACCAAACAAAGGATCCTAATTTTGATTTAAGGCACAAAACTGAGGTCCTTTCCCCTTCTTTTATATAAGGTTTTTCAATTTGTTTGAGTTTTTTAAAAATTGCATTTGGTGTCATCATTAGGGTGAAAGAATAATTAGAAAAAATCATTTTGGGAACAATATTCATAGATTATTTGCGTTGTTAATTATTAGTTTTGCGCATTCCATGACAGTCATGAACCTCACTTCTAAGCCAAGGTATGTGGAGTATGATCTCCAGTGTGTATTCTTTCATGCATGTGCAGATTACTTTTTTGATTGAAGCTTTTATCACATTCAGAATATTTAAATTGTTCCAGTCCACTATGAATTATTTCATGCTTTCTTTGATCTGATTTTGATATAAAATGTTTATTACATTCAGATCTCAAGTCATTTCTCTCCAGATTTTACTCTTTCATGGATTTTTAGGCCAGTTTTATAAGTAAAGTTTTTAATACATTGAGAACATTTAGATGCCTTCTCTCCAGTATGTATTCTTTCATGAATTCTTAGGCTAGCTTTGTTAGCAAACCTCTTATCACATTGTGAACATTTAAATGTGTTTTCTCAGGGCGGTTTCTCCAAATGGGCTAGTTCTGCACATACTATAACAGTCATGAACCTCACTTCTAAGCCAGGGTGTGTGGAGTATGATTTCAGTCTCTCAAATTTACTGCTAATGCTCAGCCTAGTACTTGCATTGTGCCAAAAAAGCTTCCTTCTAGAGTTTGTAAGATATAACCATCATGGCTAACTTTTTTCTAGTATGTATTCTTTCATGCATTTTTAGATTACCTTTTTGCTTTAAGCTTTTATCACAGCCAGAACATTTAAATTGTTACACGCCAGTGTTTATTCTCTCATGCATTTGCAGACTAATTTTTTAATTGAAGCTTTTATCAAAGTAGCACATTTAAATGGTTTCAGTCCACGATGAATTTGTTCATGTATTCTCTGATCGAATTTTGCTATGAAACATTTACCACATTCAGAACACTTAAATCATTTCTCTCCAGAGTTTACTCTTTCATGACGTTTTAGGCCACTTTTACAAGTAAAGCTTTTAACACATTGAGAACATTTAAATTGCTTCTTTCCAGTGTGAATTCTTAGGCTAGCTTTAGTAGCAAACCTCAATCACATTGTGAACATTGAAATGGTTTTTCTCTATTGTGCATTCTTTCATGAATTTGTAGATTCCTTTTTCGATTGAAGCCTTTATCACATTCAGAAAATTTAAATGGCTTTTCTCCAGTGTGTATTCTGTCATGAATTCGTAGACTACTTTTATGTTTGAAACATTTAACACATTCAAAACATTTAAATGGTTTCTCTCCAGTGTATTCTCTTATGAATTTGTAGATTACTTTTATATTTGAAGCTTTTATTACATTCAAAACATTTAAATGGTTTCTCTCCAGTGTGTATTCTCTCATGAATTCGTAGACTACTTTTTTGAATGAAGCTTTTCTCACATTCAGAACACTTAAATGGTTTCTCTCCAGTGTGTATTCTCTCATGAATTCGTAGACTACTTTTTTGAATGAAGCTTTTCTCACATTCAGAACATTTAAATGGTTTCTCTCCAGTGTGTATTCTCTCATGACGTTGTAGATTACTTATTTTTTGGAAGCTTTTTTCACATTCAGAACATTGAAATGGTTTCTCTCCAGTGTGTATTCTCTCATGAATTTGTAGACCACTTTTATTAGTGAAGCTTTTCTCACATTCAGAACATTTAAATGGTTTCTCTCCAGTGTGTATTCTCTCATGAATTTGTAGATCACTTTTATTAGTGAAGCTTTTCTCACATTCAGAACATTTAAATGGTTTCTCTCCAGTGTGTATTCTCTCATGAATTTGTAGACTACCTTTATGGGTGAAGCTTTTATCACATTCAAAACATTTAAATGGTTTCTCTCCAGTGTGTATTCTCTCATGACGTTGTAGATTACTTTTTTGTTTGAAGCTTTTCTCACATTCAGAACATTTAAATGGTTTCTCTCCAGTGTGTATTCTCTCATGAATTTGTAGACCACTTTTATTAGTGAAGCTTTTATCACATTCAAAACATTTAAAAGGTTTCTCTCCAGTGTGTATTCGCTCATGACGTTGTAGATTACTTTTTTGCATGAAGCATTTATCACATTCAGAACATTTAAATGGCTTCAGTCTACTATGAATTATTTCATGGCTTCTTTGATGTGATTTTGATTTAAAACATTTTCCACATTGAGAACATTTAAAGAGTTTGTTTCTAGTGTGGTTGCTTTCAGGAGTTCTTAAGTTAACTTTTTGATTGAAATTTTTATCACACTGCAATAATTCAAATGGCTTCTGTGTTTTGAGAAATTTCTGATAAATTTTAAGTTGTGACCTGTGTGTAAAACATGTTTTACTTTCTGTACCCTGGAATGGTTTGACTTGACTATGAAACAGTTTTTCTGCTGTCAGGTTTGGCTTGTTAGTACATCTTTCTTCACATGCTGTAGATTGCAATGGTTTCACTTCTTCATTTAGTCTCTTACTTTGTTCAAAATCTGGACAGTGATTGGAATTATCCTCTTTTTCAGTGTATGTGCTGGGTCTCTCTCTTTTTTGAGCTTTTTCTTTCCCTCTTGGCAATGTTAGTCTACCGATAACTTCTTCACAGTCAGCTGAAGGATCTGTTCTGGAGGGGTCCCTCTGTTTCCATTTCTTCCTCTGTTGCCCATTAAACATTTCCGTTCTCTCACTGTTATGTCTGGATCCATTACCTATTGAATATAAGTGAAAGTAAGATCACTAATTTTACAGCTATAGAGAAGGACACAGATAATGAATTAACCCCATCGAATTCATCAAAGATATTTGCTGGGCTAAGGAGCCATATAGTATAAAAGAAATGGGAGCTGGTTTTGCTTGTAGACTGGTACAAGTCAGAAATAGCACATGAAGAGAGAAGAACAGACCACTGGATTTCATCCTACTGGTTCTGGGCGTCTCATCCTCACCTCTAGCCTCCGTCCTGAATCCCTTCACTCACATTACAGCTACTAAAGTCCACTGAGAATTTGCGAAAGACTCTGCAACTCACAGATGGACTAGTTATATTCATAGGAACATAAGAAATGCCATACTAGGTCAGACCAAGATCCATCAAGCCCAGTATCCTGTTTCCAACAGTGGCCAATCCAAGTTACAAGTACCTAGCAGTTTCCAAAAAGACATACAGGTTCCAGAATGCTTGTATTGGGGCAAGCAGTGCATTACCTGGGTCTCCTTTTTTAATGGTTTATGGATCTTTCCTCTAGGAATTTGTCCAAAACGTTTTCAAACCCAGCTACACAAGCAGCTTTTAGTACATCCTCCAGTAATGAATTCTAGAGTTTGATTACGTGTTAAATGAAACAATATTTCCTCTTATTAGTCTTAAATGGGTTACACCATAGCTTCTTTGCTAGTCTTTCTACTTTTTGATGGCGTAAAGAATTGATCTACGTTTACCTGTTCCACTCTATTCATTAATTTATAGACCTCTATCATATCGCCCCTCAGCCGACTGTTTTCTAGGTTGAAGAGCCCTAAGCTTTTAAACTTCTCCTTATATTCAAGGTGTGGTCGCACCATGGAACGACAAAGAGGCATTATAATATTCTTTGTTTTATTCTCCATGCCTTCCCTTATGATTCCTAGCATCTTATTTGCCTTCTTGGCTGCTACTGCACACTGGGCAGAGAATTTCAATGTGCTATCCACAATGACACCTAAATCTTTTTCCCAGGTGGTGGTTCCTAATGTGAAACCTTACATCATTTAACTTTAGTTTGGCTTTTTCTTTCCTAGGTGCATAACTTTGCATGTGTCCACATTAAATTTCATCTGACATTTGAACGTCCAGTCTTCCAATTTATCAAGGTCCTCTTGAAATTTTTCACAATCCTCTTGGGTTTTAACAACTTTGATTAATTTTGGGTCATCTACAAATTTGACTCCCTCACTTGTTATTCCCATTTCCAGGTAATTTATAAATAATGTTAAAAAGCAGCAGACTCATCACAGATCCCTGTGGTACTGCATTATTCACCTTTCTCCATTGAGAAAATTGGCCATTCAGCCTATCTTCTGCTTTCTATCTTTTAACCAGTTCCCGATCCACAATAATACACTACCTCCTATCCCATGACTTTTTAACTTCAACAAGAGTCTCTCATGAGGGACCTTGTCAAAGGCTTTCTGAAAATACAGATACACTATTGACTGGCTCATCTTTGTCTACCTGTTTATTCACACCTTCAAAAAAAACTATAACAGGTTAGTACAACAAGACGTTCCTTGGCTAAAGTCATGTTGGCCTTCTCCCATTAAACCATGACTATCTACCTGTTCAGTAATTTTGTTTTTTATAATGGTTTCTACCATTTTGCCGGCAACTGACATCAGGCTCACCAGCCTGTAATTTCCCGGATCACCCCTGGAAACCTTTTCAAAAATTGGCATTACATTGGCTATTCTCGAATTTTCAGGTAGTAAAGATTACTAATAGTAGGTCTACAGTCTCATATTTCAGTTCTTTCAACACCCTCGGATGTATACCATCCAGTCCAGGTAATTTGCTACTCTTTATCAAATAGTTGCAATATACCTTCCTGATTTATTGCTATTTCTTTCAAATCTTCTGATGTATCATCTTTAAATAAAATTTCACTCATGGGTACCTTCCCTACATCTTCTTCAGTAAAGACCGAAGCAAAGACTTCATTCAGTTTCTCGACTATGGCTATGTCCCCTCTTAATGCCCCTTTTACCCCTCTATCATCTAATGGTCTAACTGACTCTGACCCAGGTTTTTTGCTAGGAATGTACTTGAAAACGTCTTCACTATCAGGGTCGTCCATTCCTACTATTCGTCCCCTCTGCCGACCCCGACTAATTTCCCTGCATTTTGTATGGAATGGTTAGATGGGGGTGGCGTGAGGGCGGGAAGTGGCCCCGGATCTATAGAGCAGATTCCAATGTCGGCCCTGTATGTCCGGGGCTGGCAGACTGTATGGGGAACTTATTCCACCTCTGAGATAGAATAAGTTCCCCTAATCGGCAGGGAACAGCAGGCCCGGGCATTGGAGTGGAGTGGAGGAGTGGCCTAGTGGTTGGGGTAAGGTACTTCAGGCCAGAAGGTCAGGGGTTCAAATCCCACTAGAGGACAGCAACCTTGTGCCGGAAGGACTGGCGTTTCTAGTCCCACAGGTGCTCCTTGTGGTCTTGGGCAAGCCACTTAACCCTCCATAGCCCATGTCCCCTGTAAAATAGTTATCTCCAAGTTATAATGCCCTGTTCAATGTAATTTCAGTTTGTTCAATGTAAACCACACTGATGCAGAATAGCGCGGTATATAAGAGAATAAATAAAATAAATAAAAAATAAATTGGAAGAAGTAGGAGGGGGTAGAGGAGATTCCCCACAGACCGAACCTGGCCTTGGGGCGCCAGATTGGGGGTTGGGCTGTGGGGGATGCAAAATCTGTTTGGGGGCCAGGGATCACGGTTCTTGAATGGAGACACGGTGCCATAGCGCCTGGACGTCATGGTGCCACGGCTCCATTCAGGAGACCTGACTGAGTTATCCGGGCAAGGCCTGTATGTGCAGGCTGACTGGGATCGAGTTCCCATCCTGCACGTACAGGCCAGTACGCAATTCTGATCCCATAGGGCTAGACGTGCCCCACATGATCAGAATCATGGCTAACTCTCTGTGTCCGATTCCGACCGGGCACACAGAGGGCCAGGACATCCAGGATGGAATTGGGCCCTATGTGTTTTTGCTTTCACAGCAAGCTTCTTCTCAAATTCTCTCTTTGCCGGCCTTATCAATTACTTGCATCTAACTTGCCAGTGCTTATGTTTCCAGTTTTCATCTTTTGCCTCCTTTTTCTATTTCCTGGACTATTACAATGACCACCCAAACAATCAGACCCCTACGGATGGCACAAAATTCTGTTGCCCGCATCATCACCGGATCATAAATTCCTCGCTCCCCCCGAGCCAAATGCATTGGCTTCCGATTGCCTCCGGGATCAAATTCAAAATAGATCTCGACATATACAAGATCCAGCACAACTTGTCCCCGGACATTCTCATCAACATGAACACAAGCACAAGACCCAGACGACGTAACAGAGTGGAAACCATTCAGACCTCTAGCATCTACTCTAAAACCACCCAATCCACATCTGCAAGAGCATTATCACTAGCAGTACCGGCCCTCTGGAACTCCCTTCCATATGACCTGAGAGCCACGACTGATGCCAAAGTCTTCAGAAAGAAACTAAAAACTTATCTTTTCATAGAACACTACGGAGCCGTCACTTAATGCACAACTCCCCCTCCTCCCATTGACCCCTCCCCCCCCAACAAAATCTGCTGACTCAAATCATGACATTTGTAAATATTGTATATACGCCTCTTTGTAAATAAGTTGCTATCAAGAACCTCCCGCATGTCCCCAACCCCACACGACTATGTAATGTATAACTGCCATGTATCATGTTTTTTTTATCATGTAAACCGCTTTGATTATAGGACAAGGCAGTATATAAAACCTGTTAAATAAATACATTTCCTGAAAGATGGTTTTTTTTGCTAAAACAACCTCTTTGACCTCACCTTTAAACCATGCTGGCAGGTTTCTGGACTTCTTTTCACTTTTCTTAAAGCCTGGAATATAGCTGGTCTGCGCTTCCAAGATAGTATTTTTAAAACAACACCCATGCTTGATGTAAATTTTTAACCTTTACTGCTGCTCCTTTTTAGCTTTTTTCTTGACTATTTCTCTCATTTTATCATAGTTTCCCTTTTGAAAGTTAAAAGGCAGTGCTGTGGATTTCCCTGCTGTCCTTCCTCCATTTATTAAATCAAAAGCGATCACGCTATGATCACTATTGCCAAGTGTCCCCAACATCCTTATCTCTTGCACCAGATCTTGGGTTCCACTAAGGACTAGGTCCAAAATGGCTTCCCCTCGTGTCGGTTAATTAACCAGCTGCTCCAAGAGGCAGTCATTTATTTCATCTAGAAACGTTATCTCCCTAGCATGTCCTGCCATGACAGTGACCCAGTTGATACCAGGGTAAATGAAATCACCTACAATTATTACTGCATTGTAACTTTTGTTAGCTTCCCTGATTTCTTTGAGCATTTCATCATCCAACTGTTCATTCTGACCAGGTCAGTAGTACACCCCCAAAGCCATCGCCTTCCTCTTTTTACATGGCATTTTAATCAATAGAGATTCTATAGTGTATTTTGTTTCCTGCAAAATTTTAATCCTGTGTGACTCAATGCCCCCTCTAACAGAGTAGATAAAATGGGTGGAGGGGTTGCGCTCTGTCATTATGATATAATTTGTACCCAGTATCACAATGTCCCACTGATTGATATCTCAGAGATCGGATAGAAGGAGGGGACAATCATATCTAACCTCTCATTCTTAAGCGTCCCTCCAGTCCAGTCCTTTTTCTCTGAGTGTGCTCCCATTCCAGCAGCTTGGAGACTGAGTACGTCATCCTTTTGATGACACTGGAGTATATATACCACTGGCACCTCCCACCAGCTCCAGTATACTCAGTCTCCAAGCAGTTAGGGAGCAGTAAGCCAGGAGATTAGGCTTACTGGAGAGACATTTAGGAAGATAAGTTCCTTTAGTTTCTTTAATTATTTTTATCTTGGGTCTCCCTTTTAGACAGGCAGGCAGGTGTGTGAGCAAGAGTGGGAGAGGGACCCCCTCCCCCCCCCTTCTCTTTTGCCCTGTCTTAAACGTTCCGGCAGAGCAGGAGGCGGCTTCTTGGGAGTTTGTCAGTGCCTGGCGGTTCCTGATCCCTGCTAGAGTGAGAAGCCATCTTGCAGTTTAATTTAACTGCCAGGGCTGCCTGTTGTTCCGTCGTCTGCATTTTTTCGCACGTTTTTTTTGCTGCTGGAGGCCCGATTCTTAACTGAGTTTCAAGAAACATAGAAATATGATGACAGAAAAAGACCACATGGCCTATCTAGTCTGTCCTTCCATATCTTGCTTTCGTGGCTGGTTGGCACGGAATCCCATTAATTGGGGGAGTGGGATGCTAATAGTCCTTGTTGGTCTGGTGATCCATTATTTCTCAATTGTGTTAGAGGTAAAAAAAAAAAAGCTTGTCTAGAAACAAGGTTTGGCAGCAGACTCCCTGAGGACTGTGCATTGCCATTCTGTTGGCTCAGAGCAGTCCAGACACCATGTCAATGAGGCCGCAGGGTTTGGTGTCCGGCGTCCAGTGGGGAGCAATGTCAGAGACAGGAGTGTGCAGAGGCGGCGTAATGGAAGCGGTGTCCTTGGAACAGGGTATCCAAGCAAGTATGGACTAGGAACCCCCTTTAGCCCTCTCCCAGGAGTCGGCGGGACCTGGGGTCACAATGGTTGAGTCTGGATCACCGCCACCTTCTCTGTCAGATCATCCAGCTCTCCCTCTGCTGCAGCCCAGGCCCTCCACTTTGAAGGGAGTGGAAGGGGGGGAGACACTGGGGTGGATTTATTCCCAGAGTTTGTTTTATTGCTGCACAGACGGTTTTGTCTGAAACAACAGAGCGTACTAGATCAGGAGACAGCGCAGGAGGGGAGCTGACCACAAGGAGCCGGAAGACGCAGAGGTGCCTCTGAAATGGACTAGGCTGGAGGAGAAACAGGCCAGGATTGTTCGGGTGTTCTCCTGAGAATAGTTTCCGGCGTTAATCGGTGAGTCCTTGAAGATCCTCAATATCTCCGCAGGCATCCCAGCGGAGGAGGAGACATTGGAGTATCCATTTATTCAGGCAGTTAGGAAGTCACAAAAAGTCTTCCCAGTTCACCGAGTGATTCGTCAGATAATCCAGGAGGAATGGGACCAGCTGGAGTCTGGCTTAAGGGGAGTGCGGTCCATGTCGCGATTATACCTCTTGCCGGAACACGAGAGAGATTTACTTTGGTCCCTAGGGTGGACGCGGCCATGTCGGCAGTTACCAAGAAGACAACCATCCCTGTTGAGGCAGTGTGGCCCTTAAGGATGCCCAGGACAGGAAGCTAGACATGTTATTAAACAAGCCTTTGACATCAATGCCCTGGCTCTCCAGCCATTCGTGTGCAGGGCTTGGGTGGCCAGGGCTTGCCTTCGATGGTCTCAGCAGCTCCACCTGCCGAGTGACCTCCCTGCTTATCAGGAGTCTGGCGAAGAATATGGCTTCGGTGGTGGCCACCTGTCGCTATTTGTGGCTTCGCAACTGGGCAGCAAATGGTTCCTCTAAGGCTCGACTCAGCAAGCTCGCCTTCAAGGGAAAGCTTTTGTTTGGTTTGGGAAGGACCTGGACAAATTGGTTAAGGAGCTGGGAAAATCTAAGGGAGGCAGGCTCCCAGAGGATAGACCAAAACAGAGTCACATCGCCATGCCTGCACTGTCTCAGCCGTGTGACTTTCGTAAGTTTCGGTCAGCTCGCGTAACACCCTTTCAGAGGGGACGCTTTCCCACGAAAGGACAGAATTTCCAGGGGTTTCAGGGGGCTGGAAGGGGATTTGGGGTCTCTTCCTCCACCTCGGGTCCTAGGAAACCACAATGAAGCGAGGGGGACCCGGGCCGGCTGGTGGAGGGGGGGGGGGGGAGGGTGCCTGCGGCAGATTTTTCTCTGCTTGGATTGGGTCACTTCCAATCAATGGGTTCTGGAGGTGGTTTGAGAAGGGTATGACCTCAAACTGGCAAGACCAATCCCCCCATCGTTTGTGCAGTTGCCTTGCATAGCCCTGTCCAAGGCCTCGGCAGTAAAGGAAACCTTGGCGCAGCTTCTGCTCCTGGGAGCGGTCGTGCCAGTTCCCAAAAGACAGTGCGGCTGCGGTCGGTACTACATTTATTTTGTGGTTCCCAAAAAGGAGAGTTCCTTCCATCCGATTCTCGACCTCAAACGAGTCAATCATTGTCTCAGGGTTCCTCACTTTAGCATGGAAACCCTGAGGTTGGTAATAGTGGCAGTATGGCAGGAGAGTTTCTAATGTCTCTCGACCTCACGGAGGCGTATCTCCACCTTCCGAACCGCTAGTCACACCTACAGTTCCTGCTGTTTGCGGTACTTATGGGACACTTTCAGTTTCAGGCATTACTGTTCGGACTGGTGACGATGCCTCGTACCTTTACCAAGGTGATGGTCATAGTGGCAGCAGCTCTTCGAAAAGAAGGGATCCTGGTCCACCCGTACCTCAATGACTGGTTAATCCACACCAAGTCCAAGGAGGAGAGTGTAGAGGCAACAACCAAGGTAGTCAATCTCTTGAGGAGCCGGGGGTGGGTAATCAACTTGTCCAAGAGCAGATTGGTTCCCTCCCAGGAGATCAAGGTTCGACACCCGCTTAAGCAAGGTGTTCTTGTCAGTTCAGAGGACGAGGGAGCTTTGGCGTCTGGTGGGTCAGCTTCTGGCCATGAGGGCGCCCACCGCTTGGCATTATCTCCATGTTCTGGGGACCATGGCAGCGACGATCAAGCTCGTACCCTGGATGAGGGCCCACATGAGACTGCTCCAATGATCCCTTCTCCATCACTGGTCTCATCAGCATCAGCCTTTGTCCACAGTGCTACCATGTCCTCCGGTGACCAGGAGAGCCCTGGACTGGTGGCTCCAGCCAGGGAAGCTGGAGCAGGGGATGCCTCTCGAGTCGCTGCGGTGGATTCAGTTGATGATAGATGCCAGTCTGGTCAGCTGGGGGGGCTCACTGCGAGGGGCACTTTGCCCAGGGGTGCTGGAATGCCCCGGAGGCTTGGTGGTCAATAAACAGGGTAGAAACGTGAGCAGTAGCACTGGCGCTCAGAGCGTTTGAGCACTAGGTCCGACAGAAGGCAGTCCAGGTGTTCTCGGACAATGTCACTACAGTGGCCTATATCACTCGGCACGAGCAGTCCTCCCCTGGAGAAGGAGGCAGAGCGGCTGCTTGATTGGGCCGAGGTCAATCTTCAGGCTTTGTCGGTGGTGCATGTAGCCGGGGTAGAGAATGTCACTGTGGACTACCTGAGCCGGGTCAAGGTGGATCATGGAGAATGGGAACTCTGTCAGGAAGTGTTCGATCAAGTGGTACACCGGTGAGGTCCACCCATCATGGACCTCATGGCAAGATGGGGGTCGGCGAAAGCAAGCCACTTCTTCAGCAGAAGAAAGGAAAGGATGTAGGAGGGCCTAGATGCTCTCATTCAGAGATGGCCCTCGGGGCTTTTGTACGTGTTTCTTCTATGGGTCCTTCAGAGCGTAGAAGCCCATCCAAGACTGATAGTTCTGATAGCCCTGGATTGGCCACAGAGGCCGTGATATGCCGACCTCTTGAGGCTACTGGCCGATTGCCCCGGTGACATCCGGTGAGAGACAACCTCCTAATTCAGGGTCCAGTCCGGATGCCGCAGGTGGGTCGATTCTCGCTTACGGCTTGGCTCTTGAAAGGGCAAAGCTGCAAAAGCGTGGGTACTCCAGGATGATGATCACGACCTTACTAAATGTGCAGAAGCGTTCGACCTGTGTCTCATAAGAACATACGATATGCCATACTGGGTCAGACCAAAGTCCATCAAGCCCAGCATCCTGTTTCCAATAGTGGCCAATCTAGGTCATACTTACCTAGCAGTTTCCTTAAAAGACACAGGTTCCACAATGCTTGTATTCTGCTTAAGCATTGATATCCTGGGTCCCCTTTTAATAATGGTTTATGGACCTTTCCTCCAGGAACTTATTATTTTCTTTTATTTGTCTTAAATAGTTTACCCTGTAGTTTCATTGCATGTCACAGAAACATAGAAACATGATGACAGAAAAAGACCACATGGCCTATCTAGTCTGTCCTTCCATATCAACAACTACAACAGTCCACTTTTACCTTTAGAGATCCTCTGTGTTGGTCCCATGCTTTTTTGAATTCAGTTACTGTCCTCATCTCTACCACCTCCACTGGGAGACTATTCCATGGATCCACTACTCTTTCCGTAAAGAAATATTTCCGCATATCACTCCTGAATCTATCTCCCTTCACCCTCATCCCATGTCCCCTCGTAGCAGAACTTGCTTTCAATTGAAAGAGGCTCTCTCCCTGAACATTTATGCCACGGAGGTATTTAAACATCTCAATCATATCACCTCTATCCTGCCTTTCCTCTAAGGTGTACATATTAAGATCCTTAAGTCTGTCCTCATATGCTTTATAATGAAGCCCATTAATCATTTTAGTAGCAACCCTCTGCACAGACTCCATCCTGTTCACATCCTTTTGAAGGTGTGGTCTCCAGAATTGCACACCATACTCCAAATGAGGTCGCACCAAAGACTTATACAGAGGCATTATCACCTCCTTTTTTCTGCTAGCCATTCCTCTCCGTATGCACCCAAGCATCCTTCTAGCTTTTGCCGTCGCCTTTTCTACCTGTTTAGCTACTTTAAGATCATCAGACACAACCACGCCTAGGTCCCGCTCTTCTTTAGTGGACAAAGGTACTTCACCTCCTATACTGTATTGCTCCCTTGGATTGCTGCAGCCCAAATGCATGACCTTACATTTTTTAACATTAAATCCCAGCTGCCAAATTCTAGACCATTCTTCAAGCTTAGCTAGATCCCTCCTCATGTTATCTACCCCTTCCTGGGTATCTACTCTATTGCAGATTTTGGTATCATCTGCAAAGAGGCAAACCTTACCCGACAGCCCTCCCGCTATATCACTAACAAAGATGTTAAAAAGAATCGGACCAAGGACAGATCCCTGGGGCACACCACTGGTAACATCCTTCTCCTCAGAGTGAGCTCCATTTACTTGTACTCTTTGTCGCCTCCCACCCAACCAATTTCTAACCCAAGCAGAAACTTTAGGGTCCATCCCTAGGGTGCTCAGTTTGTTTATAAGACACCTGTGAGGAACAGTGTCAAAGGCTTTACTGAAATCTAAATACACCACATCTAGAGCCCTCCCTCGGTCCAACTCCCTGGTCACCCAGTCAAAGAAATCAATCAGATTTGTCTGACAAGACCTGCCTCTGGTGAATCCATGCTGCCTCGGATCCTGTAATCCGCTGGACTCCAGAAACCTCACTATTTTCTCTTTCAGCAGCGTTTCCAATAATTTACTCACCACCGAAGTTAAACTAACCGGCCTGTAGTTTTCAACCACATCCTTACTTCCGCTTTTGTGTAAAGGAACCACATGAGCCTCTCTCCAGTCCTTTGGCACCACTCCCGACTCCAACGAGGCATTGAAAAGGTCAGTCAGTGGAGTTGCTAGAACGTCCCCAAGTTCCCTCCGTATTCTAGGGTGTATCCCATCCGGTCCCATCGCTTTGTCTACTTTAAGTTGCGATAGTTTCTCACGAACACAGTCTTCTGAAAATTGTTCAAGATGTCCCTCGCTTCTGTTCATATTTGTGGGTGTTTTCTGAGGTCCTGCTCCTGGTTCTTCATCTGTGAACACAGAACAAAAATATTTGTTAAGCAATTCCGCTTTATCCTTATCAGCTTCTACATATTCTCCCCCTGCACCCTTGAGTCTGACAATACCACTTTTGCCCTTCCTCTTCTCACTAATATATCTGAAAAATGTCTTATCCCCCCATTTTATTGCATTGGCTATTTCCTCCTCCTTTTGAATCTTTGCCTTCTTGACTACTTTGCTAGCTTCTCTAAGTTTTTCCAAATACAGATGCCTGTCTTCCTCTCTCTGTGATCTCTTGTATTTCATGAAGGCCTCCCTCTTTTTCTTCACTTTTTCAGCTACTTCCTTCGAAAACCATAGCGGTCTTCTTTTCCTTTTGCCTTTATTTACCATTTTAACAAAAAGGTTGGTTGCCCTTAAAATATCCCCTTTCAGTTTTGCCCACTGTTTTTCTACATCCCCCAGCTGTTCCCATCCCACTAACGACTCCCTGAGGTATTGGCCCATCTTCGCAAAGTTAGTCTTCCTAAAGTCTAAGATCCTCACCTTGGAATGGATTCTAACAGCCGAAATCCTAATACTGAACCACACCATCTGGTGATCACTGGATGCAAAATGATCTGCCACTACAACATCAGAAACACTTTCACCATTGGTAAGCACCAAGTCCAGTATGGCCCCTTCACGTGTGGGGTCTGTTACCAATTGCCTGAATAGTTCTCCCTGTAGAGAATCCAGGATCTCCTTACTTCTAGATGATACTGCAGCAGGAATGTGCCAATCAGCATCTGGCATATTGAAATCTCCTATCAGTAGCACTTCCCCTTTCCTAGCAATGCTGCGTATGTCTTCAATTAACTCTCTGTCCACCTCTTCCTCTTGTGAGGGAGGTCTGTATATCACACCAATGCAAATAGATTTCTCTTTCCCTCTTTCTAGTTTAACCCACAATGCCTCCTCTCTCCCTTTTAAGCTCTGTAATTCCAAAGCTTTAATAGTAGCTTTACATATAGTGCCACTCCTCCTCCCCTTCTTCCTACCCTGTCCCTTCTGAATAAAGTATAGCCAGGTATAGTTACAGCCCAATCATGGTTTTCTGTGAACCATGTTTCTGTAACTGCCACTAAATCCATGTCAGGCACTCCCACCAAAGCTTCAACATCAGGGATCTTATTTCCCATGCTACGGGCATTTATACACACTGCTTTCCATATGTCCCCTAGTCTTTCTATATTCTGATAATGTAAACAATCAATTTACGTTTACCCATTCCACTCTGTTCACTAATTTATAGACTTCTATCATAGCTCCCCTTAGCCGTCTCTTATGTGAGAGTCTGGTGCATCTTTGAGGGCTGGTGTGTGGTCCGGGAAAAGAGGCCCATGGCGGTCTCTGTGCTGGACGTCTTGGACTTACAGGCCGGGTTTCAGAAAGGCCTGGCTGCCAGTTCCTTAAGAGTGCAGCTAGCAGCTATTGCCTGTTACCGGGGTAAGGTTCAAGGTAAGTCACTAGGGGTACACTCAGACGTCAGGCAGGTCTTTAAAGTGGTGAGAGGTTTAAGGCCTCAGCAAAGATCCTCACTTCACTTCCTCCTTGTGACCTCAATCACGTGCTTAACGCACTAGCTGGGAATCCCTTTGAGTTGATAGGGCGAGCCTCCCTGAAGGACTTGACCCTCAAAACAGTGTTTTTGGTCGCGATCTGTTCAGCTAGACGCATTTCGGAACACCGGGCACTTTCATGTCGGCCTCCATGCATGAGTTTTTTCAAGGAAAAGGTGGTCCTGGGGACGGTACCTTCCTTTTTGCCAAAAGTAGTCTCCCCCTTTCATTTGAATCAACCGGTTTCTCTTCCAGCCTACTCAAAGGAGTAGCGCAGGACAATGGATGCTCGTTTGCACCGATTGGATGTGTGCAGGGTCCTGAAGCACTATATTGACAGGATGGTAGCGTTTCGTAGATCAGTTTGTTTGTTTGTCTTGTTTGGGGGACCACAGAAAGAGGAGGCGGCAGCCAAGGCTTCAATTTCCAGATGGATTAAGGAAGCCATTGCTTCGGCGTACATTCTGAAAAGAAGACCCATGCCGGGGGTTTTCAGGGCTCATTCTACGCGGGCGCAGGCGGCCTCGTGGGCGGAATTCAGTCTGGTTCCGCCGCTAGACATCTGTAGGGTGGCTACGTGGGCCTACCTGCATACATTCACCAAGTACTTTCGCTTAGATGGTCAGGCAGCCGGAGATGCTGAGGTTAGGTGAGCGGCTCTTCGGTCCGGTATCGTGGGTGCCTCCCATTCTTGAAATGCTCTGTTACATCCCAGAGAAAAGGGACTGGGCTGGAGGGACGCTTAGGAAGGAGTAATTAGAGCTTACCTGCTAATTAGCATTCCTGGTGGAACTCCAGTCCAGTCCCTGATCCCACCCAGGTTTCTGCGAAGTGGCGTCTTCGGCCCGAAGAGGTTATATGCGATAGTGTTATTCCCTTTCAGAAGGCTCATCGCTGAGAGGGTGGACTCAGAGCGGCAGAATGGACCAGTGGGTGCCCCCTGTCCGGAGACTTTTGGGGGGCAAATTATGATTCAGGTAAGCCTCCTCCTCTTCTTCGGGGAGGTGGGGAAATCCTCCTGGGGTTAAGGGGGAGGTAGTATGAATAGTGATAGGAGAAAGGTTAAGAATGGTTTACAATTTTTCCGGTTAGTTATAGTTAGTGGAGTTTTTAGTTTTACTCTGTTTCATTGTCTCTCCATTACGTTTGCTTTGTCAATAGGATACTGGAGGTGGTGGGAGGTGCGAATGGTATATATACTCCAGTGTCATCAAAAGGATGATGTACTCAGTCTCCAAGCTGCTGAAAAGGGAGCACAACCCAGAGGAAAGGGACTGGACTGGAGTTCCTTCAGGAATGCTAATTAGCAGGTAAGCTCTAATTACTCCTTTAGTGTTATATATTCTAACTCTCCCATCTTTTTTTTTAAGACTTCTAGCATTTACATACAAGCAATTTAGATGTCATATTTTATTCATATTAATCTGGTTATTGGTTGTTGTTATTGTTAAGTGGCGACCCTCTGGATAGTTGTTCTAAACTGTGTTCGGTCTTCAGTCAGGCGTCTCACTGTTGACAGAATGGCACCCATAGCTGCTGTTATTGTACTGATCCATCTCATTGCTGGCCTTCCTTTTTTGCGTTGACCTTCTACTATGCCAAGCATGATGTCTTTCTCTAATGATCTCTCTCTTCGCATGATATGTCCAAAGTATGAAAGTCAAAGTCGTGTCATCTGAACTTCTAAAGAAAGCTTAGGTTTGATCTCTAGTATTGACTGATTTGTTCTTCAGGCAATCCATGGTATACACAGTATTTGTGACCAGCACCATAATTCAAAGGCATCAATTTTCTTCCTGTCGTGTCTTTTTCACTGTCCAACTTTTGAATCCATATGACATTATTAAAAATGCCATGGCTTGAACAAGTTGAATTTTTGTATGGATAGAGACATCTCTGCTCTTGAGAATTTTGTCTAAGTTCTTCATAGCCATTCTACCAAGAGCAATGCGTCGTCAGATTTCTTGACTGTTTGTTGCTTCTTTATTGATAGTTGATCCAAGTAGGTTACAGTTGTTCATTATTTCATGATTTTTGTCTTCTTTACATTAAGGTGCAGGCCCATTTTAAGACTGTTCCTTGATCTTGAGAAGCAAATGTTTCAGATCGTCTTCATTTTCAGCCAGTAATGTGGTATCATCAGCATAGTGAAGGTTGTTGATGAGTCTTCCACCAAGCTTGCTTCTCTGATGATTTGTTCTGCAAATAAATTAAACAGGTGGGGGAAAGTATGCCCCCTTACACCTTTGCTGATTATAAATCATTCTGTTTCTCCTTGTTCCCTTTGAAGTGTTGCTTCTTTATCAATGCAAAGGTTGCGCACGAGAACAATCAGGTTTTCTGGTACACCCATGTTTCTTAATGTGGCCCAGAATTTCTCATGGTTTACACAGTCAAAAGCCTTGCTGTAAAGTACACATAGATATCCTTTTGGTATTCTTTAGTCTTTTCAAGGATCCATCTTATATCCATGATGATGTCTCTCATACCTCGCCCTTTCCTGAAACCTACTTGCACTTCAGGTAGTTCTCGTTCCAGGAATGGTATAGTCTCTGTTGAATAATCTTTAGTAGAATCTGGCTGGCATGTGGGATCAGAGCGGTTGTGCGATAATTTCTACTGTCAGTTGAATCACTTTTCTTTAGTGTTGGTATAAACATAGATCTTTTCCAGTTGGCCATGATATTTCTTCTTCCAAATTTCCTTGTAAGTATGGTAACAGCTTTATCAGATTGCTGTAATACTTCTATGGGAAAGCCGATCTTGTTCTTCCTCTAATAGTTTCTGCTTCTATTTCCTGTAATGTGACATTGTAGTACTTCTCCTTGTCTTGTCTTTCTGCACGTTGAAGATCTCTGAATTCTGCGACTGCCTTTCTTTCTCTTTTGACTTTTGTTTCTCTTCGTTTCTGGGCAATTTTCAGAGTTTCATCAGTCATCCCTTTTGACCGTTTTTGCTTTTTCACCTTTTGTAGAGACTTCTCACTTTCTTCCAAACACAGCCTTATTGCTCTCTTCCCATAAGTATTCTGGAGCTCTGTCATTTGTATCTAAAGCAGCAAATCGATTTTGCAGTCTTTAAATTCCAGTGATATATTCTCAAGGTCGTATTTTGCTACTTTCATAAGTGGCTTGACCTTTTTCAACTTTAGATTGTGTTTGCATACTAGTAGATGGTGATCTGTACCATAGTCAGCTCCAGGTTTTGTCTTTGTTGATGGTATAGAGTATTTCCATCATTGACTTCCACAGATGTAGTCAATTTGATTTTTGTACCATCCATTGGGTGAAGTCCATGTGTACAGTCGCCACTTGTGTTGCTAGAAGAAGGTGTTTGAGATGAATAGATCGTTGGTCTTGCAGAATTCTATCAGTCTTTTTCCAGCTTCATTTCTGTTGCCAAGTCCATATTTTCCAACCATTTTGCCTTCTTCTTTGTTGCCAACTTTTGCATGACTATCAGGATATCCTGTTTGCATGTTCTGTCAATTTCAGCTTTTACTTGTTTGTAGAACTCATCAATTTCATTCTCTTCTGCGGCTGTTGTTGGGGCATATGCTTGAATTATAGTTGTGTTGAAAGGCATTCCTCATAGACAAAAAGAAATTAAGCAATCACTGACTGCATTGTTTTTCATTACAGTTCTTGCAAGTTTCTTCTTAATTATAAATTCAACACCACTTCTTCTTTGTCTTTCATTTCCAGCACAGTAGACCATGTGATCATCTGATGCAAAATGCCCAGTGCCAGCCTATTTTAGTTCGCTGACACCCAACAGATCAAGTTGAACATGTTCCATTTTATTTTAGATCACCTCCAACTTCCCTTGGTTCATGCTTCGTATGTTCCATGTCCCAATATGTTAGACATCTTTGCAGCTTCTGACTCTCATTTCATGCACAGCTACATCAGCAGTCAGTCGTCCCGAGGATTTTGATCCAACCACATAATAAATGCTGGCTTTAATCTGAAAAGTCTTCAGCTCCTCCCCAATAGCTAGTTTAGTGCCTTCCGACCTGGGGAGTCTCATCTTCCAGCACTATGGAATTTGTGCAATTTGTTTTGTTGTGACTATCCATTCGGTTTTTGTGGCAAGATACGGAAGTAAGATTGTCAGGCCTTTCTTCTGCACTGTTTAAGTTTAGTGCTATTGCTGTTGCCACAGAAATATGATCCTCCGCCGCCAACAATGCCCCATTCTACTGCGGCCCAGATGGGTGGTTTGTCTTGGTCTGGCACCTCAGCTGAGACCTGTCCATCTTGGGAGAACCTGCCAGTAGTTAAACTACCGAAAGCTTACCCCTCAGCATCACTTGCACACAAGCCCTCACAGCATGACACGCTGCAAACCAAGTGAGGGCTGGTTATCGGTAGGCAGGGGTAATTTGGAATCTTTAAGCTCTGTTTTTTAAATTATTTTATTTGTTACATTTTTATACCTCCCCTTCCAGAGATCAGGGGCGGTTTACAAGGAACAAAAATAAACTTTTTACAGGTAACCTGATTTGCAGGTAGGGTCAGTGGGCTGGAGTTACAATTTTTTAGGAAGTATGTACAACTTGGCTATATACAGGAATTTTCATGCTTACATTTGTTTTATACGGCCTTTATCTAGGTTGGGTGAGCTGTCCCTGTGGTGCATGTGTGTTTGGATATGAGTTTTCTGTACCGTAGTGCATAGTAAAGAGGTGGGTTTTTAGGTGCTTTCTGAAATCTTCGAGGTCTTTTGTTGTGCGGATGTGCAGTGGGAGGGTGTTCCAGATGTTGGGTGCAGCATAGGAGAATGCTCTGGAGCTGCTGGTTTGCTTTGTTTTTCGGATGGAGGGTGGGATTGTTAAGGAGTGAGTGGCATTCTCCCTGCGTGTTCTGTTTGTTGGGGTGAGGAGGAGGGTTGAGAGGAAAGAGGGAGCAACATTGTTGATGAGTTTGAATGATGTTACAAGTAGTTTGTATCTGATCCGGCTTTCTATTGGGAGCCAGTGTAGGGCATATAGGAGGGGAGTGACATGGTCAGTTAGTCTGGCTTTGCAGGTGATCTTGGCTGTGATATTTTGCATTCATTGGAGTATTTATTTATTTATTTATTTTTAATCACATTTATATACCGCAACTTCCAAAGTTCAGTTGCGGTTTACAGTTAACAACAATCAACAAAGCAAGTATGTTTGTTTTACGGGGACATAATTCAAAGATCATCATGGGTGAGTGCTAACTGTGTGGGTTAGAGGGCTTTTGCATGGAGCAATCTGATTATCTCTTTAACCTTTGTCTAATGTAGATAATGAATTATCTATATTATAATGTTTGGTAAACAGATAGGTTTTCAAATTCTTGCGGAGTTCCATAATTTCTGTTAGCTTTCGTAGCTCCTCTGGGAGGAGTATGTGGAGACTCTTTGCCGGTAGACCCTGCAACAGGCTGTTGCAGTAGTCGAAGTGTGGGGTGATGATGGATTGAATGACCGCTCTGACGTCGTTATCTTCAAGGAGAGGTCTTAGTTGTTGTATGGATTTTAATTTGCAGAGAATTGTTCTGGCTGTTCGTTTCAGGTGGGGTACCATGCTGAGGGAGGTATCTAGGACAACACCGAGGTATTTAACTTCCTTTTTGAATGGGATTGTGGTGTTGTTGATGGTGATGGCTTGGGGTAGGGCTGTGTCTTGGTTTCTTGTGATGTGCATCGCTTCCATCTTTTTGTAGTTTAGGCTGAGGTTTTTGAATTTCAGCCAGGAGTCAGCTTCCTTAATACATTCGTCCAGGTTGTTGTAGTTGGGGTTATTTACATCTATGGGGAGCAACAACATGATGTCATCCACATAGATGTAGTAGTGGATATTGTGTTTTTGGAATATGTGGGTGACAGGTTGAAGGTGCAGGTTGAAAAAGAGGGCAGAGAGGGCGGAACTTTGTGGTATGCCTTGTTCTTCTGTTAAGGTGTTTGCGGGTTTTTTCCCTATTTGGATCGTGAACTTGCAGTCTGAGATGTATGATTTAAACCAGAGCAGGACTAGGCTGCCCAGGCCCATATATTCGAGCCTTGCAATGAGGGTTTTATGGTTTATACTGTCGAATGCTGAGGCGACGTCTAGAAAGATTAGGAGGAATGCTGTATACCAGGCATGTCCAACAGGTAGATTGCGATCTACCTGTCAATCACGGAGGGGTCAGAGGTAGATCGCCAGCCCCATTTGGCTCCATCTCTCCAGCAGCTCGCCCCGTCACTAGGAGAGAGCTCGTGCTGGCAGGTCGTCTGCCGAGGGCTTGCCGCCGCTGCTGATCCTTTGCCTGTCTTTTTTCCCTGCCTTCGGGAATCTTGCTTGCAGGTGTATTGGGGGCGCTTGTAGTTTTTGTGCCAATAGTTTTTGGGTACCCCTGGGGGCCGCCGTTCGTGCCCTGCGACGAGACGCCACAGGCCTGGTGTCATACCTGGTCTCCTGCCTCTCAGAATCACCCATTCCTGCCCCCGCCCCAACACCCCTTAGAATGTGTTATATACCGGGTGATATCCATTCCCCGGGCTTTACTGGAATACACTTCCCGTATTAGTTGTGTTGTGTGCTGGTCATTGGTCGCTTTATAGTTCGCTTTCATTAAACTTTTTCGGGCAGACACAACAAAGTGCCAAGAATTTGGTGATTTTGGCGGGCTTTTCCAATTTTGTTCTAACTTGCCTATGCCTTGCCTTCGAATTGGTTCAAACCACTGTGACTTTTGCTTGCCTCTGCAATTTTATTTCGCCTTCCCTATGTGTTGATTCTACACTGTGGCAGAATTTATTAAATCGCGTGTGGTGGTATTTGAACTTGTTTTGCGGTATTTGATTTCATCTGCTTTGCTGGACAGTTGTTTGAGTTTTTTTGATGATTATTTGGTGGCATTTGATTATGGTATCAGTATGATGAATTCTTATTTTTACTTTTAGAACTACATGTGTGGTTTTGGCATCTCCAGTCCTTGTATTGCACATCATCCAGAGGTCTTCAGTTCCTGTTGATCTTTAATACTTTGGTACAGTGACAGTTTTGGACCAGATTCAGCCAGTGTTTATACTAACTTAGCAGCCACCCCAGTATAACGAAGATGAGTGTTCCAAAGAAGAGCAAAACCTACCACTTTCATGATGAATGGGAAATGGACTACTTCTTCATCATGGTGAAAGACAAGTGTTGTTGTCTAATTTGTAACGCCCCACTATCCTTGCCCAAAAAGGGTAATCTGGAACATCATTATAAGGCTCTGCATAGCAATAGGTTTGATGCTGATTTTCTACCCAAAAGTGAAATTCGTAAGAACTTAAATCGAAATTGGCTACTCAGCCAAGGTCACATTCGGTCAATGCAAGCATAGAATCCTTCAAGGTCAGGAACCTGACTGCAAAGAAATGCAAACCTTTCACAGAAGGGGAATTTGTAAAAGATTGTTTTTTTGAAGCAGCTTACAATCTTTTTGAAGGATTTAAAAAAAGAAAGATCATAGCTGCTATTCAAGATGTACAATTCTCAAAAAACGCTGTCGTGCGGCGAATAGAAAACATGTGTGGAGACACAACTGAACAGTTGTTGAGGATGTTTCAAATTGTGTTGCTTTCTCACTCCAACTGGATGAATCTACAGACATAAGAGACATAGCCCAGTTACTAGTCTTTATCCAAATGTTTTTTGAAGACTTCAGTGTTAAAGAAGAAGTACTTGGAATGATTTCTTTAAAAGGGAGAACTACCGGTCAGGAAATATTCCGTTCTTTCCATTCTTTTGTGACAAAGTGTAATGTTCCATTGCATAGACTTGATTTCATCACTACTGATGGAGCAAGAGCAATGACAGGTGAGGTTAACGGTTTCATAGCCCTCTGTAGACAGCATGACGACTTCCCAGATTTCCTTTCTTACCACTGCATCATTCACCAGCAAGTTGTGGCAAGCAAGAGACTCAATACAAGGACTGTCATAGACATCACTTTCAAAATTGTAAATTCAGTTCGTGGAAGATCACTTCAAAGACGGCTTTTCAATCTTACTCTTGATGAAGGGGCAGTGGAAATCATTTTGCGCACAGATGTAAGGTGACTAAGTAGGCAGAAATTTCTGCAAAGATTTTGTGATTTGCTGAATGAAAGAAGAAGTTCTTTGAAGGAGAGGGGAGATGACCAAGCAGAGTTGGAAGATGAGGAGTGGTTATGTGATCTGGCTTTTCTCGCTGACTTTACAGGAGAACTAAGTGATATGAACCTTGAATTACAAGGTAAAAACAAATGCATTGGCGAGATGATGAGTACAGTTTCATCCTACAAGAGCAAATTTGAGCTAATAATGACTGACCTTGCAAAGAAAACTTTTGATCATTTTCCTAATACTGCAAGACCATCTGGGACAATATCCAAATTTTGTTTTTCAGAGAAGTATGTGACAGAAATCTGTTCTGTTATCCAGGAATTCGAAAATAGATTCTGTGGCTTCCAAAAAATTGGAACAGTTGTGGAATACTTGTCATACCCATTCAAAGTAGATGTGGACATTAAAGAAACTGCAGCTGCTATCAGTAAAAATTACTCATTGAACAAGCCATCTCTTGAAAACGAAATATTAACCCTTAAAAATGACATTTTTCTCAAGACCTGTGCTGAGCAAGAATCGTTTTGGAAGCTAGTGCCTAGAGACAAATTTCCCAACTTGAGAAGATGCAGTGAAGCTGTACACTCCTGTTTCGGTTCAACTTATTTGTATGAATCTGCGTTTTCCCATCTGAAAATGACAAAGAGTACACAACGTTCCAACATGACAGATGAACATCTCCAGGATTCCCTAAGACTGGCCCTCACGCAATATTCATTCAACTTCAAAAAGCTGGTGGATGAAATGCAGGCTCAGACATCTCACTAATGAGTAAGAGCGAAATATTAAAGATTGTGCAAGATCAGCCCGGATCAATACTCGACCTAAATTTAACACAAATTACTCAATAAAAGATAAAGAAAGTTATTACTCAATAAAACTTTAAGAAAACATGTACTTTCCATTTCCCCTCGCAGTTCTTACTGGATCTTCGTCTCTCTCTTTTGTTTTGCTTAATTTGCTTAACAGCTGATCACATCCAAGTAAATAACAGAAGGTCCATTAAAAATAGGGGGTGGGGGGAGGAATCCTCCAACTTTACTGGGTTAAAATTTAATTTGAAACTAATTTGAAACTTAATTTTCATGGTGGTAGATCACCGGCACTTTTGGCCGGAAAAGCACAGTTACTTACCTGTAACAGGTGATCTCTGGGAACAGCAGGAATAAGTCTTCACATATGGGTACGTCGGTACCGACGGAGCCTGCGCGGGAACGCTATCCAGCGTCCAATCAGAAAGCTTTTGGGAGCATCCCACAGCACCTGCGTGCTGCCTTCCCAACTGTCTCTCCTCAGTTGAGTTTTATAGCTGAGACAAAAAGAGAGAGCGAGGGAAAGGAAGAGAGATAGAGAGACAACTCCTAGGGGAGGTGGGTGGGTTGCGAAGACTTATTCCTGCTGTTCCCAGAGATCACCTGTTACAGGTAAGTAACTGTGCTATCTCCAGGAACAAGCAGGAATGAGTCTTCACATATGGGGACTCCCTAGCTTATGATGCCAGGGAGAGAGTCCATAAGTTGTGTGTCCCTGGAACAGGGCTGCACTTCCCCTCCTGTATCTCTGGCATCCTATGAGGGATGGTGGGTAGGAGTTGATTAAGTATGTAACAGGTGTTTGAGAACAGCCTGACCAAACAAGGCATCCCGGCGGGAGTCCTTGTCTAAGCAGTAATGGGCTGTGAAGGTATGAACCGAGGCCCAAGTGGCTGCTCGACAGATGTCGTCAATAGACACAGAGTTTAGATGAGCCATTGAGGTTGCCATGGCTCTCACATTGTGAGCTGTGACATGGCCCTCCAGAGAAATGTTTTTGCTCTGATAGGCGAAAGAAATACATTGGGCAATCCAGTTGGAAAGTGTTCTCTTGGAGACTGGTTGTCCCAAATGAGAAGGATCAAAAGCAACAAAGAGTTGGGAAGACTTTCTATATTGCTGTGTCCTCTGTAAGTAAAAAGCTAGAGCTCTTTACAGTCCAGGGTATGGAGATTCCTCTCTGCATCTGATGCATGAGGCCCTGGAAAAAAGACAGGTAGGTAGACCTCTTGGTTGAGGTGAAAAGGCGAGACGACCTTAGGCATAAAGTGTGGATTAGTCCTAAGGACCACTTTGTCGTGATGGAACCTTGTATAAGGTGGATTAGCTACTAGTGCTTGCAATTCACTGATGCGGCGTGCTGATGTGATTGCAATGAGAAAGATAACCTTCCAAGAAAGGTATTTCAAGGGGGTAGTAGCTAAAGGTTCAAAAGGCGGTTTCATAAGCTGACCAAGAACCAAATTTAAGTCCCATGCCACCGGTGGTGGTCTAATGGGAGGCTTTGTTAAAAGGAGGCCTCTCATGAACCTTGCTACAAGGGGACGAGAGGAAACAGGTTGACCATTCAGAGGCTTGAGGGAAGCTGCAATAGCACTCAGATGGACTCTTACTGAATTTGTCTTAAGGCCTGCATTAGACAAATGAAGGAGATACTCCAGCAACGATTCCAGAGGTATGGCACGGGGGTCAAGACCCTTCTCAGAACACCAGATGGTAAACCTTTTCCACTTGAAGGCATAAGAACGCCTAGTGGAAGGCTTTCTGGAAGCATAACGAACATCCTTCACTTGCTGAGAAAGATGAAGATCCTGGTGATCTAGGCTTTCAGCAACCAAGCCCTGAGATGCAGAGACTGGGGATTGGGATGCCACAACTTTCCGTCCTCCTGAGACAGGAAATCTGGAGCAGACCCTAACTCTAGGGAGGGAGCTTGAGAGAGATGTAGAAGCAGAGGGTACCACACTTGCCGTGGCCAATGTGGAGCTATGAGAATCATGTGGCCTCTGTCTCTCTGAAGCTTGAACAGGGTTTTGGGAATTAGGGGAATGGGCGGAAAGGCATATAGGAAGTCTTGACCCCAATGAAGGAGGAAAGCATCCCTTGCCTGAGCCCCCTGAGCAGGAGTTCTGGAAAAGAACCAGGGAAGTTTGGCATTCCACGGATTTGCAAAGAAGTCTATGTCCGTGGTTCCCCAAATTCGAAAAATCTTGGATACTTGGTCCATATGTAGGGACCACTCGTGTGGAAGCAGAACTCGACTGAGTCTGTCTGCCCAAGAGTTTTGAACACCTGGAAGATAGACTGCCAGAAGATGAATGTGATGCTCTCTGGCGAGGGCCCACAGTCGCAGAGCTTCGTTGCAAAGCGACAGAGAGCCAGTTCCTCCCTGCTTGTTTATGTAGAACATGGCTACCTGATTGTCCGTGTGGACAAGGACGGTCTTGTGGCTGAGCAGGGTGTGGAAAACTCGCAGAGCAAGGAAGATTGCTCTGAGTTCCAAGAGATTGATATGTAGACAAGTCTCCTGTGGGGACCAGATGCCCTGGGTGGAGAGGTCCTGAAGATGAGCTCCCCAGCCCATTGGAGAAGCATCTGTCGTAAGAGTTGCCTGGGGTAGAGGTTGCTGAAAGGGAGACCCCAGCAACAGGTTTTGAGGGGACTTCCACCACTGGAGGGACAAAATGAGGCGACTTGTGTTTGCTATTTTGTCGGACAGGCAGCCTAAAGCCTGGGTCCATTGGGTGGAGAAAGTCCACTGAGCTGCTCTCATGTGAAGGCGAGCATGTGGTACCACATGAACGGTGGATGCCATGTGGCCTAACAACTGTAACATTTCTCGAGCAGCTAGTAAGGGTTTTGACTCTGCTTGAGAAGTTAACTGCATCAAGTGAAGGCAACGGGCCTGAGGAAGATAAGCCCTTGCTCTTGTGGTATCCAGCAACGCCCCTATAAACTCTAGGGACTGAGTAGGGATCAAATTGGATTTGGGGATGTTTATCACCAGCCCTAAATATTGAAGGATACGCACTGTGCAGGATAGAGCAGTCTTGGCCTCTGATTGAGTGGGAGCTCGAATGAGCCAGTCATCCAGATAAGGGAAGACAAATATTCCCAGGGTGCGCAGAAAAGCAGCCACCACTGCCATGCATTTCGTGAACACCCTTGGTGCAGAGGCCAGGCCAAAGGGGAGCACTCTGTATTGATAGTGCTTCTCCTGGAAAAGGAACCGAAGGAACCTTCTGTGATTTGGATGGATGAGAACATGAGTGTACGCATCCTTGAGATCTAGAGAACAAAGCCAATCCTGACTCTGAAGGTATGGCAGCAGAGTTCCTAGAGAAACCATCTTGAATTTTTCTTTTTCTAGGAATTTGTTCAACTCTCTGAGATCTAAAATGGGTCTGAAGCCCCCTGTTTTCTTTGGGATAAGAAAATAGGGGGAGTAGAACCCTGTGCCCTGTTGTTGAGAAGGCACTTCCTCTATTGCCCCCTGGGCTAGAAGAGTGGCAACCTCCTGCTCTAACAGGCTGAGGAGGGAGGTTGGAGAATTGAACTGGTGCACTCTTGTGAGAGGGGGCAAGCTGGAAAAATGAAGTTGGTATGATGGAGAGTGTCCAATGCTCTGCTGTGATTTGCCTCCATCTGGGAGCAAAGTGACATAACCTTCCTGGAATGGTGGAGGGCTCTGGTCCCTCCAGAGCCAGGAAGGCTAAGTTCGCTAGCAGAAAGTCAAAGGCCCTGAGGGGGCTGAGATTGCTGGGCTGGAGCAGGCCTCGCAGCCTTTGCCTTGGTCTGTTTGGAGGATTGCTGACGTTTGGAAGGGAACTGAGCTGCAGAAGATGCTCTCTGAGTATAAGCAGGATAGGATCGTCCCTTTTTTTGAAAAAGGTGTTTTCTTGAACAACCTTTTCTTAGCAGGAGCAGCTGTAGATTTGGATAGTCTATCCAAAGCAGAATTTTCAGCATCCATTTGATTGGCTTTTGCTTGCCAATCCTTACCAAACAGATTCTCACCTGTACAAGGGATATTGCCCAATTCATCTTGGACCCAGATCTCCAAATCAGATGCTTGGAGCCAAGCAATCCTACGTGCACCTATAGCTACAGCTGAGGTTCTTTGGAGATATCCTGGGCATGTTTGAGCCCAGTGAGAAATTCTTGCCTTTTATTGTCAGACATAAAAGGACTTAAAGTCTGCAAATGGTCATTCCCATGTAAAGACTGTAAGAATTAATTCTTGCAGCAAGCATGGAAGCCTGGAAGACTCTTCTACCAAAAGCACCCAGGGTTCTACATTCACGTCCTGGAGGATTAAAGGCATGTCTCTTGGCACTTCTAATCTTTCTCATTGCAGACTCAACCACAATAGAGTGGTGAGGAAGCTGAGTTTTATGGAAACCTGGACAAGGAGGGACACGATACATGGTGTCCAACCTGCGAGAACGAGGAGAGGTGGTGAGAGGTGCTTCCCACATCCTTAACATGAGATCATACAGAATCTCATGAATAGGTAAGGTAGCTGCCTCCTTAGGAGTTTTAGGATATTGTAAAATATCTAACTCCTTAGCTCTTGGCTCTGACTCTGGGGCCACTGTAATAGAGAGGCCCCAAGCCACCTCTCTGATAAAGTCTTGAAAAGACAAGTCCTCTGGAGGAGACATCCTTCGTTTAGGAGAGGACTCCTCCTGTGGAAGAAGCATCACTGCATCGACAGACTCTTCAGAATCCTCAGAGTCGTCAGAGGAATCGAAGTATCGTCTGTCGGGATGCTCTTGCAAAGCCCGATACCCGTACCGACCGGGATCGGTATCGGGAATCACCAGTACCGGAGTATCGGTACCGGAGGGCTGTAGAGGGCAGAGTACCGGCATAGCGGATGCCGATGTCGACGCCACCAGCACTGGAATAGGTGCCGATGGCGGTGCCAGAGCCGGTAACGGCTGAGTAGTCTGTTGCGGTACCACGGGCATCGATGCCACAAGGAAAGCCATCAGACTGCGTTCGATGGACAGAATCCTCTGATCCATCGACGCCGTCAATGCCTGGAAGTCGGTACCGGTGGAGGCCACCGGTACCCCAGAGCATGGCACCAGGAGATCTGTCGAGGCCACGCCATCGAGATCATCCTGGAACCCCGATAATGATGCTTTAGAGGCCGAAGCCTCTCGCTGGGGTAATTTTGCCGGTGCCGAATCCTCGAGGGCAAGGCCAGAGGCATCTCGATGCTTCGAAGGAGATGTACCCTTTGAGGACCGGCTGGATTTATGTTTAGTTACCTGAGATCCATGTGAGGAAGAAGAAGCCCTGGAAGACATCGATGCTACCGAAGCCGCATCAGAGGGAAACAGGGTACTGAGCTTGGCAGCTCGGTTCTGTCGACCTCTCTTAGACATCATAGAACAGGACACACAATCTGTAATGGAATGGTCAAGGCCTAAACATTTTAGACACCAGTCATGGGTGTCGGTGACGGAGATAGTACCGCCACATTTGGTGCACTCCTTAAATCCTGAGGCAGGCTTTTCCATATTTAAGGAAAAAGATTTTGGGCCTAGGGCCCAAAACTGAAGGGCACCTGAAGAAAAATAAATGAAAAAAAAAAAAAGGTGTTTTGTTTTGTTTTTTTAAAGAAAAGAAGAATGACCGGCGGTACCGGAATAGCGTCGAGGAAGGCAGACGCGACAGAAAAGAAATAAAGAAAAAATAAGGAAATTCTTCTGCGGTGACAGGAACACGACCTGCTGGCTCCACGGAAAAAGAACAACTGAGGAGAGACAGTTGGAAAGGCGGGAAGGCAGCACGCCGGTGCTGTGGGATGCTCTCAAAAGCTTTCTGATTGGACGCTGGGGAGCGTTCCTGCGCAGGCTCCGTCGGTACCGACGTACCCATATGTGAAGACTCATTCCTGCTTGTTCCTGGAGATAAGTAAATCACGACCTGTTCGAAGTTGGACATGCCTGCTCTATACTTAAGGGCATTTAAGTTACTTTTGTCTTTACTGGAACCTCTCTGTTGATATACCCTAACATTCACACTCTATGCTTAAGTTTAGAAATATTCCACTGCACATAGTAAGGATTGTATCATAAAGGAATTCTTGGCTCACCCATCTTGGTGTCCGTATTCTCCTCTCCTCCCTCCAGCTGGTTCCTGAGATGAACCTCTTCTATTTTCAGACTCTCTTCTGTGGGATCCGTACAGTAGCCTCTTCTGCCTGTTAGAAAAATGGAAAAGTAACTGAATTGACAGGGAAAGGTAAGACTTCAGAAGAGCAACACTTGGATAAAAGTGGGATGATTGGAATCCTGCAAGTTCTGAAAATTAAAGTATCCTGGTGGAAAGCTTTATAAACCTTCTGTAGCAATGATATGGAACCAAGGCAGGGAACACGAAGGAGAAATTTCACTTGCTGTTAATTTCCTTTTCTGGAATCCTGCTAGACCAGTCCAGACAAGTGGGTTAAGTCCCTCTGTCAGCAGATGTTGGAGACAGAGAAAGTGTCAGAAGCCTCAAACAAACAGGCTCTGGCATAGAGAGAGGCTCCCTTAGGTGTCACCCTCAGTATACTTATGTAAAAGCAGAGGAAGCCCCATGTCAACCAAAACGCATTAAAACGCCCCAGGGGACCTGGAACGATGAGCACCAACAAGTGCAACTATGTACAAAGGGCATAAGCAGGCTAAACTGACTTCTGAGCCTGAAACTGAGATGACAGCCTGTCCTTCCAGAAAGCTGTATTAAATGAATGACGACCCAAGGCTGTTGCTGAAGAATGCAGTGAGGGGTGGGTCCTGGACTGGTCTAGCAGGATTCCAGAAAGGAAATTTCTTCTTCCAATTCATCCTGCTAGACCAGTCCAGACAAGTAGGAAGTACCCAAGCTACATCCCTGCTGGGTGGGAAGGAACGGCCGCTTCTACCACAATGGCCCCGAAATGCGCCTCGGCCCAAGCCACGCCACTACCGCCAGTCGAGGTGGTAGTGGCGCGTGAAAGTGGATAGAGAGGACAAGATGGCCGCACGACAAATGTCAATGGGCAAAACGTGCAAGCGTTCCGCCCAAGACGCTGCCTGAGCCTGCGTGGAATACGCATGAAGCCCCACGAGGATGGACTTGTTATACAGGCTGTAAGCGGATTCGATGGTGTGCTTGATCCAGTGCACAATCGTAGCCTTGGACACTGCCAGGCCTTTACGTGGCCCAGCAAATAATACAAAAAGGTGATCTGACTTCCGAAAGGAAGCTGTGACCTTATATACCGCACTGATGCAGAATAGCGCGGTATATAAGAGAATGTAAATAAATAAATAAATAAATAAATAAATAAATAAGTAGCGACGTAGAACTCTCCGGACACTGACTGCTTGAAAATTATCCAGAGATTCAGAGCCTTGTTCCTTCGGAAAAGAGGATAAGGAAATGGTCTGATTCACATGAAAGGGCGAAAGCACCTTGGGTAAGAAGGAGGGCACGACACGAAGTGACACCCCTTCAGAAGTGAATAAGAAAAAGGGCTCTTGACAGGAGAGCGTCTGTAGTTCCAACACACGCCTGGCTGATTTGCTAGTAACTAAGACCCTCTTTGAGGAAAATTCTCTGAGAATAGCATGCTGTGGAGGCTCAAAGGGAGTCTTCATAAGACTCCAGAGCATGAGAGAAAGGTCCCAAGAGGGAACAAGTGGACGGAGTGGAGGCCTTAGTGTGCAGACCCCACACAGGAAACGACTGATGTCTGCGTGAGATGCAAGCGAATGCACCGCAATAGGGCCCCTGAGGACCGCTACTTGTACTAAGAGAGAGCTGAGAGCAAGCCCATTATCAAGCCGTACTGTAGAAATGCTAGGATTTCTGGAATCTGCACTCACCATGGAGAACACTGTTGATGAGCGCACCATGACTCAAACAAGCGCCATATGCGAGTGTAAGCCAACGATGTGGATGGGCAGCGTGCTTTAAGCAGAATCTGAACCACCTTAAGCGAATAGCCTTTATGGGCTAGACGCTACTTCTTAACAAGGTCTGCATACCACGGGTGCAAGGACCAGCTGGGTGCGACCAGGACCACCATAACGGGGTGAGACTTGATGTGATGGAGACAACTCCCCATCAGTGGCCATGGTGGAAACAAGTATAGCAACGAGACCACTGGCCAATGCTGGGCCAGGGTGTCTATCCCCTGATAGCCGAATTCCCTGCAGCGACTGAAGAAGTCGGAGCCTTTGGCGTTCGCAGAAGTGGGCATGAGGTCGAACCTGAGTTGGTCCCAGAGACTCAATACACTGGAAGGCCATCAGATGGAGTTCCTACTTGCCAGGGTCCAGAGTATGCCGACTGATAAAGTCGGCTTAAACGTTGTCTACCCCGGCAATGCGTTGGGCTGAGAGAGACTGCAAGTGCCACTTGCCGCAAAGGAGGAGTAGCAACATCTCCCTGGCGACTCCCAGGGCTTTTGTGTCACCCTATTGGTTAAGATAGGCCACTGTGGTGGCATTGTCGCAGAGGACGCAGACAGAGTGATGGCAGAGTAGCAGGAGAAAGGTCTGCAGAGCAAGGCGGACTACTCGCACCTCGAGCTGATTGTAGTCCTGCGTTGCTAGAGACCAGCGAGTTAGAAGGGCCCATTAGTGAGGTCGCATGTGGGCTCATGCCCAAGGGACGACATAGATCATCGCTGCCATGGCCCCCAAGACTTGAAGATAGTCCCAACCCAGGGCCGAGCCTGAAGGCAGAACATTTGGAGTTGGCCTGAGAGGCTGCAGCTGGCGAGAGGAAGACCCGCCAAAGGCGGGTGTCAAAGTGGGCCCCCAGGAACTCCAGGGACTGGGAAGGACTGAGACAGCTCCTGGCGTGATTGACTTCCTAGTCTAGATGCGCCAGGAAAGTCACGACTTGGGAGACAGCTGCTAGAGCCTCCAGATAAGACTTTGCCCCGATGAGCTAGTCATCCAGGTACGGATGCATGTGGATACCCTGCTTCCGCAGAGGTGCTGCTACTACAACCATGACCTTGAAGAAGGTACATAGAGCTGTTGTGAGGCCAAACAGCAACGCGCTGAACTGAAAGTGGCATCCTAGCACTGTAAAATGCAGAAAGCGCTGTTGATCCAGGTCCAGAATGGGTTGAAAGGAGCCATCCTTCTTTGGAACGGCAAAGTAGATGGAGTAGTGTCCGGTAGTGGTCTCTGGTAGAGGCACTGTTCAATGGCCGAAGGTCCAACAGGCAGCGGAGAATGAACTGTATGGCTTCCTGCTTTGTCCCCGAGCCACAAGGGGAAACTATGAAGGTATCGTGTATAGGATAAGCGCATTCTAGAACAATACTGAACAATATTGTCTAGTAGACAATACTGAGGACAAATTGATTGGTGGTGATCTTTTCCCAATTGTGGGCAAATAGGGCCAGATGGCCCCCCACTGGAGGCATCCCGGAGTGGGCCAGAGGAGCGTCAGTGGAAGGAGCGGCTAGGGTCGGCAAACTTTGAGGAGGCAGAGAAGGAGTCCTTTGTCCGATATACCGCCCAAAAAGGCTGCGACCTAGGGGCAGTCCTGGAGGATGGAGGCCCCAAATACCAACCTGGTAGGTAACGCCAAGAATCTCTGAAACTCACCTGGGAGGAGGAAAAAGGGGATGAACTCCGACCCGAACAGTGGTTAGCTGTCTTTGGTCTATCCTCTGGTAAGCGCCTGAGAAGCAGTTTGCATCATTTCCTGTCCTTGAGATTCAGAGACGCACAATGCATCCACCGCCTGAGTAATCAATGCTAGAAGATCCTACTTACGGAATAAATTGACATCCTGAGCTGCCTCCTGATCATTTGCTTGGTCATCGGAAGGAGACCACTCCCCGTCTTCCTGATCTGAAGATAGAGGGCTATCCTCTATGGAGAGATGATCCTGTTCCATTGCACCATCCAGTGAAGCTCAGGAGATCTCTTTTACAGGCCGCGTGGACTCTTCTGAGGTGGACTCAGTCAGAGTGCGCTTTTGTGCCCTGTGTGCTGCCACTGCCACTGGCCTGGAGGAAGAAGTGCTCACTTTGAGGGAAGCTGATGTGGATGCCCAAAGGCCTCAAGCTTGCCTGAAGAGGGACATAAATTCGGCCAAATCTTGATCAATGTTGCCTGCACTGGGCTGCTGTGGCTGCTGCAGGAGTAAAAGAGGAGGAAGAGGGGCATCCTCCGAGGAAGAGAACGGAGATAAGGCCCTGGCAGCTGAGGAGGGAGCTGATGCATCTTGACGTAAATTGAGGGACCCTGCAGGCTCTTCCTCATGTAGCAGTAAAGAGAAATTAGACTTACCTGCTAATTGTTCCTTGAGGAACTCCAGTCCAGTCCCTCACCTCTGGGTAGTGCACCTCCTCGCGCAGCATGGAGACTGGGCATGTCAGAATTGTGACACCACTGTACATATCCTGCTGGCACCTCCCACCAGCTCCCAGTGATCTAAAGACATAGCAGACTCAAAGGAGCAACAAATAAGTAGCAATAATATTAAATACAACATCTTAACTCTAAAACTGAACTAAATCCCCCTTAAATAAGAGGATAACTCTCCCTCTCTCGCTTGAAGGAAATAGGACAGAAAGGAGAGAGAAGAAAGAATACAGAGTATACATTGTCTGAGTACAGAAAAAATTTGCTGATTTTCTACTGCCTGGCTGCTGTCACCGCACACAAACACAAAGACTCTGCGGAGGCTGACAAACCCCGGGCGGGAATCGGGACTGGACTGAAGTTCCTCAAGGAATAACAATTAGCAGATAAGTCTAATTTCTCTTTCCTTATCATCCCTCCAGTCCAGTCCCTCACGTCTAGGATGTAACAGAGCAGTAAATTACTGGGAGGGACCTGTCCACCCGGACCGCAAAACCGCAGACCGAAACAGGCATCTCCCGCCGCTTGAACATCTAGGCAATAATGTTTACTAAAAGTATTCAAGGAAGACCAAGTGGCTGCTCTGCAAATCTCAACCGGAGGAACCAAGCTATGTTCCGCCCACCAAGTCACTTGCGCTTTAGTAGAATGAGCCCGCAGTCCCATGGGCACCTGACAACCTTGCAAGCTATAAGCTGATGCTATTGCTTCACGGACCCATCTGGAAATTGAAGCTTTGGCTGCCACTTCACCCTTATGCGGACCTCCAAAGAGAACAAACAAACGCTCAGACTTGCAGAAGGACTCCAAGACCTTCAAGTATTGCGGAAGAACTCTCTTTATGTCTAACAAACGCAAGCTATGGTCACATGCGTTCTCATCCAAAATATCCAATACTGGCAAGAAGACAGATTGATTCACATGAAATGGCAAAACTACCTTTGGCAAACAGGATGGAACGGGACACAGCACCACTTTTTCCCTAGAGAAAGTCAGAAACGGTTCCTGACAGGACAAGGCCTGCAACTTTGAATTACATAAGAACATAAGATATGCCATACTGGGTCAGACCAAAGTCCATCAAGCCCAGTATCCTGTTTCCAACAGTGGCCAATCTAGGTCATACGTACCTAGCAGTTTCCCCAAAAGACACAGATTGCACAGTGCTTGTACTGGGTCAAACACCGATATCCTAGGTCCCTTCTTAATAATGGTTTATGGATCTTTCCTCCAGGAACTTGTCCAAACCTTTTTTAAACCCGGCTGTTAGTGTAGCTGGGTTTCCTAAATCCCGAGGAAGGGGATTAGCAAACCCTCTGCCCGCTCCCCAGAATCCTCTAAAACTTTGACCTTGAGAGGAAAACCTTCCTCTTTGAAAGCCTCCCAAACGGGAGATACGAAAATGCCTGAAATCCTGAGGTTGACCCCGCGAAGGTAACGGAGTCCGGCCCCTGCTTCGGCTTATCTTCCGGCAAGTGACCCCCTTTTGATTCCCCCAAATCTTTGCTTCGGTCTTTACTAAGGAAGATGTAGGGATGTTACCCATGACTGAAGTGGTATTTAAAGGTGCAGAAGAATTGAAGGAAATATCTATACATCGGGAAGATGTATTACAACTATTAGATAAGCTGAAAAGTAGCAAATCACCTGGGCTGGATGGTATACATCCAAGGGTGTTGAAAGAGCTAAAATACGAGATTGCAGACCTGCTATTAGTAATCTGTGAACTATCATTAAAATCATCTCAAATACCTGAAGATTGGAGGATCGCCAATGTAACACCAATTTTTAAAAAGGGTTCCAGGGGTGATCCGGGAAACTACAGACCAGTGAGCCTGACATTAGTACCGGGAAAAATGGTAGAAACCATCATAAAGAATAAAATTACTCAGCATGTAGATAGTCATGACCTAATGAGAGACAGCCAACATGGCTTTAGACAAGGAAGATCTTGTCTTACTAATTTGTTATGTTTTTTTGAAGGAGTGAATAATCAGGTGGACAAAGGTGAGTTGGTTGATATTGTGTATCTGGACTTTCAGAAAGCTTTTGACAAGGTCCCTCATGAGAGACTTTTGGCAAAACTAAAGAGTCATGGGATAGGAGGCAGTGTACTACTGTGGATCAGGAACTGGTTAAAAGATAGAAAGCAGAGGGTCGGGCTAAATGGCCAATTTTCCCAATGGAGAAAGGTGAATAGTGGTGTACCCCCAGGGATCTGTGCTGGGTCCGCTGCTTTTTGACATATTCATAAATGACCTGGAAAGTGGAATAACGAGTGAGGTTATCAAATTTGCAGATGACACAAAACTATTTAAAGTTGTTAAAACCCAAGAGGATTGTGGAAAATTGCAAGAGGATCTTTGATAAACTGGAAGACTGGGCATCAAAATGGCAGATGAAATTTAATGTGGACAAGTGCAAGGTTATGCACCTAGGGAAGAACAACCCAAACTATGGTTACACGATGCAAGGTTCCACATTAGGAACCACCACCCAGGAAAAAGATTTAGGCGTCATTGTGGATACCATGTTAAAACCCTCGGCCCAGTGTGCAGCGGCAGCCAAGAGAGCAAATAGAATGCTAGGTATGATAAGGAAAGGAATGCAAAATAAAACAAAGGATATTATAATGCCTCTATATCGTTCCATGGCGAGACCGCACCTTTAATATTGTGTGCAATTCTGGTCGCCGTATCTTAAAAAGGATATAGCGATTTTAGAAAAGGTTCAGAGAAGAGCCACCAAAATGGTAAAGGGGATGGAAGGATACTCCTATGAGGAAAGGTTAAAAAGGTTAGGGCTCTTTAACCTGGAAAAGAGACGGCTGAGGGGAGATATGATAGAAGTCTATAAATTAATGAACGGAGTGGAACGGGTAAACGTAGATCGACTGTTTACCTTATCAGAATATAGAAAGACTAGGGGTCATGCAATGAAGCTACAGGGTAAATTATTTAAGACTAATAAAAGAAAATATTTTTTCACTCAACATGTAATCAAACTCTGGAATTTGTTACCGGAGGATGTAGTAAAGGCTGTTGGTGTAGCTGGGTTTAAAAAAGGTTTGGACAAGTTCCTGGAGGAAAGGTCCATAAACCATTATTAAGAAGGGACCCTGGATATCAATGCTTGAACCAATACAAGCATTGTGGAACCTGTGTCCCTTGGGGAAACTGCTAGGTACATACGACCTAGATTGGCCACTGTTGCAAACAGGATACTGGGCTTGATGGACCTTGGTCTGACCCAGTATGGCATATCTTATGTTCTTATGTTCTTATAAATCTTTGATCAGCTTCTCAAGATCCTCTCCAAACAAGAACTTCCCCTTAAAAGGAAGTTTGCTAAGACGCGACTTGGAGGAACTGTCTGCTGCACAATTTCTTAGCCAGAGATAGTGGCGTGCTGCTACCAAGGAAGCCATGCTATTCGCCAAACCTCTAATAAGACCATAGTGGACACTGGCTAAATAAGCTGAACCTAGCTCTAGCCTTGTCACATCCGCTAACTGCTCCTGAGTTTTGTTGTGCTGGCTGTTGCAAATGCTGCGACCAGTTAAGACATGCTCTCGCTACCCAAGCCCCACAAATAGACACTTGTAGAGACAGAGCATTAACCTTAAAAGCTTGCTTCAATAAGGTGTCCACCTTCCGATCCTGTGCGTCCTTCAAAGCCGCACTGCCTTCAACCGGAATGGTAGTCTTCTTCGTGACCGCTGAAACTGCTGCATCTATACGCGGAGAACGAAACACCTCATGTTCCTAATCAGCCAAGGGATAGAGACGATTCATAGACCTCATACCTCGCAATCCTACCTCCGGCAAATCTCATTCATCCTGAATCATCTGCTTAACCAAACAGTGAACTGGAAAAACAGCCTGTGACTTCCGTACAGCTTGAATGAGAGGATCCTCCAACCCCTCATCCTCCGCTGGTACCACAGATGAAAGGTTGAGAGCCTGAAGAGACTCTGTAATGAGCGGTCAGCTCCTCTCTCCGAAAGACCCGGATAATCCTCGCCTGATCTTCAGGTTCTTGAATCTCACTTTCCTCTAGTTCCTCCATTCCGGCTTCCGGCTCAATATCGAAGTCCTCTCTTTCTGGCCAGTCCAACCCAAGAGGCTGATCCTTCACCGACCGAGCTCTCTTAACCGGTCTACCGGCACCACTTCCAAACCTTTCTATGGCCGCTTGGCCTCCTGCGGCCCCAAGTAGCGAAGCATCCGCAACCGCCCCCTGTTGCCGCAAACAGTAGGCCTGATGAAGCAGCAGCACAAAATCCAGGGAACCCCCCCCCTGAGAACTGCTCCAGCTGCCATCGGAGTAGTGGAAGTACCGGGCAAAGCCAGGTTTGTAATAAGAGGAGCGGATGGAGACGCTAGTAGAGACTCCAGCAGAAGCTGTAGGACCCTGCGCCACCAAAGGAGTCCCTTCTTTAGACTTATCCTGCCATTCTTGCTCCATAGTTAGCGCTTCAGATGCGCAGCCATGACACCCCCCCCTCCCCCCCGCATCCGAGAGCGAGCCCCGACGGGAACCACACACGAGGCATTGAAGACACATAGTCATTAGCGCTATGGAATCCGAGCCCTTTAAGAGCTCAAAACCGTGAAAATTAAAGAACCTCCTGCAAAATTAAATAAAATTTAACCAAAACTAACCACAAAGCTAATCGTTTATCCCAATAAAGCTGTCTGTGAGAGAAAAAACTAGTACTGTGATTAAGAACCGTGGGAAAAACGGCCTGCGAAGCTCCTCAGCACTGCTAACTGCCAAAACATGTTTTCCTTGGTTTAGCAGGCATCAAAACATCCCCCGACACTAACAATAGCGATCGGAGCACTCACCTCTGCCTCCGGGACCTCTGGATCCTTCCCTGCACCTCGAATAAAGCAAAGGGAATCCTGCAAGCAGCACAGCTGTGAGATACTGACAGCTGGCAGCAGCAGCAGACAGAAAGAGGGGGAGGAGAGATGGAAAACAATCACTGCGACTCTCGTTCAGCTCAGCCGTCAGTCGCGGAAGAGGGAAGCAGGGAAAGGGCAAGTGAGGCTGTAATTCCGGTGACAGGCTCTTTCCAGTTACGGGATATAGAAACTTATAACTAGAAAATAAAAAATAATGGATGCTGCCCTCTGTTACAGGATCTCCTTATTGCCCTGTGCTGAACCGTTGAGACCAAGTCTTCTTCCCCCTCTCAGGATAAGCTGAACAGGTTCTCCTGACCCGGAGCTCCCGGAAAGTCCTAGACTGAGCAGTCAGTGGGAAACTTCAGGGCCACACCTCATGTGCACCCCGAAGACCTCCACCCTATTAAGCTTCGAGTTACACTGACAGAGATCCTTAGCCCCTTAGAATGGCAGGCTGCCAGGAGTAAAGAAGCAGACATCCATCATCTGCTGGAGACAGAGAAATACTGAGGGTGACACCTAGGGGAGCCTCTCTATATGCCAGAACCTGTTCGTTGAAGCTTCTGGCACTTTCATGTCTCAAACATCTGTAGGCAGATGGAATTAACCCACATGACTGGAGTTGTCTAGCAGGATTAAATTGGAACAGGATCCGCACAATTCCTTTGCTAATGAAAACTGCTTCAGAATATGCCCAAGAGTCGCCATCTTCCCCTTAAAATTGCTGCAATCAGGGCCGGCCTGAGGTTTCTGCTGTCACTATGTCAGAAGCCCCGGCCGTGCCATCAAATTTTTTTTTTTACACCTGGCCGTGCTGCCGCCCTCCCCCGTGCTCCATGCCATAGCCACTGCCCTCCCCCCCCCCCCTCCGCTGCTGCTGATTCTGGCAACCAGGACCAGGAGCACCTGTCTCCCCCCCGGCCTGGCAGCAGCAGCAGGCTATGTGTTTTGGCACACATGGTCTGTTGCCTCTGACTCCCTTTCCCCCCCCCCCCCCCCAGAACAAGTTTGTGGGGTGTGAGAAGCATCAGGCCATGGGCACAGAAGCACATTAGCCTACCACTACTGCCGAGACACTCCAGCCGTCATCAATCTAGCAGGCAGAGGGGCCTGCGATCACGGACCTCAGCACAGGATGGGGAGGTGAAGCGCAATGGCCATGTGTGCCAAACACACAATGACTCTGCCGCCCACAGAGGTCTGCCATCCTAGGCGGCTGCCTCATGCAGGGCTGCTGCTGCTATAAATGGGGGCCGCAGTTCCTCCCTCCTGCTGGGCTTCCATTGAAAGTATTAGCTGCCTCCCTCCCTTTTCCATTACTTCCAGTGATGGCGGTGTAAAGGAGGGTCAAGAGCCTGCGGTTCCTCCAGGCCTTCCATCCATCCTTGCTAATGTCACCCTTCCTCGTTACTTTCCTGCGGATCCCAATAGGGGCGTCTCTCCATCTTTCCTCCAGCCTCTTCCAGTGACGAACCACCCTGTGTTCACCCCCCCCCCCACTCTCTCCAGCTACCAACACTGTCTGGTTCACCAGAAAACAAAACCCACAAACTGTTGGGTGGGAGGAAGCTTCAGCATCTTGACACAGCACCGAGAGGTCAGAAAATAGTAAGAGATACAAGGAAGAATATAAAAAACCGAATAAAGGATGAGAGACAATATGTGTTGAAATGAAAGTGAAGGGACTAGGACAGAGAGACAATGGCAAAAGTGGTGAGAGAGAAGGAGGGAAAGACATAAAAAGAAGAGATCTGAAAATTTAAGTTAGACAATAGAGTAGTAAGGGAAAAACATAACAAGCACATTATTCACACAACAAAGCTTGGAACGCCGAGGAACAGTGACTATAAAACCTCATTCAGTTTTGACCTGACCCAGACGACAGCGGTCTTTCCTGTAATAAATGATTTGCATCATCATCATCCTCACAGCTTTAATCCATACTTCCACTACCTGCTTTCATATATTTTTTTGCTCATCAATTTCTGCCAAGTGTTGGGCAAGGTTTTCCTGCTTATCTCTCAGTATCCCTGGGGCTTGGTCTGGTGAAATCCCTTCTTGCGCCAAATTGGATTAAAAGGTCAGGTTTGACAGCGGGGAAGCCTGTGGTGAGAAAAGATAGTTCAATATGTTTAGAAAAGTTACCCCAGAGCCTGTCCTATCGATGCAAGTGAACTCAGAGTTGTGCCTTTTCATAGACACTGCCACCAGTGCAAGCGAAGAAAAGAAGGGTGCTGCTGTCCTGTCATCATCACAAATCCATTCTAGCAGTACCAGGATCATTTTAATACTGAGGTGGGCAACTCTATTCCTCAAGCATAAACACAATGACAATTTCTGCCATCAGGAACAAGTTTTGATACATTTCATTAACTACCATAGATCAGAAATTTGATTTTGCCTGGTATGAGTAAGGGGAAATCTATCGCATTATGATTCAATGAGACAGGATTGGAGATGTCTTAAGCCCCAGACTATTAGTACTAGAGAATTGCTAGGTTGGTAAGATATTGATTACCAGACAGACCAATCATTTCATTTACTTCACTTCCTAGATCAGTGCCCTTCATGCATAGCCCCGAGCCAGTGGTGGTGCCCTTGGACCCCTAGGGGGACCCTCACTGTTGTGGTTAATTTTGTGTTTAGTTTGGGCTCTTGAGGGTCAGCAGAAAGATGGAAGTCGGAGATCTGTCTTGTGAGAAGGGAAGACTGAAAGAGTTTGCTGCAGGACTTGGTGAGATATGAATGCTGCAGGCAAGAGCCCTGGATGTGAGCAGCTAGACCAAGGCCAGATTCCGCTACTAGTATTGATTTATTTATAAAAATGTTTATAGCATTAAAAAACCTTGTGACATGTCATTCAAAATGGTTTACAATTTGAAAAAAATAATGCATTTATTTATTTAACAGGTGTTTTTTTATTTGCTTTACCATTTCAGTCAAAGCTGTTTACATTCTAACTTAAATTTGGCAATGTACATTAAACAGGGACATTGATAACATGGAATGGTGGTAAAGAATACAAAAGGTATGGAGAGGCAGAAAAAACGAATTCCCTTTTATAACCATTTAGATTTAAAATAATTCACTTAAGAGGTCATTCTGGAACACAAATAAGCCCTTTGGACCTGTGGGTTAGACGTTTTTCTCATGAAAATGTCTAGAACTGTATTCTGAAACCAAGTGGCCCTGCACGTAGACGACGTTAAAAAGGGTCCTTCTGAGTGTATGCAGGAGAGGGCAGAATGGGGGCGTTGCAAGCTGCGAGATGTATAAAGCGCATTCAGGAAAGGCCCATGTACATCCTGAGTTCTTTCCGCGGACACCCACACATTACTAGCGGCAACATGGAATAACGCCAGGACGTAGATGATTTTCTGCTCTGATCTTCAACGTGTCCCATAGATGAATGGATGTGAAATTCTGTATTGAACTGCTGTTAAGATAAGTAGATCAGCTGTGCTTTTGTTATGCCCTTCTGAACTTTACTTTATTACCTCTTCCTCGGGGCAGAGCTTTAGCTTTTAAATTCAGCTGCTCACCGGGGCAAAGATCTCTTCCTCCAGCAATCCATCTGATTTTGATCAGGCATCGGGGGTAGAAGCGGGAGCTGCTTGCCCCTTCCGCTCCCCCTCTCCAAGGCCCAAATCGGGGGGAGCATTAGCTTTTAGCTTTTAAATTCAGCTGTTCACCCAGGCGTGCCCGCGCCTGGCTGGCCCGTGCCTGAGAGCCTTTTGGCGTGGCCCTTAGGTGGGGACTTAGGCTTGATACACTCCACCTTCTCCTGGTGATACTATTCACTCACCATGATTTATTCTGACATCATCAAGCATCCAGTGGCTTTTTTCATAATGCAGACGGAACAGACAACCTGATATCTATCTGATTGCCTCAACTTTCAGCCCCCAACCCTGCAAAGACTCATCGGACTCCCATCCAAGTAAACGCTACTGTCACCGAAGAACACATTGCTTCCAAATCATGCTGCTTACCTGAGCTAAGAAAAGCCCTGCAGCGGGAAAATCTAGCTTCTCCTACCCATTGACTCTAGTCCTATCGACGGCTCCACCGACCTCTTTAAAAAAAGCAGGGTCAGGGACCTATGTGTACACGCCACTAGCACTAGTCCATCTGGTGCTTAAACAACCTTCAGCTTTATTCCACATGCTGCATTCCCAGAATTAACCAGAATTAACATCATCTCTACTGTAACACACACTCCTACACTGAAACCTAACCTCCCCCTCCCTCAATTGTGCCTTAATCAATGCCCGTCAGCCAAGAATAAGATCTCCCTACTTACCGACCTAATATCTGATTACAACAGATAGATATTCTTTGTCTCAATGAAACATTGTTCCAGGGCACAGACTCAGTACTCATGAATCAACTATGTTCCCCTACCCATTCTATACATACCTGCAACCGTACCTTTAACAGATGTGGAGATGTTTGTATAATCTCTAAAAAGATCTAAACTTAATCACCATTGAAACTTAACCCTCCATAGCTTCGCATGTTCCCTGTAAATAGTTTATTTCCAAGTTATAATGCCCTGTTCAATGTATTTCAGTTTGTTCAATGTAAACTGCACTGATGCAGAATAGCGCGGTATATAAGAGAATGCAAATAAATAAATAAACTGCCTCTTCCACTGGTATGGATACCCTCAGAATCTCTAACAATGCAATCTCGTTGTGCCTAGTATACCGAGCACCACAATCATAGGCTCTAGACCTCTATACAATCCGAGAATCAGCCTGTAACACCCAAACTTCCACTCATCCATCATTTGCTCAGTAAAAGGCCTCATCCTTTCTAGACCCTATGGATGTTGTGTGCACTACATTCACTCAGATCCTAAATACTCCAACCCATTGCAAAGGTAATACCCTTGACCTTATCGTCATGCCTCAGTCCACAGATTTCTCTCATCATGAAGGAAATAAAGTTTCCTTCCTCAAGTCTTGCTGCGTACCTTCACACGATGACCCCATTGTATAACATCCATACTAAATCTCAGCAACGTGACACTACATTGGAGTATGGTAGGAACGGAAAAAGAAAAAATACATTCTGGCCACACATCACCCAGGATAAAAGGTGCACTCCCAAAGCTTAAGCCATAGGGCTAACGATGGAAAATCGGTAGCGATAGTGCAGACATCTGCAGATGTAGATAACATCCCTGCCGCAGATAAAGGCCACGGTGAGCATGTTCATGGACCCACTATGGCAGGAAATAAAAACCACAGAAATGAATGAAAACGTGAAGAGGATTAACTACAGTTAAGTGGCCTTCTGCAGATAGAGGAGATAATGCACTGCTATTTGTATGCTACAAACCCTAATTTAAATCTAGAGGGTATACAAAGAAAATGTACCAAAAACTGGGAAGAAAGAGGAAAAATGCCAGAAGAAAAACTGCAAAAGAGCAACAGTTGCAGGGTTCTCTGCAGTGGACAGCCTGTGCGCCCTGGCACAGGGAATGAGATCCAGCATTGCTGCCATGGACCCCAACATCTAAGATAAGACCACACTAACTGGACCTGCTGGCACGAGAAAAAGTTGAATCTGTGACTGTAGCTTCAGCATCCACTCTTCCAGCAGAAAAAACAACTCTGGCTGGTATCGAACCATGCCTCCCAAATATATGAGATCCTGAGCGAGCATGAGGTGACTTTCAGGATAGGCGGGTTTGCTATGGGTTCTAAATGGGCAGTGTTTGTAGTAGTTTCCTAATGTGCCTGGCGGTTGCGGCACAGGATTATAGTAATGTAGAAATCTTTTAGTCTTTCTTTATCCATACACTCATTGAGAGGCATGTTTACTAAAAGTTAGTGTATGGTAACATTATGCAAATATTTATGCAAATGAGGCCCCGCGTCTTATGCGGCCCGCGGCTTACTTTACAAGTCCTCATTTGGCCCTCAAAGCAATTTGGGTTTGAGACTCCTGCTTTATAGGTACTTACACCTCTTAAAGGAAAGAGCCGTTTCTCAGGTGCAGCTCTCAGCTGTTTATCCTCATCAGGCAAACATTAAGGACCTGAGATTAATTAAGCTTCAGTTGAACAAGGTGCATTAAACGTATTGGGTATAGTTTCATTAATATCAAGTATCCCCAGCAACCCTTAGTAATTAAAAAACTTAAATATCTAAACACAACCTTAAAACTAAGATGCAGACAGCAGTCCCAGCAGCGAGATTGGGGCTTTCCAGTCTTTGCATTGAGCGTCACATGTATGATTTTCTCCCAGTTGGTGAGGGGTCTTGTGTGCACAAGGTGCAAGGAGCTCTTTGCTCTCAGGGAACGAGTCCGATCTCTGGAGGCTAGAGTAGCAGACTTGGAAGACATAAGGAAGACAGAGAGGTACACAGATGAGACCTACAGGGATATAGTCCTAAAGACCCACATCCAGTCTGGCAGCATCCTTGTTGCCATGGAGGAGAGGGATCACGTGACAGGAGAGCATCACCCTGGTGTGGCAGGAAGTGATCCTGTAGCTAGGACCTGTCCTCCAGGTGATGCAAAACCCTCTCACACTGAGGAAGATTCTCCAGAGCCACGTGCCCATGAGGGAAAGGTTATGACAGGCGTTACAGTTCGTGATTCGATCAATAGGCATGTAGATAGCTGGGGTGGCTGGTGGACGTGAGCATCGCCTGGTAACCATGCCTGCCTGGTGCGAAGGTAGCAGCCCTCACGCGCCACCTAAACAAGTCTTAGATAATATTGGGGAAGATTCTGCTGTCTTCGTACATGTTGGTACCAATGACATAGGAAAATGTGATAGGGAGTTTCTGGAGGCTAAATTTAGGCTTTTAGGTAGGAAGTTGAAATCCCAACTTACGAAATGCTTCCCGTTCCACGCGCAGGACCCCAAAATGCAGGCAGAGCACCAGAGTCTCAATGAGTGGATGAGACGATGGTGCAAGGATGAGGGTTTTGTATTTGATAGGAACTGGGAAAACATTCTGGGGAAAGAGGGGTTCTTCCGAAGGGATGGGCTTCATCTTAACTGGGATGGAACCAGGCTGCTGGCATTAACCTTTAAAAAGGAGATAGAGCAACTTTTAAACTAGATAATAGGGGTGAGCCGACAGTTCACCCACGAGTGCATGGTTCAAAACAAGTATCCTTGAAGGATACTACCAAAAGAATGAAGTTAGGGCATATCAGCAGAGAGGTTCCAGTAAAGACAAAAGTAGCCCAAATGCCCTCGATGACAGCTTAAAGATTCCAAATTACCCCTTCCTACCTATAGAAAGATTAATATGAATAAAAATACAGTCTCTAAAAAGCTTGTATGCAAATGCTAGAAGTCTAAAAAATAAGATGGGAGAATTAGAATATATAGCACTAAATGAGAGGTTAGTTATGATTGGTATCTCAGAGACATGGTGGAAGGAGAAAAACCAGTGGGACAGTGTGATACCTGTGTTACAAACTATATCGTAATGATAGAGCTGAGGGCATGGAGTCACAAAGGCTTAAAGTTTTGCAGGAAAACAAAATTTCTGTAGAATCTCTATGGATTAAAATTCCATTTCAAAAGGGGAAGGTGATTGCAGTGGGGGTGTACTATTGACCGCCTGGCCAGAATGAACAAATGGATGATGAAATGCTCAAAGAAATCAGGGAAGCTAACAAAACTTACAGCACAGTAATAATAATCGTTGATTTCAATTACCCTGGTATTGACTGGGTCAGTGACATGGCAGGACATACTAGGGAGATATAGTTTCTAGATGAAATAAATGACTGCTTCTTGGAGCAGCTGGTGTTCATGAACTGACCAGAGGGGAAGCCATTTGGAAGCAAAAATGCACAATGAAGACTTTTTTCAAGTACATTCGTAGCAATAACACCTCTGAGAGAGTCAGTTTGGACCATTAGATGATAGAGGGGTAAAAAGGGACAGTAAGAGGGGGACAAGGCCATAGTGGAGAGACTGAATGAATTTCTTTGCTTTGGTCTTGACTGAGGAAGATGTAGGGATGTTACCCATGACTGAAGTGGTATTTAAAGGTGATACAGTGGAAGAATTGAAGGAAATATTGATACACTGGGAAGATGTATTGCAACTATTTGATAAACTGAAGAGTAGCAAATCACCTGGACCGGATGGTATACATCCAAGGGTGTTGAAAGATTTGAAATATGAGATTGCAAACTGCTATTAGTAATCTGTGAACTATCATTAAAAATCATCTGTAATACCAGAAGACTGGAGGATGGCCAAAGTAAAGTCAATTTTTAAAAAGGGTTGACCCAGTACATTGTGGAACCTGTGTCTTTTGGGGATATTGCTAGGTACGTATGACCTAGATTGGCCACTGTTGGAAACAGGATACTGGGCTTGATGGACCTCGGTCTGACCCAGTATGGCATATCTTATGTTCTTATGTTCTTATGTAAGAGGACATACACTTGGTGGAAACCAAAGTTTATAGAATGTATTTTGCCAAATACATCACTCTAGGCCTCCAGCCTAGCCTCCTCAGGCATAAGCTACGAGGTTTCAGCATCAGATCCCGATAAGGCCTTTGACCAATGCAATATTCCTTTTGTCGCAGAACTTTGATAAAGTTGCTGCTGAGATCACTGAACGGATCTAGTTTGTATGTGTATGCTTGTGATATTATTTTATTTATGTAAGTATTATGTATGTTAAACTGCAACCTACCCAGAGTCTTAAAATGGATAAATACCAAAATAAATAACTCCCCCCCCCCACATGCAATGTCAGTTAAGCTGAATGAGAGAGTTAGCTGCCAGGATAGCCTTAGACACATCCTGGTAATGCAGCGTGACCTAAGGGCAGCTTTTGCTGTAATCAACCAAACCCTTCGATTAACACGCTTTAGAACAAACTGGCTTTACTGATGTCGCTCTGAATTGTGCTTCTGTTCCTATTCATCAAGATGTGTTTTTTAGGTGTCAATAAATGCTAATAGTCTCTGCAAACTACCTACTGTCAAAAGGTGGCCCACAGCGGTCTGTTTGGCCCCTACTTTATAAAATGTTTTAATCTCACTCCTGGATACCTTGATATTGGATTTGGGGGATCAGAGCTTATTTTAATGCAGCTGACATTCATCTCCTCGTTGTTCATGACAGATGGGATTTGAATTTTCAGCATAATTAGAGCACAAGCTGGAGATTTCCAGTAAATATTGCCTAGGGTCCAAGGCCAGTCTAAGCTCCACCAGCCCTTCCAGCCCCACTACCACGTCTTCCCAAACATGCTTTCCTCTTCCAACGAGTCACCAAATATGCAAGAAGTCCACTTTCCTCCAGGCACTGGCTAAAGGCCTCTGGGAATGCCCTCACTGTATCACCTATATATAATTTTACAGGCATTTCCTTGCTAATGTGCTAAAGGAAGCCTTCCCTGATCCTTCAAATATTCTCTTCCACCTCTGCTCTCCAAACAAGGCTGGACACAGCTACAAACTGAACCAGATGTCGGCCTACAGCAGCACCAGTTGGGGGGGGGGGGGGGAAACACCAGCAGATCAGAGCATATCAGTGACCCTTTGAACAATTGCCCCCCGTTTGCTCACCTTATCTCTGCCAGAGCCGACTCAGCCCTGCCTAAAAGCTTCACAGCGCATCAGTGACCCTGTGAACACCTGCCACGCAAACCCTTAAGGGACTGTTGATATGTCATTGAATGTATAATTATCTCAGTCAGTTCATTAATATTAAAATGCATTACTGTAAATTTACATTATCTACTCTGGGCTTGTCTTAACCCACAAGAACTGCAAAAACTGAACTTCACCGCCACTGGGCCACTAAAGTTCTTAGGTTATGCCTCCTTGGCTAAATCAGATGGTATCATGCTCATCAATCATGTTCCCCCCCCCCGCCCCCACTGCAACAATGGAGAAGCCCCTTCACCGGCCCCAACCCCAGCAGCCCTTTTAACGCACACACACATGCTTCAACCCTGTCCCGCCCACAGGTCTCACGCTCCTCCGTCCGCTGCCCCCTACAGCTCTGCTGGTAGAACTACTCCATCAAAAGAATGGAAACAGACAGTGGGAGGGCGGGAGATGACAAAGGCCTCTTATCCCAACAGCGCTGAAGCCCTATATTGAACATGCTGACCTTAGTTTGACGTCCAGGAGAAAATTTTTACACTTACCTTGTTACAGGATGGTGGATCTGCTCAATTCATCTCTGAGGTCATGGATGATCCATGAAGGGGCGATCATCCTCTTGTTTAACACTCAGTGCGAACACACCGATGTTACAATCGGAAGACCTTTGATGACAAAAAAACAAAATATCTAAAAGGATTCCATAAGGGATGACTTGACAAACCTAAATTATTAAATTAATTTGTAAGGTCAACCAATGTCTATCTAATAGTAATCAACTCATCTCCTGTGATCTCAAATGCAAAGCCCTTAAAAATCCCAAACATTTACTTACTCATCGTAGGGTCATTAAAGTTTTCTTTTCCACTCCCACTCACAGTGCTGAGGTGAATATTTCTGCATCTTCCTGTTTTAAAATCTTGAATCTGACATCAGGATTAACAATTGAATAACCTGTAAATAAGAAATATGAAAACTGCAATTTAAATAGGGACTCGTAGAAAATGTTTCTGATAGAGCCAGTGTTTCCGTGTGTGAGGCATGAATGGGGTTGTGTGTTATATATCTTTGGGTTGGTGGTATTTCTCTGAAAAGGCCTGGGTTATATGAGGCAATTGCAAGATTAAAGCTTGGAGGTTTTTCTGGTGCAGGTCGTTTCTGTTTCTTCTCTTTGATATCTGCACTGCCTTATGTAGGAGCTGGAGTTCTCAGAAATGGAGTCTTTCGAGAGGTAAATCCTCCCTCGCTGCTCGCCCTGAGAACATGTCTGCACAGGAAAGGGAGACAGACTCCCAGATGGCCTTTGTATGAATCCTCTAGATTTATGGTTTACATCTGATCTTACAGCACTGATCTACAAAATCGTTTGCAGAGCCCGCAGCAGTGGAGCCTGTCACTGGCTTCCAGGAGAGCAACAGGCACCTGCCTGCTGGATATGAGATGGAATCACAAGCCAGACTCTCAATTTCAGCGCGGTCTAGAGGGGCCTGATGGGGGGACCTGGAAAAAAATTTTCATTCCTGTCTTGAAAAATTGGGAACACACATCTCGCAATGCGTCATGTACCATTGCAGACGCTAACAGGATGAGCAGATTCAAGATTTACCTTGTGATATCAGAATGCCGTGAATCTCCTTTGATAACCTTCCTTGTACAGCTCCTGCTGCCATTCTCCTGAGAAAGAATGCCCCACTCCACTTCTGAGAAGTAAGCCCAGCGACCAGTCCCTGAATGTTACCGATTGCCTGGAACAGCAAACAGGACACTCAGCTGCACTTCTTTCATTCTGGGGTGTGTGTGGAGTAGAATTTGCCACTGAGATTAGCAAGCTCCCTTTCTCCTAAATATCCAGTATTTTGTTTAGATTGCCTGGGTCGCCAGTCAAGAAACTCGGAAAATCTCATCTCCAGTCTTTACGAGCAATTGGATTAGAGGAGTATGGCCCTAGGCTATGTGGGTTGGAAGGGGGTGGCAAGGTGGCAACAACTGCTGAAATGGTGATGGAGCCTGGTGGGTTGGAGCACTGAAGACAGGAAAGTGGAAAGTGCTGGGGTCAGACCTGGGTAGAGGAGTAAGAAAAGCATCTGAGCAGCAACAAAGCTCAGACAAAGAGAACGGAGTGTAAAAGTGTGTGTGTCTGTGTTCATGTGTGTCTGAGAGAGAGAGAGTCTAAGGAAAGTGGCATTATTTCAGAGAAGTGGATTAGCGACTCTCATGAATGGGATACAGCCGTCTCAGGTTATAATATGCTCAGACAAAGATGGGTAAGCCAACGGAGAAGAGTAGCTCTTTAAGATCAAAACAGTATCAAAGTGGATGAAATGCAGAGTTGTGGCAAATGTGATTTTTTTTTTTTTTTTTTAAGCACTGTGGGATGCGACCTGTTGATTTTTTTTAAGATTAGCCATAACACCTCTGTGTGCATTCATGTGATCTACGATCTGCAAATCAGATGGAGAAAACTGCACAAAGATCTGACTGATGACACACAAAAGGTGGGCAATTAAGGAGGACGTGTTAATTGGCAGGAAACTGTAACCTGCTAGACATCGATTTGGAGTACGCCGGTCTTGCAGGTTAGGAAATTCAGCAAGCACTTTTACATGCATTAATTGCAGCTGGAAAACATCATGCTTTCCTGGTCCAAATTAATGCAGGATAACGGAGCCCTCCATCCAAAGCCCACCATTCTACTGACGTAGCCAGGGATGTGTCAATTAAAAATAGCACCACCTCTGGGCCTAATTGTCACAACAAATCTCTGGCAGCCTATCAGTAAGGGTCTACCACCCCCCTTCTCCCTCACCCCCCCCCCCCCCCCCACTCCCTGCCTCCCTACCCTGCCCTCCTAGCCCATGCAACTATCAATTTTTGCAGACAGAGTACTCCAAAACAGTTTGTGCAGGTGAAAGCTTTCTACCAATGACACTTATCCCTTCACTCCACAAACTTTTAGCCGTCTTCAGACAGATCTCTGTCCAGTTCCTCCATCTCTCGAGACAGAGGTCAGGGAAGCAGACATGCACAATTGAGTTGCCATTTTTCCCTTCGTTCTATGATGACCCACGAGCACCTTCTCCTTTTCCCACATGTCCGTCTGTATTTCAGTCACTTTGACATTTGTTGACAGGTACTTCAGGTGCTGCAGGTTATAAATCCTGCAATAAGTATTCTGTGATAATATACTGTTAAAAAACCTGCTAATTTTATCACAACAGCTTTGTAAACAGATCCTTTAAGGGTGAAAGGAACCTTGCCAAGATCACATGGATTTGGTTTCTGTTAGGAAAGCAGGAGTTTGGGGCACTGTTCCCTCTAAGGGAACTGTGCGCGTGTCGCTCGTGCGCACACCTGCACCTAGCCGAGCGAGCGCAGCCATACTTTACCGTTACACAAAGCGCACAAAAATTCGTTTTTCTGATTCTGATAGAAAAACAACACAGACGTCTCTCAAATTTAAAAGTTATGATTGTAATTACTAGAAATTTCCCACTTCCATTTAATCAATGTCATTTCATTTTAAATTTTGATTAAAATCACTGTTGATACATACGTATGTCTGAATTACTAGAAATTTCCCACTCATTAATAAAATGTCTATTTTCATTGAAATTATAAAATCATGTGTAGTATACAACTGTATTCTAACGTGGAGTCAAATATCTAAACGCCTAATGTCTCGAGTGTCGTATGTGGCGCACGAAAAATGTAACCTTCGCTTCAAATGCTGCACACCCTAGCCTGATATTTTTATGTCGCACCGCAGCCTCACAGAAAATTAGTGGGAACATGGTGGGGTTTGGGGGCTGTAGTGGTCTCTTGGGCAGACCAATTTATTTTGTGGGTGTTCGGGGTGGGGGAGCTAAGTGCATTGTTTCTTATGGAATTTTCTTTCAGAGTTTCAGGGGTGGGGGGACCAAAGCCACCAGGTTACCACAAGGCCACCATTGATATATTTTAGAGGAGTCAGAGGGTGAGGGCTGTTTGGGATCTTTTAGGATCGGGGGAGTTTTCATCAGGTGAAATGAGCCTCTTTGAGCCTCTGACTTTTTGCATGCTGGCGGCACAGTAGTTCAAAGCCCAATTGTGCACATGTCTTCCACCAATCTGTCTTCTTTTGCACATCACACAGCTATTTAGCATTACAGATCGGTTAATGTATATTTTGGGAACAAACATTAATGCATTAATCTTGCATTAGAAAACTGCTCGGAGCTATAACGACAGCTCTAACACAACGAGTTTCCTGCAGCAAGGTCAAGGAGGGAAAGTTTGCAAGAGCAGCATTTGCAAACGTTTTTCTTTTGAAATGCTGATGGCCCTGTGCAGAAGAGGAGAATAAACAATTCTTACCTTATCAGCCAAACCAAGGACAGAGACATTTCCCTCCTGTTTTCCTTCTGCATTCTTAGGCTGGCTGAGAAGAATTTCCCCTCTTAATGGAAGGATGGAATAAGGCAGGAAGGGACTGCTGGACTAATTCCTAAGGGTCTCAGCACGTAGTCCCCTTCTCTCTCCCATTTGCCGATCAGGGGCTGGGGCTTGCAGGGATTTCCTGTCCAGGGGAAACCGGAAGTTCCTGCTTCTAACACAAGTTCTTTCTTTCTCTTTGCAAGACTTAGCAGACACTGTAAGTAACTAGAGGATAGGAAACAGGGTCAGAGCATAGCTCAGTATTCCTCTCGTGACATCATAATGTAGGAGCCCGCCTCCTTAAGGTGGATCTGCAGAGATGGCAGAAGATAGAGGCAGAGGTGTCTCAAGGGCAGCAGAGGGAAGTAAGATCAGGTGGTTTAAGCTGCTGGCTACACCAGAAAATGTGCGGCTGCGCTGCATGCTATGCTCTGGAAAAACAAGCATTTTGAGATTGAGCAACAAAATTTATATCTGACCTTCTTTGAGGACTTACAATAGGATCTCAATTCCAGCTATTTTAATTCATTCCGGACCCTCAAAATACTCCCCATAGGAAAAAGAAAATCAAAAGTTTATTCTTTGTTTTACACCTGGTGGAATCTCTGTGTAAAAAAAAAATGTAAACGTCCACACAAAAATTGAGAAAACCTTTGGCTCACAGTTTATTTTTAAATTCTGCATGTTTTATTCATATGTTTTTGTGCAGAATGTTTTCTCATCATACAGCCTAACTCCTCAGCTCTCTCACTCCAATCACAGCTGTCTCTTAAGCACCCAAGCCTTCCCTGCCCCCTCCCGCCCCCCCCCCCCCCCAGGTCCAGCCCTACCTGGTAAGCCTGTTAAGCGCTGCAGAGATGGGCGCTGGGCACCCAGTTCACCTCCACCACGACGCTTCAAAAAAACGAAAGCAGGCCGCCGGAATATTTCTCTGTCCCCGCAGCTCTTCTCTCTTTTAGACCACTGGTTCTCGGAGGTTTTATCAAAGGCAGTAGATCAGTCATTTCCTGAGAAACAGGAAATGCTTGTTACTGCTGCAAGCTCCAGGATTCCAGCAGTTTACAAAGAGAGCAGAGTGGTGGTAAACAGAGAACTGTTTCCCACGGCTAGACTTTTCCGGCTTTTGTTTGAAGGATGGAGTTGAGGATGAGGAGGAAAAAGGGGCCAGAACGGGGGAAAGGCAGACACGAGGTGGGGGGGGGGGGGAAGCTGGAAGGGAGCAGACAGGGGGTGCTAACAAGGGAGCAGACACTGGCGGCGGAGCTGGAACGGAGCAGACACTGGGGGAGCTGGAAGGGAGTAGACATGCGGGCTACAGAAGAGAGCAGGACACTTGCAGGGAGCTGAAAGGGAGCAGACCACGGGGGGCTACAAGAGAGCAGACACTGCAGGAGCTAAGGCTGGAAGGGAGCAGACACGGGGGGGGGGGGGGGGTGAGGAGGGTGAGGGTATCCTGGAAGGGTGCAGACCCCGAGGCGGGAAGCTGGAAGGGAGTATTTATTTATTTATTAGACAGTTTTTGTTATAACCGCCTTATCCTTTCAATTAAAGCGGTCCAACACAAATTGGGGGATACATGAACATGCAGGGATATGACCCACATACCAACTATACTGTACAGGGAAACATGGGCCAATGGAGGGTTTACAGTGGCTTGCCCAAGACCCACAAGGAGCATCTGTGGGACTAGAAACACCCAGTCCTTCCGGCCCAAGGTTGCTGTCCTTCTAGTGGGATTTGAACCGACCTTCCGCACCTTCTGGCCTGAAGTACCTTGCCCCAACCACTAGGCTACTCCTCCCTCCTAAACATAAACATGGGGGCTACAAGGAAGTAGGCACTGGGGGAGCTGGAGGGGAGCAGACACTGGGGGAGCTGAAAGGGAGCAGACATGGGGGCTACAAGAGAGCAGACACTGCAGGGAGCTGGAAGGGAGCTGACACTTGGGGATGGGACTGGAAGCGTGGATGGGGGGGGGGGGGAAGCGAGAAAAAGGCGGTGAACTAGAAGGGAACTGACATGGGAGGGAGGCTCTGGGACTGGACTCTCGCTGCATACTGGGATGGTATTTGAGACTAGAAATGGCTGGACAATGGCAGGAGGGGGACTAGAAGGGAACAGACACCAGTGGCAGTTCTGGGAATGCAAGGGGGTTGCACCTGGTATGGGAGGATGTAGAGAGGGCTGATAACTGGGAGGGTGTAACTGGCACTGGAAAACAAGGCTAGATCGAAGAAAATGAAGAAGCAAAAGGAGAAACCAGAAATGGCAGATGGACTATAGACCCATAGAAAGAGAGCTAAGCAGAAGACAGAGGAAAAACAGAAACCTCAGATCGGGACTAACATGATCAAAAATTGTCAGAACAAACAAGGTAGAAAAATAATTTTATTTTAAATTTAATGATTTAACTTTGCGCTGTCTTTATATTTCACACAGTATGTGGAACATGCATCTCTTAGTTTGGTGTGGCACCAAACATGCGCAGGTCGCGGCCCATCCATTTGAGCAAGAATGTTGTGTTTGCACAGGGCCCGTGTTTCAGGGGGCCCCGTGCAAACAACATTCTGCCCATCAGCCACTTAAAGAGAAAAAAAGAAGCTTGCTGCTGCGGGTGCTGCGGCGGCATCGGCCGAAACAAGTGTCCTCCCGCAGTCCAAGTGTCTCCGCGCGGGCCCCCCCCCCCCCCCCCCCACGGGCCTGCCCGGCAGAGCCCGCCTACCCATCAGCTCTCCTCTGCGGCGCGGCTTTCAGAGCTGTAAAGGGAGAGTTTCCCTCGTCGCGGCTCTGTTAAGCTCGCCGGGACTGTTAATAATAAAGCACTTTCACTCCAGTGGTATGGCTCTCCTGCTCCTTTGTGCTGCCTTGTGCCTGCAGGAGGTGGCCTCCCTTCTTGCGCTACCTTGGTGACCAGTGACTGAAGTGATTCTAGGTATAACTGTTGGGTGATCTGAAAGATTATGAGTTAATAATTTGTACTTGGTGCGGGAGTCCAATCGGTCAAACAGTGGAGCTGCTTCAAAGTTGGAGTAATATGATCATTTCTCGGCAGTTCGCTGTAATTATTTGGTAGCAGTTTGTGTTCTGGGGTACTAGTTGTAACGGAAACGTGGCTTGTTTTTTGGGAGTCCTTGATATATCAACCTATTACAATAGTCTAGTATTGGCATAATCATGGCCTGACACCCTGTGCAAAAGTGTGTCTGGTCAAGTAGTGGGTTTGAGCCTTAGCACTATATTTAGCTTGAAGTAACGCTGCATTTGTGGATCTGGAAATATGTATTTTTCAAATGAGTAGTTTCCGATCCAGTTACCATATTCTTTAACTCTTATAATCGTTTATGCAGGAATTTGAGGGACCCCCGTGGGGTAAAGGATGTGTTTCCTGGTCACAAGAGAACGCTTCAGTTTCATTGTACGTTTATATTAAGGTTTTGTTGTTGTAGCCAGTCCGCCATTGCTTCAAGCATGCCATTTGATAGAGAGATCGGGTTGACCTAACGTTTAAAAGATGGCAAAGACCATAATGTCATCAGCATAAATTCTATATTGTATCTTGTAGAGATTGATGATTTTACATAGAGGCTGGATGTAAATATATAAAGATGATGGCTGAGAGAGCCGATCCTTGTGGGATGCCCTGTGGATGATCTATTATGTCAGAAAGGCCCTGAACCATTTCAGGGTAATGCCATGGAGCCCTATTTCCTGTACTGTCCAACAAATGAGCACGAACCACGCGCCACACAACAAACCCAGTAAAAGGCGTGGAGGCAAGGAAGGAAACTATTTATTACTACTCTTGTATTACAAAGCCAGGCCCGACACAGGCCGTGTTTCGCTTATGTCTTCTTCAGGGGCTTATGGCTTTGCCCATGCAATATGCCACATAGAATTTGCTCTGTAATGGATTTGCTAAAACTCAATACTGTCAGCACTAAGGCACAACAGTGCTAAGATTGTCCACAGACCGATTTTCACAAAATCCTTATTAACTCAAATCATACGTGCGTTAGAACACAGAGCACTCTCTCTCTTCCTGCACAAACGTTGTTTTTTGCCCTATTTCCTGTAGCCATCTCAGTATGATATTATGTTCAATTGAATCAAAGGCTGCTGTGATATCCTTAAATATGAGAAGGAAGCCACTTTTAATTTTATCTGACCTATCAGAAGGTTGTCTAAGAGTGATGTGAAAAGTCGTTCCACACTGTGTTGTGGTTTGAAGCTGTGTTGGTTTTGGCCAGTGGAGATGGTTATCAATGTAATCCTGTTTGGAATCCTTGGGGTCAGCACTTGTATTTTTTTAAAGACTGGTCAAACCTGTTGCATATTTGAGTATGGTAGGTACTGTCACTCCGCCACAGCTCGCCTCAAGCCTAAAGGGGGCGTGGTATGTTATTATAGGAACTTTTTGCTGTCTGCTTTTTAAGCCTCCTTTTCAACTATTTCCCCGTAGTGCCTTCTAGGACTGGAAAGGTAGTCCTGCTTGGCTGTATTGTATGTGTGCATTCGGACAAAAAGCTGTAGTTGGCTTCAAGGGTTAGGCAAATGACAGAATTTATTTTACACAATGGTTCGTTCTCAACCACGTACAAGATATGGGTTTCAGGTCTCTGTGAAACCGAGTGCTCTCCCAAAAGAAACACAACTGAAAATGTCTGTTAAAGGTTTTTATCATATTGGCAGGATAACACAGTCTTTTTTAACAGAATGGCATTAATTCACTTCCTTTGTAGCCTTTGCTGGCCAAAAGCACAAACAAAAATCACATTCACTGTCCCGTGATAGTATAGCTTCTTCTTCAGCCTGCATAAACCTTCAAACAACAAATACAATTCAGGGCACAAGAAAGCTCTGTTTGACAAAAGGCTTTTTCCTTTACCCCAGTGGTCCCTTGTTCCTGCAGCAGGTGCTTACTACAAGCCTTTCCACAGCTTTCCAGGGTTACTCCTTAGTCCTTTGTGACCTTTCCCTTTACCAACATGAGGGAATCAGGGCCACCGGCTTGTGGACTATGGGTTCCCTTCCCTGGTACACTCTCTCTCAGGATTGGCTTGTTTTCTCCCTGTTCCTCAGGTTTCACAGCCTTGCACACAGAACAGTCCATAGGAATCTCTTTCCCCATTTGAAGCTTTTACCTCAGGCTCTCCCAGCTGCATAGGCTCAGACTCTCCCAGCTCACAGTTCCTCAGCACACCAGCCTCCCGGGGAATCCTGGAGTACTCCTCTGTTCCTGGGCTTCAAACCCTCTGGCAGATGTGCTATCTTCCACTTAGCACCTCTCCTCTCTTGGCAGCTCAGGGGCCTCTGCTCGGGTGTGGCTCTGCACCTGGTCAAGCTTCGCCAGCTTGCAGCTGTGCCTCGGCTCGTGGCAGTTTGGCTTACCTTGCCTGCTCTCCTTCTCCCTGCGCTGCTGCTCCTCTTGCTGCTACCTCTGTCCTTGCTGCTTCTCCTCACTACGACGACCCTGCTCTCCCACTCTGGCTTCAGTTTATACTTCCAGGGCTCTCTCTTCCACCCCTCCCTAGCCAGGTGATGGCAAACAGCCTGACTTCGTGCACCTGCATACTTGGAGCACTCCCTGCCTAAGGGGTTCTGGGCTCTGTATCCTCTCCCCTTCCTTCCACTAGGGGGAGCATGGAATGTGGGCCATGTGGAAGTTTTCTGATTCCTAGCTGTGTTTGTGTCTTTCCTATTCTGCCTCGGTCAAAGGGGGCCCTTTACTAGGGTGAATTCCCTGTCTCTTTCTCCTCCCTCATACTCTGGATAGGCCTCCTTGCCACAGTACACATCCATGACCGAGAGAGAGCTGCATGATGTTCTGTAGAATAGGGCAGAGTTGCTTAATCATGACCTTAATCCAGGAGACCAGGCAAGAGTCTAGGGGTTGACATGGTTGTGTTCTGAGGGTCTAAGTGTGGATTTCAGGCCTACTCTATAGGTTTGCTTTGTATGGTTGCACCCTTACCTGCCTGAAAATATACACAGTAACATATGATTGGCACAAGAAGACACGCATGTGGGCTAGTGAAGCAGAGTATTTTGTGGCCTTGTACGAGAGAGCCTGGGGAACTAGACACTTTGGACAGGAACGTGCAAGGTGTATAGGCCCAGAGAAATACAGGAGAAATACAGGCGAACCAGGAAGCACACTCTGAGCCCTGAAAATAAGACAGTGCCAGGAGATGGAGCTCCAGGACATGGAAAGGCATGAACACAGCACAGGCAGGGGGGGGGGGGCCTGTGACCAGCTGATAAGCGGACCTTGAGCAGACCTTGAAATGCAGACTTTGTTGAAATACCAACTGTTGTTTGGTGATAAACTGTTGTTTGGTGATAAACATAGGAGGGTCCTGAGGGAAGAGCATTTTTTGTAAAAGTTCTTCTGACCTTCTGAAACCTGCCGGGTATTTTACCAAGTTTTTTTCATTTTCAAATGACGTCAGTAATTCAAGCAGAATTCACTGGAACTTTGGGACAGTGAATGTGACAGAGAACATATATAAGAGAGTGCCTATAGAGCTTCAGCGGGCAGCCTTCTTTTCCCCACTGTACCGTAGGGTTAAAAGCATTGCCTGCACCTGGGTCCCTCAGACAGACACTTGTGTATCTGTGCTTTCAGTTTTTGCTTGTACTGAATAAAGGAATTTTGCTGACAAGTGACTGTGATCTGAATTCTTTATTTTCCTGGTGCACGGCTCCCATGTGCTCAGGCAATCTTGTTGAAAATTAGAGATCTTTTGTAGGTGGACCCGGCCTACAGTTCATACTCATTATTATCTTCCCCAGGTGTTCTAGTGAAGGCACATGGAAGAATCACCAAAGGTCCGAGGAGGGGATCGTGGATGGTGTGTCTATTGCGAAGGAAGGAGATATTTCTGGGTTTGAGCTTGAATTTAAGTTTGAAGGGAGTCTGCTATAAGAAGTGGGTTCAATCATGTCTTCCTCATTGCGCGAAGGCACAGTCTTTTGGTGAAGAAGCAAACAATTTTTGAATAACTCCCATGGTTTTGTTAAGGGATGTCATTATTAAGTCGGTGTGATATTGCTTCTTGCATGCATTAATTTGGTGTATTGTTCTGTGTAATGCACTGTGTTCAGAATAAATGTAAACAAATACCTGAACAAGAAACAACTCACAAAAAATACAATACTTACCAAAGCAAATCAAATACAGAAATAGAACCACTGAATAATATCATCCAAAATAAATCCGCAATTAAGGTAAACTGGTAAAATATGTAAATTAACAATTTATACTGCTGGCTGACAAGAGTAACCAAGGTAGTTTTGTATTGTTTTCTAACCCAGCTAAAGTGGTCAATTTGGTAACTTAAATCCAGTGATTTTTTGTGAATGTTATACTATAAAATTGTTAGGATCCAGATGCAGGTCCAACTCCATCTAAATCCTGGAAAAATCCTGCTTTTCTTTAATTTACTTATGATTAGATCTCACGGTTTGGATTGTAATTTTATTTGTCAAGAAATGCAGGAATATTTTCCCTCTGAATTCTGACCCAGAGCTAGGACAGAAATAAATCCTTTCTGCTTTTTTTGGAAGTCTGAGTCCAAGGATTGGAACTCTAGAGGACAACTGAAGCCCAATTCTAAAGTTTTTCTATCCAAAAGCTAGAAGCAGCCTCTTGATGATGCTTCTTAGCCAGAAGCTGACCAGCAACTGCACTGCCATAATTTAAATAAAAATCAGGATGTTTTAACCAATTTGCAGAGGTCTACAGTCTGAGGCAACAGCCAACCTCCTCCTCAGGGCCGGATTTACCTTGAGTGAGGCCCTACGCCAACAAAAATTGTGGGCCCCCAGAAAAAAATAAAAACGAGATCAACTTACCAAAACAGAAATGGCAATAGATGTATAGAATTGCCTGACATAAAGAGGCAATAGGGACAAAATCAGCATCGGAATTCAAGAAATACATTAAAAAAGTCATATTCCAGTTAATAAATTCAAAATAAAAAGTATTTTTCTACCTTCTGTTTGGGCATTTTTTCAGTTGCAATTGCTCCAGTCACTTTCTTCTGGTTTCTTCGTGTCTTCTGCTAGCTATCCATTTGTCCTTTCTTCTCTTTTAGATGTGTTCCATTCTCTCTCTCTATTTCTGCTTTAACATACTGATTGCTTCCCTTTTGCTCTTTCCCCCAATTCTTTCCTTATTTCTTTATCATCCATTTAAATTTCACCCTTCCATTTCAAGCCCCTCTTACTCTCCCAATACCCAGCCCATCATAGACTTTTCTTCCACACAAAATATTTTTCCCCTCTCCATTCTCATTCCCCATCCATTCTAGTCCTCCCCCAAAATCAGTTCCCTTATAGTTCTAGACCCACCCAGCATCCACTCCCTTCTAGTCCCATTCTCCCATGCCCCACATCAGCCCATTTCCAATCCTATTCTAGCTCTTCATCAGCCCATTTCCAGTGCTAGCCCTCACATCACAGACCATTTCCAGTCCTAGCCCCCCATCACAGCCTATTTCCAGTCCTAGCCCCCACCATCACATCCCATTTGCAGTCCGAGTCCCCCTGCACCATCACAGCCCATTTGCAGTCCTAGTTCCCCCCCCCCACCATCACAGCCCATTTGCAGTCCAAGTTACACCCCCCCCCTAGGCCCTTTACCAGTCCAGGTCCCCCTCCCCATCACAACCCATTTCCAGTCCATGTCCCCCCCCAATAGCCCTTTTACTGTTTAGGTCCCCCCCCCATCACATCCCTTTTCTTTCAAGTCCAAGTCCCCCCCCCCAGCCCTTTTCTGGTCCAGGTCCCCCCCCCCATCGCAACCCATTTCCAGTCCAAGTCCCCCCCCCCCCATAGCCCTTTTCCGGTCCAGGTCCCCCTCCCCATCACAACCCCTTTCCAGTCCATGTCCCCCCCCCCATAGCCTTTTTACAGTTCAGGTCCCCCCCCATCACAGCCCATTTCTTTCCAGTCCAAGTCCCCCCCCCCCTAGCCCTTTTCCGGTCCAGGTTCCCCCCCCCCCCCCAAATCACAGCCCATGCAGTCCTTGGCCCCCCCGACCAGCACCGCGGCGGCTGTATCTGTGAAAGCCGCGAATGCTGGGAAAGGTTAAAGGGCATTGCCTTTAACCTTTCCCAGCAATCGCAGCTGTACAGAGGGAGCCGGGGCCTCGCGCAAGCTTACCCTGCTCCCTCTGAAGCCCTGCGGTGTGTGGACCCTTGCCAGCTGTGGGCCCTACGCCATGGTGTACATGGCGTATAGGTAAAACCGGCCCTGCTCCTCCTCCCCCCACCCCTGTTGCTGACTAAAAAGTCCTTTCCTTCTGGAAATTTACAGAGGGTTGTCCATTGTAATCTGCTTTGGGATTTGTTGTTTGCAGTCTGCATTGTCAGGTTTGTAATTCCCAGTGCTGAGCAACAAACATCTATGCCAGGATTTGTGTCCTTAAAGGCCAAAACCTCTGGGAGGGGTAAATCTTTATCAGTCAGCTTTAAATAACCACAAGGGCTAGAGCCTCGCCTCCAAGATTTAACATGAGACACTCATGTTAGGAGAAAACCATTTCTTTCCCAGAGTGCTAAGGTGCTGGTGGTATGCTTTTCTAAGGTTCCCTTGTAAATATCTTGTTTTATTTTACAAGAATAATTATATCTTTATGGAACTTATGCATTTAGAAAATTTTCTGATTGACAACAGTACTGCTTAGTTTTTGATCTGGAGCTGGAAATGTGGACCGATTAGTATTGACCACTGTTATTTTTGAGGTGTATCCTCTGTTTTTATGATTTTTGTGTTTTAAAATTTTTTAGCCTTTCTCTCCTTCATATGGGCTATTTCTCATAAGCCTATTTTGTTTTCTAGTATGTAGTTTATCTATAATCGTAGGTAATGGCTGTGAGAATTTTTTTTTGTTTATTTTGAGTTGTTAAATTTGATTTAATGATAAAGCGGAATACTAAATCCTTCTAAATAAATAAATAAATAAAATCCTGATTTTAAAATAAACCCTATTCTACACACCGAGGATGGCTACACACACTCACACACCAAACGCACACATACACCAGTCCTGCACCGCACAGATACTGTACATAGATACACAGACACACATGTGCATGCACAAACACAAATCTCAACACCACACCGCACACGAACATACACCCTAGTCCTGCAGTACACACATGCAAATCCAGCCATGCAGCACGCACAAAAACCCACACCCGAACCACGTACCACAGGGACATCCCAATCCTGCACTACACACACACAGACACAGACACAGACACAGACACCCCACCCCTGCACCACACACTGTCTCAAGATAGACACAAATATTTAGATAACACCAATCAAAACGATGCCTCATACAGTCCCCGAGCCCCTGCCTCTCTAACATGATAGTTTATCTTGTCTCTTTGAACCCCATCCCCCTCTCCCCTCAGCAGGACATCTATGAGTTTGCAAATAGAGGAAGGGGAAATGTTGTTGAGGTTCTGTTCCCTGAGTCTGGGTATCAGCAGCAAGTGACACCCCGAACTGGCAATGAAATCCTTTCTTGTGGTATCACCGGGGGACTGTAGCCCCACCCCCAAGCACTCTGATGAATATTCATTAGGGGACATCATGAAAACCAGGCTGGATTGTGCCACACCAGGACTGGAGTTGGCCACCCCTGGCCTAAGCTGTTTCAGCGTTAGCCTGCAAATATGCATGATGAGGAGCAAGGTATTGTTGAATAGGTCAAAGAACATGTTCATTGTAAAACCTTCAGTTCAATGTAAACCGCCTTGATAAATAAATAAATAGTGGGTATGGCCTGAAACAGGGCGGATTGGCTAGGATGTGTCTGCAATCAGGGGTAGGGCAATGGCTGGGACATTGTGGTGCCCGACTGGCCACCTGCATGGATGGGGTGGCCACAGCATGTAATGCTGAGAGGGTACTCTCACTCTGACCGAGCAGTGACCATGGCATGGCTATGTATCCACATAGTGCTGTATACTGTAGTGTCTAGTCCTAGTGATGTGGGTGCATGTCTTGTCCTGTTCACAAAACCAACTGCTGGGTGCATAAGATCGCTCTGTGCACATACAATGTATGCTGACCAGCGCACTGTCTGCAATTGTTATGTGCATGGCTGGTAAAGCCAGTGGTGGGCAGCAGGTGCAGTGTGACTGTGCTTGCTGTGGATAAATGTTAGATCTACGTGGGTGGTACGTGGGGTGTTCCAGGCCTACTCTTAGTTGTATTGGTAGGGCCATGGTGACGACCACCCCTCCCAGGTAGTTGGCTTCAGCATTAGCATTGTAACACTAGCTATTGATATACACTGTTCTAGGGGGTCCCTGTCAGACATGGCCAGATGTGACTGGCATATCACACTGCGGACAATGCCTGCTACACCCGGGCAGTGCTAGAGACCTGCAGCACAAACAGCAGAGACCATTTCAAGCACTACATGGTACTGGAGAACTGCTGCTGCGCGCCCATCCTCGACCCTCAGGGTGACCGCAGAAACTGCTCGGTAGCACGGTTTGTATTTGCTCTGTGCTTGTATCACACACTGTCAGTGCATCTTACATATCGCCTCAGATGCTGGTTATGTGCATTCTCCATTTGGGGATCAGCTGTAGACTGCTGTGGGGCATGTGCACTGCATCATAGGTGCTGGTGGGGGCTACCCTATGCCGGCACACACAGCAGACTTTCTAGGCAGGGATCTGCAGTCTCTTTGTATCCAGCCGCGTGTAGTGAGGTGTGGCCTACTGGTTAGTGCAATGCCTTTATATATAGGGGACAAGGGTTTGATTTCTACTTGTTCTTTTTGTTACTGTGCTACTCAGATCATTTTCATGCCTGTAACATCACCTCAGGTAAACATTGGATACAGAAGGGGAAAAGAGACTCGGAATCCCCAGAGGTAGAGACAATGGTAAAGGTTAAACGGAAAAATGGTGGAAACCATCATAACAACAAAATTACTCAGCATGTAGATAGTCATGACCTCATGGGAGACAGCGAACATGGCTTTAGAGAAGGAAGATCTTGTCTTACTAATCTGTTGTTTTTTTGAAGGAGTGAATAAACAGGTGGACAAAGGTGAGTCGGTTGATATTGTGTATCTGGACTTTCAGAAAGCCTTTCACAAGGTCCCCATCAGAGACTTTTGGCAAAACTAAAGAGTCATGGGATAGGAGGCAGTGTACTATTGTGGATCAGGAACTGGTTAAAAGCTAGAAAGCAGAGGGTAGGGCTAAATGGCCAATTTTCCCAATGGAGAAAGGTGAATAGTGGTGTACCCCAGGGATCTGTGCTGGGTCCGCTGCTTTTGAACATATTCATAAATGACCTGGAAAGGGGAATAACGAGTGAGGTTATAAAATTTGCAGATGACAAAAAAACTATTTAAAGTTATTAAAACCCAAGAGGATTGTGGAAAATTGCAAGAGGATCTTGATAAATTGGAAGACTGGTCATCAAAATGGCAGATGAAATTTAATGTGGACAAGTGCAAAGTTATGCACCTAGGGAAGAACAACCCAAATTATGGTTACACAATGCAAGGTTCCACATTAGGAACCACCACTCAGAAAAAAAGATTTAGGCGTCATTGTGGATAACATGTTAAAACCCTCGGCCCAGTGTGCAGCGGTGGCCAAGAGAGCAAATAGAATGCTAGGTATCATAAGGAAAGGAATGGAAAAAAAAACAAAAGATATTATAATGCCTCTATATCGTTCCATGGTGAGACCGCACCTTGAATATTGTGTGTAATTCTGGTCACCGTATCTTAAAAAGGATATAGCGGTATTAGAAAAGGTTCAGAGAAGAGCCACCAAAATGGTAAAGGGGATGGAAGGATACTCCTATGAAGAAAGGCTAAAAAGGTTAGGGCTCTTTAACCTGGAAAAGAGATGGCTGAGGGGAGATAAGGTAGAAGTCTATAAATTAATGAACGGAGTGGAACGGGTAAACATAGATCGATTGTTTATGTTATCAGAATATAGAAAGACTAGGGGACATGCAATGAAGCTACAGGGTAAACTATTTAAGACTAATAAAAGAAAATATTTTTTCACTCAACTTGTAATCAAACTCTGGAATTTGTTACCGGAGGACGTAGTAAAGGCTGTTAGTGTAGCTGGGTTTAAAAAAGGTTTGGACAAGTTCCTGGAGGAAAGGTCCATAAACCATTATTAAGAAGGGACCCAGGATATCAATGCTTGACCCAGTACAAGCATTGTGGAACATGTGTCTTTTGGGGAAACTGCTAGGTACGTATGACCTAGATTGGCCACTGTTGGAAACAGGATACTGGGCTTGATGGACCTTGGTCTGACCCAGTATGGCATATCTTATCTTCTTATGTTAAGTTCAAAGTAGGCCCCATCCTCCTCCAATCAACAGCTCTGAAATACTCCTACCAATCAGCTGTTCAATATAATTCCATTTTATTAAAATAGTGATTCCAAATCAAATTATTAGTAGTGGCTGTCCCCTGCAACTCTCAGAGCATGACACATGCTAGAAAAACCACACATCCGCCCTGCACGTCTTTCTCAGAATCAGGCCCATAGTGTATAATCTTCCACCAGACCATCCATAATTCTATTCTTCTCCTTGCTATGTTTTTAAGTTACTCCTTATTGATGTCTTGTGTTTCTTTCCTGTCTACTACTGGTGTTCCTTTCTATAGGTGGTTATAATTTGGTTTTATTTAATTTGTAAATCGCTCTGCTGTCCCCCACTAAGGACACTATATCAAGATTTCATAAATGAAATGAAATGAAATATGTAGCTATAACAATCAACATGAAAGTTGTAGGTGCTAGCTTTCAAATGGAATAACTTTATGCAAGGGACTGGTTCCTCGGGAATAATCTCTCTTCAGCAAGTGAATTAGGAAACCGTGCAGTGACAATTATTCATTAAGATTTATTAATTAGCTTGGGGAGAGCTGGACTGTGCAGCTGCCCTGCAGAGAGGACAGAGGAGGAGCAGAGTTCCATCACCCGTGGCAGGCTCACCTAGGACAGCCTTCCGACGTCAGCCAAAGGCCCCCATAAGACTGTGCTTCTCCGAGGCATGCAGCCATTGGTGGACGGCCATGGTGTGCCTTAAGGGGTGTGTCACAAGAAGCAGGCTACACCCTTTGGGAGCCCCTTAGGAGCATTGGAGGAACAGTGAAGAGCCTGATTTCTGGCCTTATTGATGCTGTCCAAGGATAAGAGAAAAAAGAAGCCTTCTCCTGGGAATACTGTGGTCTCTGGCCCACTGAATGAACATCTTAGAATCAAGGTAGATGCGACGCCCAGGGCTGTACCTAGGCCTGTGCCAGTGGTGCAACCACACAGGGTGAAAAAACTTAAGGGTGCATTTAGGGCTGGTTTTCTGCCAGATTTGGCTCCAACCCCCCCCCCCCGCCCCCCGTGTTGCTTGCCTAGCCATCCCTTGCCCCACCACCGCTTTTTCTGCTCCCTTGCTGATGGTGGCATCAACGGATCTCCAATTTAAAAAGAAACCCATGGGCCCCAATATTCGAAAAGGCCCAGTAACCATGTAAATGCTTTAACTGGGGATATTCAGTGGCACTTACATGGTTAGTACCGTTGAATATCCCCTCGTAATTTCCCTATGCACCCTGATGGTATCCGTTTTGCATTGGGGCATGTCGGGAGCGTTCTGGGATGGAGCAGAGGCGGTGACAAGCGCTAACTGGGTAGCAGCAATATTGCATGCTGCCCGGTTAGTGATCTGCACTTTAAAGACAGTTGAGGGTTTTCCTCGCCTATTTTTAAGGCGCAAGAGATAACCAGGCAGCATGCAATATCACTGCTGCATGGTTAGCAACTGCGGCTTCCCGTGTCTGCAGTGATCCCCGGATATTCAATGCTGAGGTCGCATATGACCCCAGATATCCAGAGTTAAGGGTCAGCAGGGAGTTCTATGCGCTGCCAACTCATTATCGGGCCCCATGGTTCTTTGCAACACCACACCTGCATGGCTGGTCTACTCCCTCCCTCGTTTGACACATGCATATGTCAGAGGAGAGAGGGATCAGTCCAGCCATGCAAGCGCGGAGTTGGAAAGACCCACGTTCTTTTTTATTGGAGGTCTGCTGATGTCACCATCACCAAGGGAACAGGAAAAGTGGTGGCGGGGCAAGGGCAGGTATCAAGGGCGGAGCGGCCTAGACTTGAGGAGGTGGTGTAAAATGGGGAGATATTGGACATGGGGGGATGGGGCAGAAGAGCTATGCTGGTCATGGGGAGATAGGGGCTAATAACAAAAGTCTGATGTCATAGGGAAGGGGGCACCAGGTTTTCAAGTCACACAGGGCGCAGTTATGGCTTGGTACAGTCTGACGATGCCACAAGGTAGTCTATCCGCATGCCATGCATCAAATGTTAATGTCATTCACATATAAGTTATATTACTTGACTGGCAAAAAGTGGCCATATGAGGTTCCTGGAATATGCAGCGTACATTAATTCTGTAATGTGTGTTTACCCTTTGGGGTATCTTGAATAAACTCTTTATTTTGGACTTCTCACCTTGTACTGGTATTCCTTAGTTTTTGTGAGGTCTCCTGTGCTTTTCTCTATTGGACCATATGTAGTTCCTGACCACAAAAGTGGAAGTAAGGAAGAGGGTGGAAACTATAGATTGATTAGTCTAATCTTTGTGATGAGTAAATTAATGAAAACCATGATAAAGCAGAGGATAGTGTAATTTCTAAAATACAAATGATTACAAGATCTGAGATCTCATGGCTTTACTAGAGGGAAGTGATACAGTATATAGGGTGAAGTACTTCAGTGCATGAAAGAAAAGCAGGACCTGGAGGTGATGGTATCGGATGATAGATAGAGATATTGTCAACAAACCTAGAAGCCTGCTTAGGTGCATACGGAGGGCAATGGAGAGCATGAAAAAGGAGGTGATAGTGCCTTTGTATGAGTCTCGGGTGAGACTCCACTTAGTAGAATACAGAGGATCTCTGCCGAAGGGGAAGGAATGGTAGAGCTTAGTACTTCACATGGATGGGCAAACTGGATCGATCATGGTCTTTAGCTACGATCATTTTCTATGTTACTTCCTCATCAAGATCTTCAAGATCCTCTTCAGTCATTAAATGTTGAATATCTGATGATTCTGATGTAAATCCATATGACGAGGATTCATCTGATTCTGTATCTGCCAAGACCAGCTACACACACTTCTACGCGGAGAATATATTGCACCTCAGTCTGCTCCTCTGCTCTGTTCCTCGCAGGCAGACAACCTGCATCAAGGTTGCCATCAGGGATAGCCTGACCATCAGGCAATCTAGGCAGTCGCCTAGGGCAGCAGCAAAAGGCAGGCCATTCAAAGCTAAACAATAAATTCTGACAGCTAGCAGGGCAATAAGGCTTAAGGTTGGCCTAGGGTGCCTACATCTTGAACCATCTTTGAGTCCCGTCCTGGCTGTGATCACAGCCTTCCCCACCTGTTCTGCCCATGAGGATCTGATCTCCCATGGCAGACAGCAGTTGTCTGCTCTGTTCTCTTCTGCCTGCATGAGATGGGATCCCCGTGGGAAGAACAAGAGAGGAAAGCTTCAATGCAGGTTGTCTGCCCATGAGAATCCCATCTTGCGGCTGGAAGGCAAAGGTTTGATAGGGACAGAGCTTGTGTGACCCACCCTGTTCTGATACCTATAGAATGGAGTGATAAATGAAATCCAAGGCAGTGGAAAGTTCAAGGGACACAACTAATGTGATGTTACTCTGATTGAGGGAGTTATGAATTTCACTTACAAAGAAGCAAAAATTGTTTCAGTACTAAATCTAACTGCCATGGATGCAAGGTATTAGTTTTTTCAAGATGGTCCCATTGTTTGGCAAAGACTACCTTTTCCATAATCTTTAATAAGTAGGGAAGGTTGGAGAATGGTCTCTAATTGGCTGCATTAGTTGGATCAAGTGATGGTTTCTTAAGTGCTGGACAAATTAAAGCTTTCTTCCAAGGAGAAGGAACAATACCAGAGGTGAAACAGGGATTAATGATGGTAAGAGAGAAAGGGAGAATACAAAGGGAGTCAGAATTGATCAAGGATGAGGGAATAGGATCCAGAGGACAGGTAGTTTTCCAAGAGGTAGCTATGGCTAAGCTCTCTTTAAGAGCCTGCCAGATCCCTTCAGTGTCCACAATGCCGACTGCTGCTCTCTGCCCTGAATTCCTGGTGCTGTTCTAGTCAGTCACTGAGCTGGGGGAAGCCCTTCAGCAGATTGGACATGCTCTTAAACTAAGAACATAAGAATGGCGCATTAGCGTGCTACAAGTTACCTTATCGCATGCTAATGCGCGCGGCGGCAAAAATGTGCGCCGAAGGAGGAGAAAGGCATCGGGAGGGCGGAGGAAGGTCCGTACAAGGCTTCCCAGGGGCGGAGAGAAGAAGTCAAGGGGAGGAGAGTGGGAGGGGAGAAGCTCCCCGCACACGAGCGCTGTGAAATACCTGGCTGAAAAATACCGCGAGTGAAAACCTCGCGCTAGAGAGCATTTAAAGGGAAAAGAAACCATTTCCGTCAGCAATGTACCTCAAAACCAGGGAAACCTACAAAAAGTGATACATGTGATACATATGCACAGAACAAAAGGGCAAATAAACATTGAAAATGACCCCAAAAAAATATAAAAGAAACATAACCAAGCTGGGCAACAGTGATATTAATGGGAAACATAAAAAAACACTCCCGAGAAAGCTCCAAAAAAAGATATTTATTTATTTATTAACATTTCTTATATACCGCACTATTTGCCATCAGCGCGGTTTACACAGAACATAAACATCCAACAATATACATATGTCTGGTCATTACATTTAACAGGAAATGGAACTTGGAGAACCGGGTAAAATATATACATATGAAGTTGAATGAGAACAGATACTGTTTGTTGTTTTACATTGTTGGGGATGCCTGAATTTTGGAAAGGTCTACGCTCCGTCCCCATACAAGGTGAATGATCCCACAGAAATAGCACTGATCAGGGTGGACATGTCGGAACGGGCAACTGGACAGATGCTGGAAAAGGGGACGCAGAGGGCTGCAGGCGGCACATGCTGTGTTGCAGCTGGGCCACAGTGCGGACTAGGCAGATGCGTAGGTGGCCCATAGGAATGCTGAAACTGTACAGCAGCCAGACAGCAACTGATGAGGTTCCAACATGGGCATGAGTGTATTTCCCACAGTGTCACTGGGGATAGTACCCAGCAGGTACCCCCAAGGGCACAGAACATTGGCAGGCGGTGCTTGGGGGACGCGTGGACAGATATGCAGGCATCCCTACCCCAGAACCTGCACCATAGACAGCCGCCTACCCGCACACTGCATGGCCTGAGACTGCGCACCACCAGCACCAGGGCATGTCAGCATAGTGGCAGAGGGGTACTAGTGGTGGAGGGGGCAGTGGTAGCTGCCCAAAGCAGTCCAGGCCCAGTCCTGTGTAGGTGGGTGCTGTCCACTGCAACAGACAGGCTCTGTCGGATGTACAGTCATGGACTCCCCAGGGAATATGCCATATCTGTGGCAACACGGTGGTGCAGTGCACACAGACAGTGTGTTCAAGAGCAGAAGGTCACAGGTTCAAGTCCCAGCTGTGGCTCCTGCCAACCCAGTCCCCATATTTTACCCATGAAGAAAACATGGTAGTAAAGACTGAAACCTTTATTGCTGAGAACATAAGCATGGGTCAAACACCTATATTTTACCCTACACAGCATACACACCATAAAAATGCGCATTACCTACAGCCGAGTCCCCCAAATGCAGTCCGGGAGGGCCACAAATCAATCAGGTTATATGCTGTTTCCAATATAAGGACATGTCAGCATGGTGACGGAGGGGTACTGGTGGTGGAGGGGGCAGTGGCTGCTGGCCACAGCAGACATTGGCCTAGCCCTGTGCAGGTGGATGCCATCCACTGCAACAGACAGGCTCTGTCGGATGTACAGTCATGGACTCCCCAGGGAATATACCATATTTGTGGCAACACAGTGGTGCAGTGCACACAGATAGTGTCTTCAAAAGCAGAAGGTCACAGGTTCAAGTCCCAGCTGTGGCTCCTGCCAACCCAGTCCCCTTAATTTACCCATGAAGAAAACATGGTAGTAAAGACTGAACCTGTATTGCTGAGAACAGAAACATGCCTCAAATGCATATATTTTACCCCATAGAGCACAAACACCATAAACATGTGCAGTACCTAGAGCAGAGTCCCCCAAAGGCAGTCCTGGAGTGCCAAGCACCATTCAGGTTCCATGCTGTTTCCAATACATATGTCTGTGCTGCATCTCCATGCACCGCCCCCATGGTATGCAGATGTATCTCATGCATATTCATTAAGGATATCATGAAAACCCGAGCAGTGTTTGGCCCAAGACCGGAGTTGGGAACCTCTGCCCCAGCACAGCGGACAACAGGGGCAGACACGCCTGCACCCACAGGCCCCATTATCCAAAGCCACCTGGAGAGGCAGGGCTTCGGGCCCTGTTTCCTTCCCCGAATACTAGCATAACTTAGCAATGCCACCCTACACCTGGGAATGCGGTACACATCTATCAAAAGGTTGCCATGAGTAATGGTAGATAGCAATTCCTAAGTTAAGCACAATTTGCTGAGTGAGCTGCATCATAGCAATCGTTCAGATGTCTGTGGAGTGCGATACAGGTCCTCTGTCTGACAGTGTTTACCACCCTGGGGGGTGACTCCTACAGTATTGCGTGCCATAGCCATGCCTGCACTATGCCCAGGACTGGTGTGGTGGCCAGGGCTGCCAGACACCTCTATAGTTGCTCAATGCTGGCATAGGTGAGGGGAGTGTGCGTCCGTCTATCCAGTGTGTGGTGGCTGCCAACACCCTCCTCAGCCCACACTGCTAGCACTGTTGCCAGTATCGGCCTGCCGATGTGCATAATGAGGAGCAAGGTACTGTGGGTATAGCCCGGACAGGGCGGCCTGTGCAGGATGCATCTGCACAGGGCATAGGGCAATGGCTGGGACATTGTAGTGCCCGGCCACCACCTGCACAGACAGGGTGGCCACAGCATGTCCTGCTGGGAGGTCACTCTCACCCTGACTGAGCAGTGACCACGGCATGGCTAGGTTCCACCATAGTGCTATATAGAATATCTGTCAAGTGATATATATGGGTTCCCTTTTTTGGGGCCCAAACACCGAGATATCTGCCTGGTGGGTGTGCTCACATCCCCTCCGGTAACATGTACTATGGACTAGCTAGCAGATTGTCTGCAGTTGGTATGTGTATGGCTGGAGCAGGGTGCAGCAGCTGGGGACTCACTGTGCTCGCTGCTGGAAAATGTCAGATGGTGGTGGGGCAGCTGGGCATTGGGCTGGGCTGCTATTGAAGTATGGATGCGTACAGAACTGCATGGAGTGCCCTGTAGGTTGTCTGTACCACAGCTGGACTGAGGTTGATGGTCCCCTCTGCCGCCACCATTGCAGGGATATAGAATGTAAATCTGTTGTTTGGGGATCCTGAGTTCCAAAGGGCAGGTTCAGTGGTACGACACACTCCGCCTATGGGTCCAAACAGCACCTTTCCTCCCCCCCTTCCCTCCCCCCTCCCCCTCTGGGGTACCTTATGAGGCGCCTTATGCAGTACCTTATGTTACAACACTTTGAGGGTGTGTTTGCTGGCAGCACTAATTAAAATAAAATGCCTCCTAAAGCAATATTACCCATAACAGGTAATGCCTCAGCCAGCCTTCTTCATTAGGCACAGTGGGGGATTGAACCCATGACTCCTGCATCATCAGTCAGTGTCTTAACCATTGTACTACAGCTCTATTCCTCTGGATGAATGTCAGCGCGCCTGCTTATGCTTCCAACGCGCAGATGCGCGCGGCTCCATTTCTCTGGCGCTAATGTGCGCCAAGCACATTAGTGCACGATACTGTGCCGCGCTGCTTTTTTAACGAACCGCCCACTCCTTTTATGGCATCCTGCACACTAATGCCAGGCGCACATTAGGACGGTTTAGTAAACATGCCCCTTAGATGCCTTCTCTCCAGTATCTATTCTTTCATGAATTCTTAGGCTAGCTTTGTTAGCAAACCTCTTATCACATTGTGAACATTTAAATGTTTTTTCTCGGGGCGGTTTCTCCAAATGGGCTAGTTCTGCACATACTATAGCAGTCATGAACCTCACTTCTAAGCCAGAGTGTGTGGAGTATGATTTCAGTCTCTCAAATTTACTGCTAATGCTCAGCCTAGTACTTGCATTGTGCCAAAAAAGCTTCCTTCTAGAGTTTGTAAGATGTAACCAGCATGGCTAATTTTTTTCTATCATGTATTCTTTCATGCATTTTTAGATTACCTTTTCACTTTAAGCTTTTATCGCAGTCAGAACATTTAAAATGTTACATGCCAGTGTCTATTCTCTCATGCATTTGCAGACTAATTTTTTAAATGAAGCTTTTATCAAAGTAGGACATTTAAATGGTTTCAGTCCACGATGAATTTGTTCATGTATTCTCTGATCAAATTTTGATATGAAACATTTATCATATTCAGAACACTTAAATCATTTCTCTCCAGAGTTTACTCTTCCATGACGTTTTAGGCCACTTTTACAAGTAAAGCTTTTAACACATTGAGAACATTTAAATTGCTTCTTTCCAGTGTGAATTCTTAGGCTAGCTTTAGTAGCAAACCTCGTTCACATTGTGAACACTGAAATGGTTTTTCTCTAGAGTGTATTCTTTCATGAATTTATAGATTCCTTTTTCGACTGAAGCATTAATCACATTCAGAACATTTAAATGGTTTCTCTCCAGTGTGTATTCTCTCATGATTTTGTAGACTACCTTTTTGATTGAAGCTTTTATCACATTCAGAACATCTAAATGGCTTCTCTCCAGTGTGTATTCTCTCATGAATTTGTAGATTACCTTTATGTTTGAAACTTTTATCACATTCAGAACATTTAAATGGTTTCTCTCCAGTGTGTATTCTCTCATGAATTTGTAGATTACCTTTATGTTTGAAACTTTTATCACATTCGGAACATTTAAATGGTTTCTCTCCAGTGTGTATTCTCTCATGAATTAGTAGATTATCTTTTCGATTGAAGCTTTTATCGCATTCAGAACATTTAAATGGTTTCTCTCCAGTGTGTATTCTCTCATGAATTTGTAGTGTACATTTTTTCATGAAGCTTTTCTCACATTCAGAACATTTAAATGTTTTCTGTCCAGTGTGTATTCTCTCATGAAATCGTAGACTACTTTTACAAGTGAAGGTTTTCTCACATTCAGAACATTTAAATGGTTTCACTCCAGTGTGTATTCTCTCATGACGTTGTAGTTCACCTTTTTGTTTGAAGCTTTTCTCACATTCAGAACATTTAAATGGTTTCTCGCCAGTGTGTATTTTCTCATGACGTCGTAGTTCACCTTTTTGTTTGAAGCTTTTCTCACATTCAGAACATTTAAATGGTTTCTCGCCAGTGTGTATTCTCTCATGATTTTGTAGACTACCTTTTTGATTGAAGCTTTTATCACATTCAGAACATCTAAATGGCTTCTCGCCAGTGTGTATTCTCTCATGAATTGGTAGATAACTTTTATGTTTGAAACTTTTCTCACATTCAGAACATTTAAATGGTTTCTCTCCAGTGTGTATTCTCTCATGAATTTGTAGACTACTTTTATGTTTGAAACGTTTATCACATTCAGAACATTTAAATGGTTTCAGTCTACTATGCATTACTTCATGGCTTCTTTGATGTGATTTTGATTTAAAACATTTTCCACATTGAGAACATTTAAAGAGTTTGTCTCTAGGGTGGTTTCTTTCAGGAGTTATTAAGTTAACTTTTTGATTGAAATTTTTATCACACTGCAAGAATTCAAATGGCTTCTGTGTTTTGAGAAATTTCTGATTAATTTTAAGTTGTGACCTGTGTGTAAAACATTTTTTACTTTCTGTACCCTGGAATGGCTTGACTTGACTATGAAACAGTTTTTCTGCTGTCAGGTTTGGCTTCTTAGTGCATCTTTCTTCACATGCTGTACCTTGAAATGTTTTCACTTCTTCATTAAGTCTCTTACTTTGTTCAACAGTTGGACACTGATTGGAATTATCCTCTTTTTCAGTGTATGTGCTGGGTCTCCCTCTTTTTTGAGCTTTTTCTTTCCCTCTTGGCAATGTTACTCTACCGATACCTTCTTCACAGTCAGCTGAAGGATCTGTTCTGGTGGGGTCCCTCTGTTTCCATTTCTTCCTCTGTTGCCCATTAAACATTTCCATTCTCTCACTGTTATATCTGGATCCATTACCTATTGAATATAAGTGAAAGTAAGATCACTAATTTTACAGCTATAGAAAAGGACAAAGATAATGAATTATCCCCAAAGAAATTTGCTGGGCTAAGGAACCATACAGTATAAAAGAAATGGGAGATGGTTTTGCTTGTAGACTGGTACAAGTCAGCAGTAGCACATGAAGAGAGAAGAACAGACCACTGGATTTCATCCTACAGGTTCTGGGCGTCTCATCCTCACCTCTAGCCTCCGCCTTGAATCCCTTCACTCACATTACAGCTACTAAAGTCCACTGAGAATTGGCAAAAGACTCTGCAACTCTCAGATGGACTAGTTATATTCATAGGAACATAAGAAATGTCATACTAGTTCAGACCAAGATCCATCAAGCGCAGTCTCCTGTTTCCAACAGCGGCCAATCCAAGTTACAAGTACCTAGCAGTTTCCCAAAAAGACATACAGGTTCCAGAATGCTTGTATTGGGGCAAGCACTGCATTACCTGGGTCTCCTTTGTTAATGGTTTATGGATCTTTTCTCCAGGAATTTGTCCAAAACGTTTTCAAACGCAGCTACATGAGCAGCTTTTAATACATCCTCCAGTAATGAATTCTAGAGTTTGATTACGTGTTAAATGAAACAATATTTCCTCTTATTAGTCTTAAACGGGTTACACCATAGCTTCATTGCATGTCCCCTAGTCTTTCTACTTTTTGATGGCATAAAGAATTGATCTACGTTTACCTGTTCCACTCTATTCATTAATTTATAGACCTCTATCATATCTCCCCTCAGCCAACTGTTTTCTAGGTTGAAGACCCCTAAGCTTTTAAACTTCTTCTCATATTCAAGGTGTGGTCACACCATGGAACGATAAAGAGGCATTATAATATTCTTTGTTTTATTCTCCATGCCTTGCCTTATGATTCCTAGCATCTTAGTTGGCTTCCTGGCTGCTACTGCACACTGGGCGGAGGATTTCAATGTGCTGTCCACGATGACACCTAAATCTTTTTCCCAGGTGGTGGTTCCTAATGTGAAACCTTACATCATGTAACTTCAGTTTGTTTTTTTCTTTCCTAGGGGCATAACTTTGCATGTGTCCACATTAAATTTCATCTGACATTTGAACGTCCAGTCTTCCAAATTATCAAGGTCCTCTTGAAATTTTACACAATCCTCTTGGGTTTTAACAACTTTGATTAATTTTGGGTCATCTACAAATTTGACTCCCTCACTTGTTATTCCCATTTCCAGGTAATTTATAAATATGTTAAAAAGCAGCAGACCCATCACCGATCCCTGTGGTACTGCATTATTCACCTTTCTCCATTGAGAAAATAGGCCATTCAGCCTATCTTCTGCTTTCTATCTTTTAACCAGTTCCTGATCCACAATAATACACTACCTCCTATCCCATGACTTTTTAACTTCAACAAGAGTCTCTCATGAGGGACCCTTGTCAAAGGATTTCTGAAAATACAGATACACTATTGACTGGCTCATCTTTGACTACCTGTTTATTCATACCTTCAAAAAAAATATAACAGGTTAGTACAACAAGACGTTCCTTGGCTAAAACCATGTTGGCCTTCTCCCATTAAACCATGACTATCTACCTGTTCAGTAATTATGTTGTTTATAATGGTTTCTACCATTTTGCCGGCAACTGACATCAGGCTCACCAGCCTGTAATTTCCCAGAACACCCCTGGAACCATTTTCAAAAATTGGCATTACATTGGCTATTCTCCAATTTTCAGGGACTACAGATTACTAATAGTAGGTCTACAGTCTCATATTTCAGTTCTTTCAACACCCTTGGATGTATACCATCCAGTCCAGGTAATTTGCTACTCTTTATCAAATAGTTGCAATATACCTTCCTGATTTATGGCTATTTCTTTAAATACAATTTCAGTCATGGGTACCTTCCCTACATCTTCTTCAGTAAAGACTGAAGCAAAGACTTCATTCAGTTTCTCCACTATGGCTATGTCCCCTCTTAGTGCCCCTTTTACCCCTCTATCATCTAATGGTCTAACTGACTCTGTCCCAGGTTTTTTGCTATGAATGTATTTGAAAAAGTCTTCACTATCAGGGTCGTCCATTCCTGCTATTCGTCCCCTCTGCCGACCCCGACTAATTTCCCTGCATTTTGTATGGGGTGGTTAGACGGGGGTGGCGTGAGGGCGGGAAGTGGCCCCGGATATACAGAGCCGATTCCAATGTCGGCCCTGTATGTCTGGGGCCGGCAGACTGTACAGGGAAATTATTCCACCTCTGAGATAGAATAAGTTCCCCTAATTGGCAGGGAACAGCAGGCCCGGGCATTGGAAGAAGTAGGAGGGGATAGAAGAGATTCCCCACAGACCAAACCTGGCCTTGGGGCGCCAGATTGGGGGTCGGGCTGCGGGGAATGCAGAATCTGTTTAGGGGCCAGGGATCATGGTTCTTGAATGGAGACACGGTGCCACAGCGCTTGGACGTCATGTTGCCACGGCTCCATTCAGGAGCCCTGACTGAGTTATCCGGGCAAGGCCTGTATGTGCAGGCTGACTGGGATCGAAGTCCCGTCCTGCACATACAGGCCAGTACGCAATTCTGATCCCATAGGGCTAGACGTGTCCCACATGATCAGAATCATGGCTAACTCTCTGTGTCCGATTCCGACCGGGCACACAGAGGGCCAGGACATCCAGGATGGAATCGGACCCTATGTGTTTTTGCTTTCACAGCAAGCTTCTTCTCAAATTCTCTCTTTGCCGGCCTTATCAATTACTTGCATCTAACTTGCCAGTGCTTATGTTTCCAGTTTTCATCTTTTGCCTCCTTTTTCTATTTCCTGCACTATTACATGGAACACCCAAACAATCAGACCCCTACAGATGGCACAAAATTCTGCTGCCCGCATCATCACCGGATCATATATTCCTCCCTCCCCCCGAGCCAACTGCATTGGCTTCCGATCGCCTCTGGGATCAAATTCAAAATAGATCTCGACATATACAAGATCCAACACAACTTGTCCCCTGACATTCTCGTCAACATGAACACAAGCACAAGACCCAGACGACATAACAGAGTGGAAACCATTCAGACCTCTAGAATCTACTCTAAAACCACCCAATCCACATCTGCAAGAGCATTGTCACTAGCAGTACCGGCCCTCTGGAACTCCCTTCCATATGACCTAAGAGCCACCACTGATGCCAAAGTCTTCAGGAAGAAACTCAAAACCTACCTTTTCATAGAACACTACGGAGCCGTCACTTAATGCACAACGCCCCCTCCTCCCATTGACCCCCCCCCCCCGACAAAATCAGCTGACTCAAATCATGACATTTGTAAATATTGTATATACGCCTCTTTGCAAATAAGTTGCTATCAAGAACCTCCCGCATGTCTCCAACCCCACGCGACTATGTAATGTATAACTGCCATGTATCATGAGTTTTTTATCATGTAAACCGCTTTGATTATAGGATAAGGCAGTATATAAAACCTGTTAAATAAATAAATTTCCTGAAAGATGTTTTTTTTGTTACAACAGCCTCTTTGACTTCACCTTTAAACTTTGCTGGCAGGTTTTTGGACTTCTTTTCACTTTTCTTAAAGCCTGGAATACAGCTGGTCTGGGCTTCCAAGATAGTATTTTTAAAACAACATCCATGCTTGATGTAAATGTTTAACCTTTACGGCTGCTCCTTTTTTTGCTTTTTTCTTGACTATTTCTCTCATTTTATCATAGTTTCCCTTTTGAAAGTTAAAAGGCAGTGCTGTGGATTTCCCTGCTGTCCTTCCTCCATTTATTAAATCAAACGCGATCACGCTATGATCACTATTGCCAAGTGTCCCCAACATCCTTATCTCTTGCACCAGATCTTGGGTTCCACTAAGGACTAGGTCCAAAATGGCTTCCCCTCTTGTCGGTTAATTAACCAGCTGCTCCAAGAGGCAGTCATTTATTTCATCTAGAAACTTTATCTCCCTAGCATGTCCTGCCATGACAGTGACCCAGTTGATACCAGGGTAAATTAAATCACCTACAATTATTACTGCATTGTAACTTTTCTTAGCTTCCCTGATTTCTTTGAGCATTTCATCATCCATCTGTTCATTCTGACCAGGTCGGTAGTACACCCCCCAATGCCATCGCCTTCCTCTTTTTACATGGCATTTTAATCAATAGAGATTCTATAGTGCATTTTGTTTCCTGCAAAATTTTAATCCTGTGTGACTCAATGCCCTCTCTAACAGAATAGATAAAATGGGTGGAGGGGTTGCGCTCTGTCATTATGATATAATTTGTACCCAGTATCACAATGTCCCACTGATTGATATCTCAGAGATCGGATAAAAGGAGGACAATCATATCTAACCTCTCATTCTTAAGCGTCCCTCCAGTCCAGTCTCTGGGTGTGTTCCCGTTCCAGCAGCTTGGAGACTGAGTACGTCATCCTTTTGATGACACTGGAGTATATATACCACTGGCACCTCCCACCAGCTCCAGTATACTCAGTCTCCAAGCAGTTAGGGAGCAGTAACCCAGGAGATTATGCTTACTGAAGAGACATTTAGGAAGATAAGTTCTTTTAGTTTCTTTAATTATTTTTATCTTGGGTCTCCCCTTTAGACGGGCAGGCAGCTGTGTGAGCAAGAATGGGAGAGGGACCCCTTACCCCCTCCCCCCCCCCCTTCTCTTTTGCCCTGTCTTAAACGTTCTGGCAGAGCAGAAGGAGGCTTCTTGGGAGTTTGTCAGCGCCTGGTGGTTCCCGATCCCTGCGAGAGTGAGGAGCCATCTTGCAGTTTAATTTAACTGCCAGGGCTGCCTGCTGTTCCGTTCTGCTGCGGTGCTGAAGCCCTCACGGCTGCTGAGCAGGCGGGCAGAGCAGCATCACCAGGGGAGTCTGCTCTAAGAAGCCACAAAAAAAGAAATAGCTGAGCAGAGAGCCATGGCGGCAGACATGGAAAAGTAAAACACACGGTCGCCGGCCACATGTTAGCAACAGGGCTACCGCGTCGGAGGCCGAGGAAAGGAAGTTCAGCGTCGGAAGAGGTAGGCCTGTTGCGTTCACCCTCATTTTTTGCACGTTTTTTTGCTGCTGGAGGCCCAATTCTTAACCGAGTTTCAAGGCTGCTTTCGGGGCTGGTTGGCACGGAATCCCACTAATTGGGGGAGTGGGATGCTAATAGTCCTTGTTGGTCCGGTGATCCATTATTTCACGATTGTGTTAGAGGTAAAAAAAAAAAAAAAAAGTTTGTCCAGAAACAAGGTTTGGCAGCAGACTCCCTGAGAACTGTGCATTGGCATTCTGTTGGCTCAGAGCAGTCCAGACACCATGCCAATGAGGCCGCAGTGTTTGGTGTCCGGCGTCCAGTGGGGAGCAATGTCAGAGACAGGAGTGGGCAGAGGCTGCGTAATGGAAGCGACGTCCTTGGACCAGGGTATCCAAGCAAGTATAGACTAGGAACCCCCTTTAGCCCTCTCCCAGAAGTCGGCGGGACCTGGAGTCACAATGGTTGAGTCTGGCTCACTGCCACCTTCTTTGTCAGATCATCCTGCTCTCCCTCTGCCGCAGCCCAGGCCCTCCACTTCGAAGGGAGTGGAAGGGGGGGGAGACACTGGGGTGGTTTTTTTTCCCAGAGTTTGTTTTATTGCTGCACATAGGGTTTTGTCTGAAGCAACACAGCGTACTAGATCAGGAGCCAGCGCAGGAGGGTGCGGCAAAAAGGGGAGCTGACCATAAGGAGTCGGAAGACGCAGATATGCCTCTGAAACGGACTAGGCTGGTGAGTGAGGTGGCTTTACACTCCCCTTGGTTGGAGGCTTATGAGGAGGAGTCCTCGGACCGGGAAAGGGGGGAGGATGAGGAGGAGCTCAAAGAGGGCGAGATTCCGGAGGAGAAACAGGCCAGGATTGTTCGGGTGTTCTGCTGAGAATAGTTGTGGCATTAATCAGTGAGTCCTTGAAGACCCTCAATATCTCCACAGGCATCCCAGCGGAGGAGGAGGCATTGGAGGATCCATTTATTCAGGCAGTTAGGAAGTCGCAAAAACTCTTCCCAGTTCACCGAGTGGTTCGTCAGATGATCCAGGAGGAGTGGGACCTGCCGGAGTCTGGCTTAAGGGAAGTGCGGTCCATGTCGCGATTATACCCCTTGCCGGAACATGAGAGAGATTTACTTCGGTCCCTAGGGTGGACGCGGCCATGTCGGCAGTTACCAAGAAGACAACCATACCTGTTGAGGCAGTGCAGACCTTAAGGATGCCCAGGACAGGAAGCTAGACACGTTATTAAACAAGCCTTTGACGTCAATGCCCTGGCTCTCCAGGCATTCGTGTGCAGAGCTTGGGTGGCCAGGGCTTGCCTTCGATGGTCTCAGCAGCTCCAGCTGCCGAGTGACCTCCCTGCTTATCAGGAGTCTGGCGAAGAATATGGCTTCGGTGGTGGCCGCCTGTCGCTATCTGTGGCTCTGCAACTGGGCAGCAGATGGTTCCTCTAAGGCTCGACTCAGCAAGCTCGCCTTCAAGGGAAAGCTTTTGTTTGGGAAGGACCTGGACAAATTGGTTAAGGAGCTGGGAGAATCTAAGGGAGGCAGGCTCCCAGAGGATAGACCAAAACAGAGTCACATCCCCGCGCCTGCACTGTCTCAGCCGTGTGACTTTCGTAAGTTTCGGTCAGCTCGCGCAACACCCTTTCAGAGGGGACGCTTTCCCATGAAAGGACAGAATTTCCAGGGGTTAGGAAGGGGATTTGGGGTCTCTTCCTCCACCTCGGGTCCTAGGAAGCCACAATGAAGCGAGGGGGACCCGGGCCGGCTGGTGGAGGGGGGGCGCCTGTGGCAGATTTTTCTCTGCTTGGATTGGGTCACTTCCAATCAATGGGTTCTGGAGGTGGTTTGAGAGGGGTATGCCCTCGAACTGGCATGACCAATCTCCCCATCGTTTGTGCAGTCGCCTTGCACAGCCCTGTCCAAGGCCTTGGCAGTAAAGGAAACCTTGGCGCAGCTTCTGCTCCTGGGAGCGGTCGTGCCAGTTCCCAAAAGCCAGTGCGGCTGTGGTCAGTACTACATTTATTTTGTGGTTCCCAAAAAGGAGGGTTCCTTCCGTCCGATTCTTGACCTCAAACGAGTCAATCATTGTCTCAGGGTTCCTCACTATTGCATGGAAACCGTGAGGTTGGTAATAGTGGCAGTATGGCAGGGAGAGTTCCTAACGTCTCTTGACCTCACGGAGGCATATCTCCACATTCCCATCCGCTAGTCACACCTACAGTTCCTGCTGTTTGCGGTACTTATGGGACACTTTCAGTTTCAAGCATTACTGTTCGGACTGGTGACGATGCCTCGTACCTTTACCAAGGTGATGGTCATAGTGGCAGCGGCTCTTCGCAAAGAAGGGATCCTGGTCCACCCGTACCTCAACGACTGGTTAATCCACACCAAGTCCAAGGAGGAGAGTGTAGAGGCAACAACCAAGGTAGTCAATCTCTTGAGGAGCCGGGGGTGGGTAATCAACTTGACCAAGAGCAGATTGGTTCCCTCCCAGGAGATCAAGTATCTCGGGGCAAGGTTCGACACCCACTAAGGCAAGGTGTTCTTGTCAGTTCAGAGGATGAGGGAGCTTTGGCGTCTGGTGGGTCAGCTTCTGGCCATGAGGGCACCCACTGCTTGGCATTATCTCCAAGTTCTGGGGAGCATGGCGGCGACAATCAAGCTCATACCCTGGACGAGGGCCCACATGAGACTGCTCCAGTGATCCCTTCTCCGTCACTGTTCTCATCAGCATCAGCCTTTGTCCACGGTGCTACCATGTCCTCCGGTGACCAGAAGAGCCCTGGACTGGTGGCTCCAGCCAGGGTAGCTGGAGCAGGGGATGCCTCTCGAGTCCCTGCGGTGCATTCAGTTCATGATAGATGCCAGTCTGGTCAGCTGGGGGGGCTCACTGTGAGGGGTACTTTGCCCAGGGGTGCTAGAGTGCCCCAGAGGCTTGGTGGTCAATAAACAGGGTAGAAATGCGAGCAGTAGCACTGGTGCTCAGAGCGTACGAGCACTAGGTCCGACAGAAGGCAGTCCAGGTGTTCTCGGACAATGTCACTACAGTGGCCTATATCATTCGGAACGAGCAGTCCTCCCATGGAGGAAGAGGCAGAGCGGCTGCTTGATTGGGCCGAGGTCAATCTCCAGGCTTTGTCGATGGTGCATGTAGTCGAGGTAGAGAATGTCACTGTGGACTACCTGAGCCGGGTCAAGGTGGATCATGGAGAATGGGAACTCTGTCAGGAAGTGTTCGACCAGGTGGTACACCGGTGGGGTCAACCCATCATGGACCTCATGGCAAGATGGGGGTCGGCCAAAGCAAGCCGCTTCTTCAGCAGAAGAAAGGAAGGGATGTCGGAGGGCCTAGATGCTCTCGTTCAGAGATGGCCCTCGGAGGGGCTTTTGTATGTATTTCCTCTATGGGTCCTCCAGAGCATAGAAGCCCATCCAAGACTGGTAGTTCTGATAGCCCTGGATTGGCCACGGAGGCCGTGATATGCCGACCTCATGAGGCTACTGGCCGATTGCCCCTGGTGACATCCGGTGAGAGACAACCTCCTAATTCAGGTTACAGTCCGGATGCTGCAGGTGGGTCGATTCTCGCTTACGGCTTGGCTCTTGAAAGGGCAAAGCTGCAAAAGCGTGGGTACTCCAGGATGATGATCAAGACCTTACTAAATGTGCAGAAGCGTTTGACCTGTTTCTCATAAGAACATACGATATGCCATACTGGGTCAGACCAAAGTCCATCAAGCCCAGCATCCTCTTTCCAACAGTGGCCAATCTAGGTCATACTTACCTAGCAGTTTCCCCAAAAGACACAGGTTCCACAATGCTTGTATTCTGGTTAAGCATTGATATCCTGGGTCCCCTTTTAATAATGGTTTATGGACCTTTCCTCCAGGAACTTATTATTTTTTTTTATTTGTCTTAAATAGTTTAGCCTGTAGCTTCATTGCATGTCCCCTAGTCTTTCTATATTCTGATAATGTAAACAATCAATCTACGTTTACCCATTCCACTCTGTTCATTAATTTATAGACTTCTATCATATCTCCCCTTAGCCTTCTCTTATGTGAGAGTCTGGTGCATCTTTGAGGGCTCGTGTGTGGTCCGGGAAAAGAGGCCTATGGCGGTCTCTGTGCTGGACGTCTTGGACTTACAGGCCGGGTTTCAGAAAGGCCTGGCTGCCAGTTCCTTAAGAGTGCAGCTAGCAGCTATTGCCTGTTAACGGGGTAAGGTTCAATGTAAGTCACTAGGAGTACACCCAGACGTCGGGCAGGTCCTTAAAGTGGTGAGAGGTTTACGGCCTCAGCAAAGATCCTCACTTCCTCCTTGTGACCTCAATCTCGTGCTTAACGCACTAGCTGGGGATCCCTTTGAGCTGACAGGGCGAGCCTCCCTGAAGGACTTGACCCTCAAAACAGTGTTTTTGGCCGCGATCTGTTCAGCTAGACGCATTTCGGAACTCCGGGCACTTCCATGTCGGCCTCCATGCATGAGCTTTTTCAAGGAAAAGGTGGTCCTGCGGACGGTACCTTCCTTTTTGCCCAAAGTAGTCTCCCCCTTTCATTTGAATCAACCGGTTTCTCTTCCCTCCTACTCAGGACAATGGATGCTCGTTTGCACCGACTGGATGTGTGCAGGGTCCTGAAGCACTATATTGACAGGATGGTGGCGTTTCGTAGATCAGTTTGTTTGCTTGTCTTGTTTGGGGGACCATAGAAAGAGGAGGCGGCAGCCAAGGCTTCAGTTTCCAGATGGATTAAGGAAGCCATTGCTTCGGTGTACATTCTGAAAAGAAGACCCATGCCAGTGGTTTTCAGGGCTCATTTTACGCGGGCCTAGGCGGTCTCGTGGGCGGAATTCAGTCTGGTTCCGCCACTAGACATCTGTAGGGTGGCTATGTGGGCCTACCTGCATACATTCACCAAGTACTTTCGCTTAGATGGTCAGGCAGCCGGAGATGCTGAGGTTAGGGGAGCGGCTCTTCGGTCCGGTATCGCGGGTCCCTCCCATTCTTGAAATGCTCTTTTACATCCCAGAGAAAAGGGACTGCACTGGAGGGACGCTTAGGAAGGAGTAATTAGAGCTTACCTGCTAATTAGCGTTCCTGGTGGAACTCCAGTCCAGTCCCTGATCCCACCCAGGTTTCTGTGAAGTGGCATCTTCAGCCCGAAGAGGTTATATGTGATAGTGTTATTCCCTTTCAGAAGACTCATCGCTGATAGGGTGGACTCAGAGCAGCAGAATGGACCAGTGGGTGCCCCCTGTCCGGAGACTTTTGGGGGGCAAATTACGATTCAGGTAAGCCTCCTCCTCTTCTTCGGGGAGGTGGGGAAATCCTCCTGGGGTTAAGGGGAGGTAGTATGAATAGTGATAGGAGAAAGGTTAAGAATGGTTTACAATTTTTCCAGTTAGTTATAGTTAGTGGAGTTTTTAGTTTTACTCTGTTTCATTGTCTCTCCGTTATGTTTGCTTTGTCAATAGGATACTGGAGGTGGTGGGAGGTGCCAATGGTATATATACTCCAGTGTCATCAAAAGGATGACATACTTGGTCTCCAAGCTGCTGAAAGGGGAGCACAACTCAGAGGAAAGGGACTGGACTGGAGTTCCTTCAGGAACGCTAATTAGCAGGTAAGCTCTAATTACTCCTTTAGTGTTATATATTCTAACTCTCCCATCTTTTTTTTTAAGACTTCTAGCATTTAAATACAAGCATTTTAGATGTCATATTTTATTCATATTAACCTGGTTATCGGTTGTTGTTATTGTTAAGTGTCGACTCATGGCGACCCTCTGGATAGTTGTTCTAAACTGTATTTGGTCTTCAGTCAGGCGGCTCACTGTTGACAGAATGGCACCCATAGCTGCTGTTATTGTATTGATCCATCTCATTGCTGGCCTTCCTTTTTTTGCGTTGACCTTCTACTATGCCAAGCATGATGTCTTTCTCTAATGATCTCTCTCTTCGCATGACATGTCCAAATTATGAAAGTCAAAGTCTTGTCATCTGAGCTTCTAAAGAAAGCTTAGGTTTGATCTCTAGTATTGACTGATTTGTTCTTCGGGCAATCCATGGTATACACAGTATTTGTGACCAGCACCATAATTCAAAGGCATCAATTTTCTTCCTGTCTTGTCTTTTTCACTGTCCAACTTTCGAATCCATATGACATTATTAAAAATGCCATGGCTTGAACAAGTTGAATTTTTGTATGGAGAGAGACATCTCTGCTCTTGAAAATTTTGTCTAAGTCCTTCATAGCCATTCTACCAAGAGCAATGCGTCGTCAGATTTCTTGACTTCCTGTTGCTTCTTTATTGATAGTTGATCCAAGTAGGTTACAGTTGTTCATTATTTCATGATTTTTGTCTTCTTTACATAAAGGTGCAGGCCCATTTTAAGACTGTTCCTTGATCTTGAGAAGCAAATGTTTCAGATTGTCTTCATTTTCAGCCAGTAATGTGGTATCATCAGCATTGTGAAGGTTGTTGATGAGTCTTCCAGCAATCTTAAACACCTCTCTTGTTTTCATACAATCCTGCTTCTCTGATGATTTGTTCTGCAAATAAATTAAACAGGTGGGGGAAAGTATGCCCCTTACATCTTTACTGATTTTAAATCATTCTGTTTCTCCTTGTTCCGTTTGAACTGTTGCTTCTTGATCAATGTAAAGGTTGCGCACGAGAACAATCAGGTTTTCTGGTACACCCATGCTTCTTAAAAGGGAGCTCTTAAAAGGGGTTTGTGTATATTTTTTAAAGCAAGGTTAAGGATTTAAGGGTTTCTTTGGGTTTTTTATTACATTGCTAGCTCTCTGACTGGGAGCTCTTAAAAGGGGTTTGTATTTTTTAAAGCAAGGTTAATTTCATTTTTGCTGTTTTAGGGGAACTTTAATTGAACACAGTAGGTTGCTGAATTCTGTAACCTCCTCAGGTTCAGAAACTGCTAACACCTAATGAGGTGTTAGTTCCCTCCCTACCCACCCCGACTCCCACCCACCCCTAGTGAGCAGTCTTGCTTTATAGGGCACCTCCCCCTTTAACAAATCACAGTGAATTGGACCAGCACATTTTGAATATAATTAAAGAGATTTAACTGCTTTTTCTCTGAAAGGACAGCTGCGAAACCAGCTGGTACTTGGTAGATCTCTCACTCTTGCTTTAACAGATACCTAAGCTCCACAAACAGAACAATGGTTGGGAAAAATCGTATTGCTAAAGCTGTTGCCCCTGTTACAGCTTCTGCCTCGGTCCAGACAGAGGTCCTATTGCCAGTTGAAGAACCGGTTCCATGTGCAGGGTGCCTGCATGCTGAAGCTCTGAGGAAACAAGTGGAGGAACTCAGAGAGGAGGTGGCGAGGCTGAGGAGCATTCAAGACAGTGAGAAGTACATTGATGAGATGCTTCTTGCAGCAACCAGGCTCTCCAGCACAGGAGAAGATGGGTGCCAACAGAATGTCGATGGTTGGACAAAAGTCACCAGAGCCTACAAAATCACCAATCCAACTTCTCCAGCCCTTGAACTGAAGAACCATTATGCAGCCCTGGAAGTGGAGGAGGTGAAAGCATCCCTGGAAAGGGAAGAACCAAAGATCAAGTACCCCATAGTTGCGGAATCAGTGACCAGAAGGAAACGAAGGGTAGTGGTGGTTGGAGACTCTCTTCTGAGGGGTACTGAGGCGTCCATCTGCCGACCAGACTTGATGTCCAGAGAGGTATGCTGTCTGCCTGGTGCCAAGATCCAAAATATTACGGAGAATTTGCCGAGACTCATCAAGCCCACTGACTATTACCCAATGTTGCTAATCCATGTTGGAACAAATGATACTGCCAGGTATACCTCGGAACGTATCAAAAGTGACTTCATGGCTCTGGGACAGAGGGTGAAGCAGGTAGGTGCACAGTTGGTGTTCTCTTCAATCCTCCCTGTTGAGGGTAAAGGCCAAGGCAGAGAGGCTCGCATCCTGGAGATTAATGCATGGCTGCGTGGATGGTGTCTTCGAGAGCGTTTTGGTTTCCTAGACCATGGGATGCTGTTCCAAGGGTTGCAGAGCAGAGATGGCATCCATCTGTCCAAGAAAGGTCAACACATCTTTGGTAGTAGACTGGCTAATCTACTGAAGAGGGCTTTAAACTAGATTCGTTGGGGATGGGTGAAGAAAGCCCCCAGGTAAGTGAAAACCCCCAGGTAAGTGATACATTAAATACCTTTATGGAAATGGGTAACAGGGGTAACATATGGAAAGCAGTGTGTATTAATGCCCGTAGCATGGGAAATAAGATCTCTGAAGTTGAAGCTTTGGTGGGAGTGACTGACTTGGATTTAGTGGCAGTTACAGAAACATGGTTCACAGAAAACCATGACTGGGATGTAACTATACCTGGCTATACTTTATTCAGAAAGGACAGGGTAGGAAGAAGGGGAGGAGGAGTGGCACTATATGTAAAAACTACTATTAAAGCTTTGGAATTACAGAGCTTAAAAGGGAGAGAGGAGGCATTGTGGGTTAAACTAGAAAGAGGGAAAGAGAAATCTATTTGCATTGGTGTGATATACAGACCTCCCTCACAAGAGGAAGAGGTGGACAGAGAGTTAATTGAAGACATACGCAGCATTGCTAGGAAAGGGGAAGTGCTACTGCTAGGAGATTTCAATATGCCAGATGTTGATTGGCACATTCCTGCTGCAGTATCATCTAGGAGTAAGGAGATCCTGGATTCTCTACAGGGAGAACTATTCAGGCAATTGGTAACAGACCCCACACGTGAAGGGGCCATACTGGACTTGGTGCTTACCAATGGTGAAAGTGTGTCTGATGTTGTAGTGGGAGATCATTTTGCATCCAGTGATCACCAGATGGTGTGGTTCAGTATTAGGACTAGGGCTGTTAGAATCCATTCCAAGGTGAAGATCTTAGACTTTAGGAAGACTAACTTTGCAAAGATGGGCCAATACCTCAGGGAGTCGTTAGTGGGATGGGAACTGCTGGGGGATGTAGAAAAAAGTGGGCAAAACTGAAAGGGGGTATTTTAAAGGCAACCAACCTTTTTGTTAAAATGGTAAATAAAGGCAAAAGGAACAGGAGACCGCTATGGTTTTCGAAGGAAGTAGCTGAAAAAGTGAAGAAAAAGAGGGAGGCCTTCATGAAATACAAGAGATCACAGAGAGAGGAAGACAGGCATCTGTATTTGGAAAAACTTAGAGAAGCTAGCAAAGTAGTCAAGAAGGCAAAGATTCAAAAGGAGGAGGAAATAGCCAATGCAATAAAATGGGGGGATAAGACATTTTTCAGATATATTAGTGAGAAGAGGAAGGGCAAAAGTGGTATTGTCAGACTCATGGGTGCAGGGGGGGAATATGTAGAAGCTGATAAGGATAAAGCGGAATTGCTTAACAAATATTTTTGTTCTGTGTTCACAGATGAAGAACCAGGAGCAGGACCTCAGAAAACACCCACAAATAAGAACAGAAGCGAGGGACATCTTGAACAATTTTCAGAAGACTGTGTTCGTGAGAAACTAGCTCAACTTAAAGTAGACAAAGCGATGGGACCGGATGGGATACACCCTAGAATACTGAGGGAACTTGGGGACGTTCTAGCAGCTCCACTGACTGACCTTTTCAATGCCTCATTGGAGTCGGGAGTGGTGCCAAAGGACTGGAGAGAGGCTCATGTGGTGCCTTTACACAAAAGCGGAAGTAAGGATGTGGTTGAAAACTACAGGCCGGTTAGTTTAACTTCGGTGGTGAGTAAATTATTGGAAACGTTGCTGAAAGAGAAAATAGTGAGGTTTCTAGAGTCCGGCGGATTACAGGATCCGAGGCAGCATGGATTCACCAGAGGCAGGTCTTGTCAGACAAATCTGATTGATTTCTTTGACTGGGTGACCAGGGAGTTGGACCGAGGGAGAGCTTTAGATGTGGTGTATTTAGATTTCAGTAAAGCCTTTGACACTGTTCCTCACAGGCGACTTATAAACAAACTGAGCACCCTAGGGATGGACCCTAAAGTTACTGCTTGGGTTAGAAATTGGTTGGGTGGGAGGCGACAAAGGGTACAAGTAAATGGAGCTCACTCTGAGGAGAAGGATGTTACCAGTGGTGTGCCCCAGGGATCTGTCCTTGGTCCGATTCTTTTTAACATCTTTGTTAGTGATATAGCGGAAGGGCTGTCGGGTAAGGTTTGCCTCTTTGCGGATGATACCAAAATCTGCAATAGAGTAGACACCCAGGAAGGTGTAGATAACATGAGGAGGGATCTAGCTAAGCTTGAAGAATGGTCTAGAATTTGGCAGCTGGGATTTAATGTTAAAAAATGTAAGGTCATGCATTTGGGCTGCAGCAATCCAAGGGAGCAATACAGTATAGGAGGTGAAGTACTTTTGTCCACTAAAGAAGAGCGGGACCTAGGCGTGGTTGTGTCTGATGATCTTAAAGTAGCTAAACAGGTAGAAAAGGTGACGGCAAAAGCTAGAAGGATGCTTGGGTGCATACGGAGAGGAATGGCTAGCAGAAAAAAGGAGGTGATAATGCCTCTGTATAAGTCTTTGGTGCGACCACATTTGGAGTATGGTGTGCAATTCTGGAGACCGCACCTTCAAAAGGATGTGAACAGGATGGAGTCAGTGCAGAGAGTTGCTACTAAAATGATTAATGGGCTTCATTATAAAGCATATGAGGACAGACTAAAGGATCTTAATATGTACACCTTAGAGGAAAGGCGGGATAGAGGTGATATGATTGAGATGTTTAAATACCTCCGCGGCATAAATGTTCAGGGAGAGAGCCTCTTTCAATTGAAAGCAAGTTCTGCGATGAGGGGACATGGGATGAGGGTGAAGGGAGATAGATTCAGGAGTGATATGCGGAAATATTTCTTTACGGAAAGAGTAGTGGATCCGTGGAATAGTCTCCCAGTGGAGGTGGTAGAGATGAGGAGAGTAACTGAATTCAAAAAAGCATGGGACCAACACAGAGGATCTCTAAAGGTAGAAAGTGGGCTGTTGTAGTTGTTGTTATGGAAGGACAGACTAGATGGGCCTTGTGGTCTTTTTCTGTCATCATGTTTCTATGTTTCTTAATGTGGCTCAGAGTTTCTCATGCTTTACACAATCAAAAGCCTTGCTGTAAAGTACACATAGATATCCTTCTGGTATTCTTTAGTCTTTTCAAGGATCCATCTTATATCAATAATGATGTCTCTCATTCCTCGCCCTGAAACCTACTTGCACTTCAGGTAGTTCTCATTCCAGGAATGGTGTAGTCTCTGTTGAATAATCTGTTGAATAATCTTCAGTAGAATCTGGCTGGCATGTGGGATCAGAGCGATTGTGCGATAATTTCTACAGTCAGTTGAATCACCTTTCTTTAGTGTTGGTATAAACATAGATCTTTTCCAGTCAGTTGGCCATGATATTTCTTCCAAATTTCCTTGTAAGTATGGTAACAGCTGTATCAGATTGCTGTAATACTTCTATGGGAAAGCCGATCTTGTTCTTCCTCTAATAGTTTCTGCTTCTATTTCCTGTCATGTGTCATTGTAGTACTTCTCCTTGTCTTGTCTTTCTGCACGTTGAAGATCTCTGAATTCTGTGACTGCCTTTCTTTCTCCTTTGACTTTTGTTTCTCTTCGTTTCTGGGCAATTTTCAGAGTTTCATCAGTCATCCATTTTGACTGTTTTTGCTTTTTCACCTTTTGTAGAGACTTCTCACTTTCTTCCAAACAGAGCCTTATTGATGTCTTCCCATAAGACTTCTGGAGCTCTGTCATTTGCATCTAGAGCAGCAAATCGATTTTGCAGTTTTTACATTCCAGTGGTTTATTCTCAAGGTCATATTTTGCTACTTTCATAAGTGGCTTGACCTTTTTCAACTTTAGATTGTGTTTGCATACTAGTAGATGTTGATCTGTAACATAATCAGCTCCAGGTTTTGTCTTTGTTGATGGGTATAGAGTATTTCCATCATTGACTTCCACAGATGTAGTCAATTTGATTTTTGTACCATCCATTGGGTGAAGTCCATGTGTACAGTCGCCGCTTGTGTTGTTAGAAGAAGGTGTTTGAGATGAATAGATCGTTGGTCTTCCAGAATTCTATCAGTCTTTCTCCAGCTTCATTTCTGTTGCCAAGTCCATAGTTTCCAACCATTTTGCCTTCTTCTTTGTTGCCAACTTTTCATGACTATCAGGATATCCTGTTTGCATGTTCTGTCAATTTCAGCTTGTACTTGTTTATAGAACTCATCAATTTCATTCTCTTCTGCGGCTGTTGTTGGGGCATATACTTGAATTATAGTTGTGTTGAAAGTTATTCCTCATAGACAAAAAGAAATTAAGCAATCACTGACTGCATTGTTTTTCATTACAGTTCTTGCAAGTTTCTTCTTAATTATAAATTCAACACCACTTCTTCTTTGTCTTTCATTTCCAGCACAGTAGACCATGTGATCATCTGATGCAAAAATGCCCAGTGCCAGCTTATTTTAGTTCGCTGACTCCCAACAGATCAAGTTGAACATGTTCCATTTTATTTTAGACCACCTCCAACTTCCCTTGGTTCATGCTACGTATGTTCCATGTCCCAATATGTTAGACATCTTTGCAGCTTCTGACTCTCATTTCATGCACAGCTACATCAGCAGTCAGTCGTCCCGAGGATTTTGATCCAACCACATAATAAATGCTGGCTTTAATCTGAAAAGTCTTCAGCTCCTCCCCAATAGCTAGTTTAGTGCCTTCCGACCTGGGGAGTCTCATCTTCCAGTACTATGGAATTTGTGCAATTTGTTTTGTTGTGGCTATCCTTTGGGTTTTTGTGGCAAGATATGGAAGTAGATTGTCAGGCCTCTTTCTTCTGCACTGTTTAAGTTTAGTGCTATTGCTGTTGCCACAGAAATATGATCCTCCACCGCCAACACTGTCCCATTCTACTGCGGCCCATATGGGTGGTTTGTCTTGGTCTGGCACCTCAGCTGAGACCTGTCCATTTTGGGAGACCCTGCCAGTAGTTAAACTACTGATAGCTTAGCCCTCAGCATCACTGATGCACACAAGCCCTCACAGCATGACACGCTGCAAACCAAGTGAGGGCTGGTTATCGGTAGACAGGGGTAATTTGGAATCTTTAAGCTCTGTATTTTTATTTATTTTATTTGTTACATTTCTATACCTCCCCTTCCAGAGATCAGGGGCGGTTTACAAGGAACAAAAATAAACTTTTTACAGGTAACCTGATTTGCAGTTAGGGTCAGTGGATTGGAGTTACAATTTTTTAGGAACTATGTACAACTTGGCTATATACAGGAATTTTCATGCTTACGTTTGTTTTATACGGCCTTTATCTGGGTTGGGTGAGCTGTCCCTGTGGTGCATGTGTGTTTGGATATGAGTTTTCTGTACCATAGTGTATAGTAAAGAGGTGGGTTTTTAGGTGCTTTCTGAAATCTTTGAGGTCTTTTGTTGTGCGGATGTGCAGTGGGAGGGTGTTCCAGATGTTGGGTGCAGCATAGGAGAATGCTCTGGAGCTGCTGGTTTGCTTTGTTTTTCGGATGGAGGGTGGGATTGTTAAGGAGTGAGTGGCATTCTCCTTGCGTGTTCTGGGGTGTTCTGTGTGTTCTGGGGTGAGGAGGAGAGTTGAGAGGAAAGAGGGAGCAACATTGTTGATGAGTCTGAATGATGCTACAAGTAGTTTGTATCTGTTCCGGCTTTCTATTGGGAGCCAGTGTAGGGCATATAGGAGGGGAGTGACAAGGCTTTGCAGGTGATCTTGGCTGTGATATTTTGCATTCATTGGAGTATGTGGAGACTCTTTGCCGGTAGACTCTGCAACAGCCTGTTGCAGTAGTCGAAGTGTGGGGTGATGATGGATTGAATGACCACTCTGAAGTCGTTATCTTCAAGGAGAGGTCTTAGTTGTTGTATGGATTTTAATTTGTAGAGGATTGTTCTGGCTGTTCGTTTCAGGTGGGGTACCATGCTGAGGGAGGTATCTAGGACAACACCGAGGTATTTAACTTCCTTTTTGACTGGGATTGTGGTGTTGTTGATGGTGACGGCTTGGGGTAGGGTTGTGTCTTGGTTTCTTGTGATGTGCATTGCTTCCGTCTTTTTGTAGTTTAGGCTGAGGTTGTTGAATTTTAGCCAGGAGTCAGCTTCCTTAATACATTCGTCCAGGTTGTTGTAGTTGGGGTTATTTACATCTATGGGGAGCGACAACATGATGTCATCCACATAGATGTAGTAGTGGATGTTGTGGTTTTGGAATATGTGGGTGATAGGTTGAAGGTGCAGGTTGAAAAGGAGGGCAGAGAGGGCGGAACCTTGTGGTATGCCTTGTTCTTGTGGAAAGGTGTTTGCGGTTTTTTTCGCTATTTGGATCGTGAACTTGCGGTCTGAGATGTATGATTTAAACCAGAGCAGGACTAGGCTGCCCAGGCCAATATATTTGAGCCTTGCAATGAGGTTTTTGTGGTTTATAAAGTCGAATGCTGAGGCGACGTCTAGAAAGATTAGGAGGAATGCTCTATACCAGGCATGTCCAACAGGTAGATCGCGATCTACTGTGATGCAGTGGCCAGCACAAAGCCCATGGATACAGGAGAAAAGGAAGAGCTTACCTGGCAGTCACAAGGGCAGAAAGCAGGTTCAGGTTATGGGAAGCCAGAGAATGGTGGAACAAGTTTTCCCTGCACTGTGTGTGACGCAGCAGAAAGCCAGAAAGCATTTTCAGGTTGTAAGGTTCCAGAAAGTAGTAGAACAAACTTTTCCTACACTGGCTGTGATGCAGCAGAAAGCCAGGAAACTAATCACGTCCACCTGGGCCAGGAAGCACGTACAACGTGCAGGGGCCAGGAGGATAAAAGTGGCTGGGAAATCCCAGTAGGGGGAGGTGCAGCATTTGGAGGTGCCACGGGAGGAGCAGTGAAGGGAGGTGTTTGTGCACAGGTCTCCCAAGCCAGAGGGGGCATCGTTCCAAGGAGAGTGAGTGAGCAGCTGGAGGGCAAAGGTCACAAGCAGGAGAGCTTGCTGGGACCAGGAAGCCTTGGGTGTGTCCCCGCAGTAAGGAACAGCAGAAGGGAAGCCTTTCCTGAAGCTTACCACAGTCCTGACCAGACAAGTGCTGAGAGGAATTCTCATGGCAAAGCAGGCTACAGCCCAAGTAAAGGTGCCTGGTTGAGAGGGGAAGGAGTGGAAGCTGGTTGTCTAAGAAACAAAGCTAAGTACACTAATTTCTCCAGAGGGCAAGAGGTGGGCTCGGCTAGAAAAGCAAGGGCTAATCGCTGGAAGGAAACCCTTGGTGGAAGGAAGGAGGAAGCCTCAGAGAAATAGGCTCCAGTACAGGTCCCCATGACTTCCCTTATACAGAACGGTTCCTTGCCCAAGAGCTGCTAGCTCAAGAGAGAGTTCTGTGAATGATAAATGTGGAAAGTGTTACCCACTTACAAGTTTAGACACTGAGCAGATGCAATGGGAGAGCACTAATCAGGACGTTGATTATAGCCCTATGGAATGCACGCTCTGTATATCAGATGAGATTACCTCTTTATGTTAATCAAGATGCAAGAGCATTTGTTATACCTGTTTTTGAAAGAAGGTGCAATTTTGGTTATTTTGCTGTTAAGAAACAGTTTTCTTTAATCCTTTGTTTGCTGTATGAAAAGGACAGAAATCCACACGGGAAAGGGAATAAATCCTCATTATAATTTTGCCTTAAACACGGCTACAGAGTTTTCTTTACAAAGGCAGCTTGCACCACACGCCCTAGGTGACCGCCTAATAAGAACTATGGTAGCAAGCGTCTGACACTACCTGTAAATCACGGAGGGGTCAGAGGTAGATCGCCAGCCCCACTTGGCTCCATCTCTCCAGCAGCTCGTCCCATCACTAGGAAAGAGCTCGTGCCGGCAGGTCGTCTGCCGAGGGCTTGCCGCCGCTGCTGATCCTTTGCCTGTCTTTTTTCCCTGCCTGCGGGAATCTTGCCTGCAGGTGTATTGGGGGCGCTTGTAGTTTTTGTGCCAATAGTTTTTGGGTACCCCTGGGGGCTGCCACCCGTGCCCTGCGACGAGACGCCACAGGCCTGGTGTCATACCTGGTTTCCTGCCTCTCAGAATCACCCATTCCTGCCCCCGCCCCAACACCCCTTAGAATGTGTTATATACCGGGTGATATCCATTCCCCACGCTTTACTGGAATACACTTACCGTATTAGTTCTGTTGTGTGCTTGTCTTTGGTCACTTTATAGTTCGCTTTCATTAAACTTTTTCGGGCAGACACAACAAAGTGTAAAGAATTTGGTGATTTTGGCGGGCTTTCCCAATTTTGTTCTAACTTGCCTATGCCTTGCCTTCAGATTGGTTCAAACCACTGTGACTTTTGCTTGCCTCTGCAATTTTATTTCACCTTGCCTATGTGTTGATTCTACACTGTGTGCAGAATTTATTAAATCGCTTGTGGTGGTATTTGAACTTGTTTTGCGGTATTTGATTTCATCTGCTTTGCTGGACAGGTGTTTGAGTTTTTTGATGGTATTTGATTACGGTATCAGTATGATGAATTCTTATTTTTACTTTTTGAACTGCATGTGCGGTTTTGGCATCTCCAGTCCTTGTATTGCACATCATCCAGAGGTCTTCAGTTCCTCTTGATCTTTAATATTCTGGGACAGTGACAGTTTTGGACCAGATTCAGCCAGTGTTTATACTAACTTAGCAGCCACCCCAGTATAACAAAGATGAGTGTTCCAAAAAAGAGCAAAACCTACCACTTTCATGATGAATGGGAAATGGACTACTTCTTCATCATGGTGAAAGACAAGTGTTGTTGTCTAATTTGTAACGCCCCAGTATCCTTGCCCAAAAAGGGTAATCTGGAACATCATTATAAGGCTCTGCATAGCAATAGGTTTGATGCTGACATTCTACCCAAAAGTGAAATTCGTAAGAACTTAAATCGAAATTGGCTACTCAGCCAAGGTCACATTCGGTCAATGCAAGCATAGAATCCTTCAAGGTCAGCAACCTGATTGCAAAGAAATGCAAACCTTTCACTGAAGGAGAATTTGTAAAAGATTGTTTTCTTGAAGCAGCTTACAATCTTTTTGAAGGATTTAAAAATAAGAAAGAGATCATAGCTGCTATTCAAGATGTACAATTGTCAAGAAACGTTATCATACGGCGAATAGAAAAGATGTGTGGAGACACAATTGAACAATTGTTAAGGATGTTTCAAATTGTGTTGCTTTCTCACTCCAACTGGATGAATCTACAGACATAAGAGACATAGCCCAGTTACTAGTCTTTATCCGAATGGTTTTTTGAAGACTTCAGTGTTAAAGAAGAACTACTTGGAATGATTTCTTTAAAAGGGAGAACTACCGGTCAGGAAATATTCAGTTCTTTCCATTCTTTTGTGACAAAGTGTAATCTTCCATTGCATAGACTTGATTTCATCACTACTGATGGAGCAAGAGCAATGACAGGTGAGGTTAACGGTTTCATAGCCCTCTGTAGACAGCATGACGACGTCCCAGATTTCCTTTCTTACCACTGCATCATTCACCAGCAAGTTTTGGCAAGCAAGAGACTCAATACAAGGACTGTCATGGACATCACTTTCAAAATTGTAAATTCAGTTCATGGAAGATCACTTCAAAGACAGCTTTTCAATCTTACTCTTGATGAAGGGGCAGTGGAAATCATTTTGCACACAGATGTAAGGTGGCTAAGTAGGCACAAATTTCTGCAAAGATTTTGTAATTTGCTGAATGAAATAAGAAGTTCTTTGAAGGAGAGGGGAGATGACCAAGCAGAGTTGGTAGATGAGGAGTAGTTATGTGATCTGGCTTTTCTCGCTGACTTTACAGGCGAACTAAGTGGTATGAATCTTGAATTACAAGGTATAAACAAATGCATTGGCAAGATGAGTAGTTTCATCCTACAAGAGCAAATTTGAGCTAATGATGACTGACCTTGCAAACAAAACCTTTGATCATTTTCCTAATATGCATGACCATCTGGGACAATATCCAAATTTTGTTTTTCAGAGAAGTATGTGACAGAAATCTGTTCTGTTATCCAGGAATTCGAAAATAGATTCTGTGGCTTCCAAAAAATTGGAACAGTTGTGGAGTACTTATCATACCCATTCAAAGTAGATGTGGACATTAAAGAAACTGCAGCTGCTATCAGTAAAAATTACTCATTGAACAAGCCATCTCTTGAAAACGAAATATTAACAATTAAAAATGACATTTTTCTCAAGACCTGTGCTGAGCAAGAATCATTTTGTAAGCTAGTGCCTAGAGACAAATTTCCCAACTTGAGAAGATGCAGTGAAGCTGTACACTCCTGTTTCGGTTCAACTTATTTGTGTGAATCTGCGTTTTCCCATCTGAAAATGACAAAGAGTACACAACGTCCCAACATGACAGATGAACATCTCCAGGATTCCTTAAGACTGGCCCTCACGCAATATTCATTCAACTTCAAAAAGCTGATGGATGAAATGCAGGCTCAGACGTCTCACTAATGAGTAAGAGCGAAATATTAAAGATTGTGCAAGATCAGCCTGGATCAATACTCAACCTAAATTTAACACAAATTACTCAATAAAAGATAAATAAAATTATTACTCAATAAAACTTTAAGGAAAAATGTACTTTCCATTTCCCCTCGCAGTTCATCCTGGATCTTAGTCTCTCTGTTTTGTTTTTGCTTAATTTGCTTAACAGCTGATCACATCCAAGTAAATGACAGAAGGTCCATTAAAAATAGGGGGGAGGGAGGAATCCTCCAACTTTATTAGGTTAAAATTTAATTTGAAACTTAATTTTCATGGTGGTAGATCACCGGCACTTTTGGCCGGAAAAAGTAAACCACGACCTGTTCGAAGTTGCACATTACTGCTCTATACTTAAGGGCATTTAAGTTACTTTTGTCTTTACCGGAACCTCTCTGTTGATATGCCCTAACATTCACCCTCTATGCTTAAGTTTAGAAATATTCCACTGCACATAGCAAGGATTGTATCATAAAAGAATTCTTGACTCACCCATCTTGGTGTCAGTATTCTCCTCTCTTCCCTCCATCTGGTTACTGAGATGAACCTCTTCTATTTTCAGGCTTTCTTCTGTGGGATCCGTACAGTAGCCTCTTCTGCCTGTTAGAAAAATGGAAAAGCAACTTCATTGATAGGGAAAGGTTAGACTTCAGAAGAGCAACACTTGGATAAAAGTGGGATGATTGGAATCCTGCGAGTTCTGAAAATTAAAGTATCCTGGTGGAAAGCTTTATGAACCTTCTGTAGCAATGATATGGAACCAAGACAGGGAACACAAAGGAGAAATTTCACTTGCTGTTAATTTCCTTTTCTGGAATCCTGCTAGACCAGTCCAGACAAGTGGGTTAAGTCCCTCTGTCAGCAGATGTTGGAGACAGAGAAAGTGTCACAAGCCTCAACAAACAGGCTCTGGCATAGAAAGAGGCTCCCCTAGGTGTCACCCTCAGTATACTTATGTAAAAGCAGAGGAAGTCCCATGTCAACCAAAATGCATTAAAATTCCCCAGGGGACCTGGAACTGTGAGCACCAACAAGTGCAACTATGTACAAAGGGTATAGGCAGGCTAAACTGACTTCTGAGCCTGAAACTGAGATCACAGCCTGTCCTTCCAGAAAGCTGTATTAAATGAATGACGACCCAAGGCTGTTGCTGAAGAATGCAGTGAATGGTGAGTCCTGGACTGGTCTAGGAGGATTCCTGGAAAGGAAATTTCTTCTTCCAATTCATCCTGCTAGACCAGTCCGGACAAGTGGGAAGTACCCAAGCTACATTCCTGCTTGGTGGGAAGGAACGGTGGCTTCTACCACAATGGCCCCGAAATGCGCCTTGGCCCAAGCCACGTCACTACCGCCGGTCAAGGTGGTAGTGGTGTGTGAAAGTGGATAGAGAGGACCAGATGGCCGCATGACAAATGTCAATGGGCAAAACGTGCAAGCATTCCACCCAAGACGCTGCCTGAGCCAGCGTGGAATGCGCATGAAGCCCCACGAGGATGAACTTGTTATGCAGGCTGTAAGCGGATTCGATGGTGTGCTTGATCCAGTGCACAATCGTAGCCTTGGACACTGCCAGGCCTTTACGTGGCCCAGCAAATAATACAAACTGGTAATCTGACTTCTGAAAGGAAGCTGTGACCTTAAGGAAGCGACGTAGAACTCTCCGGACACTGACTGCTTGAAAATTGTCCGGAGATTCAGAGCCTTGTTCCTTCAGAAAGGAGGGTAAGGAAATGGTCTGATTCACATGGAAGGGCGAAAGCACCTTGGGTAAGAATGAGGGCACGACACGAATTGACACCCCTTCAGAAGTGAATAAGAAAAAGGGCTCTTGACAGGAGAGCGCCTGTAGTTCCAACACACGCCTGGGTGATTTGCTAGTAACTAAGACCATCTTTAAGGAAACTTCTCTGAGAATAGCATGCTGGGGAGGCACAAAAGGAGTCTATAAGACTCCGGAGCATGAGAGAAAGGTCCCAAGGGGGAACAAGTGGACGGAATGGAGGCCTTAGTGTGCAGACCCCACACAGGAAACGACTGATGTCTGTGTGAGATGCAAGTGAACGCCCCACAATAGGGCCCCTGAGGACTGCTACTTTTACTAAGAGAGAGGTGAGAGCAGGACCATTATCAAGCCGTACTGTAGAAATGCTAGGATTTCTGGAATCTGCACTCACCATGGAAAACACTGTTGATGAGCACACCATGACTCAAACAAGCACCATATGCGAGTGTAAGCCAATGATGTGGAAGGGCAGCGTGCTTTAAGCAGAATTTGAACCGCCTTAAGCGAATAGCCTTTATGGACTAGACGCTACTTCTTAAGAGCCAAGCCGTAAGCGATTAAGGAGCCGGGTTGTCCATTAGGACTGGGCCCTGCCTCAGGAGACCGTGGTGAGAGCCCAGCGGCAGGGGTGAGGTCACTTGCAGCCAACAAGGTCGCATACTACGGGTGCAAGGACCAGCTGGGTGCGACCAGGACCACCAGACCGGGGTGAGACTTGATGCGATGGAGACACCTCCCAATTAGTGGCCATGGTGGAAACAAGTATAGCAATGAGACCACTGGCCAATGCCGGGCCAGGGTGTCTATCCCCTGATAGCCGAATTACCTGCAATGACTGAAGAAGTCGGAGACTTTGGCGTTCGCAGCAGTGGGCATGAGGTCAAACCTGGGTTGGTCCCAGAGACTCAATATGCTGGAAGGCCATCAGATGGAGTTCCTACTTGCCAGGGTCCAGAGTATGCCGACTGAGAAAGTTGGCTTGAACGTTGTCAATGCGTTGGGCTGAGAGAGATTGCAAGTGCCGCTTGGTGCAAAGGAGGAGTAGCAACATCTCCCTGGCGACTCCCAGGGCTTTTGTGTCACCCTGTTGGTTGAGATAGGCCACTGTGGTGGCATTGTCGCAGAGTAGCGGGAGAAAGGTCTGCAGAGCAAGGCAGACTGCTCGCACCTCGAGCTGATTGTAGTCCTGCGTTGTTAGAGACCAGCGAGTTAGAAGGGCCCAATGCAGGGGTCGCATGTGGGCTCATGCCCAAGGGACGACATAGATCATCACTGCCATGGCTCTGAAAACTTGAAGATGGTCCCACCCCAGGATGGAGCCTGAAGGCAGAACATTTGGAGTTGGCCTGAGAGTCTCTGCAGCTGGCGAGAGGAAGACCCGCCCAAGGCGGGTGTCAAAGTGGGCCCCCAGGAACTCCAGGGACTGGGAAGGACTGAGACAGCTCTTGGCATGATTGACTTCCTAGTCTAGATGCGCCAGGAAAGTCACGACTTGGGAGACAGCTGCTAGAGCCTCCAGATAAGACTTTTCCCCGATGAGCTAGTCATCCAGGTACGGATGTATGTGGATACCCTGCTTCCGCAGAGGTGCTGCTACTACAACCATGACCTTGAAGAAGGTACATGGAGCTGTTGTGAGACCAAATAGCAACGCGCTGAACTGAAAGTGGCATCCTAGCACTGTAACCACACACGAGGCACTGAAGACGCATAGTCATTAGCGCTACGGAATCCGAGCCCTTTAAGAGCTCAAAACAGTGAAAATTAAAGAACCTCCTGCAAAATTAAACACAATTTAACCAAAACTAACCAAAAAGCTAATCGTTTATCCCAATAAAGCTGTCTGTGAGAGAAAAAACTAGTACTGTGATTAAGAACCATTGGAAAAACAGCCCGCGAAGCTCCTCAGCATTGCTAACTGCTAAAACATGTTTTCCATGCGTTAGCAGTCATCAAAACATCCCCCGACAATAACAATAGCGATCGGAGCACTCACCTCTGCCTCCGGGACCTCTGGATCCTTCCCTGCACCTCAAATAAAGCAAAGGGAATCCTGCAAGCAGCACAGCTGTGAGATACTGACAGCCGGCAGCAGCAGCAGACAGAAGGAGGGGGAGGAGAGCCGGAAAACAATCACTGTGACTCTCGCTCAGCTCAGCCGTCAGTCGCGGAAGAGGGAAGCAGGGAAAGGCAAGTGAGGCTGTAATTCCGGTGACAGGCTCTTTCCAGTTACGGGATATATAAACTTATAATTAGAAAATAAAAAATAAGGGATGCTGCCCTCTGTTACAGGATCTCCTCATTGCCCTGTGCTGGACTGTTGAGACCAAGTCTTCTTCCCTCTCTCAGGATAAGCTGAACAGGTTCTCCTGACCCGGAGCTCCCGGAATGTCCTAGACTGAGCTGTCAGTGGGAAACTTCAGGGCCACACCTCATGTGTGTCCCGAAGACCTCCACCCTATTAAGCTCCGAGTTCCAATGGCAGAGATCCTTAGCCCCTTAGAATGGCAGGCTGCCAGGAGTAAAAAAGCAGACATCCATCATCTGCTGGAGAAAGAGAAATACTGAGGGTGACACCTAGGGGAGCCTCTCTATATGCCAGAGCCTGTTCGTTGAAGCTTCTGGCACTTTCATGTCTCCAACATCTGCTGGTAGAGGGACGTAACCCACTTGTTTCTGCTGTCCTAGTCAGAAGCCCCGGCCTTGCCACATTACACCTGGCTGTGCTGCCCCCTCCCTCTTGCTCAGCCATGCCACTGTCCCTCCCCCCCTCTCCGCTGCTACTGATTCTGGCAACCAGGAGACTGCTGCTTCTATAAATGGGGGCCTTCCTCCCTTCTGCTGCTTCCATTGAAAGTCTAGCTGCCTCCTTCCCTTTTCTTACTTCCAGTGGAGGCGGGAGGAGGGTCAAACGTAAAAAGAAAGATCTGGAAATTAAGTTAGACAATAGATAGTAAGGAAACATAACAAGCACATTATTCACACAACAAAGCTTAGAAGCCAGGGACAGTGACTATAACACCTCACTCAGTTTGCCTGGCCCAGACGAAGCGTCTTTCCTGTAATAAATGTTTGCATCAATTCATCACTAGCTTTAATCCAACTTCACTACCTGCTTCATATAGCTCCTCATTTCTGCCAGTGTTGGGCAGGTTTCCTCTTTCCTCAGATCCCTGGGGCTTGGTTGTGAATCCTTCTTGCTCAAATTGGATTAAAAGGTCAGGTTTGACAGTGGGGAAGCCTGTGGTGAGAAAAGAGAGTGCAATATGTTTAGTAAAGTTACCCCAGAGCCTGTCCTATCGATGCAAGTGATCTCAGAGTTGTGCCATTTTCATAGACATTGCCACCAGTGCAAAGCGAAGAAAAGAAGGGTGCTGCTGTCCTGATCATCATCAGAAATCCATTCTAGCAGTACCAGGATCATTTTAATACTGAGGGGGGCAACTCTACTCCTCAAGCATAAACACAATGACAATTTTTGCCGTCAGGATCAAGTTTTGATACATTTCATTCAACTACCATAGATCAGCAATTCGATTTTCCCTGGTATGAGTAAGGGGAAATCTAACGCATTATGATTCGATGAGACAGGATTGGAGATGTCTTAAGCCCCAGACTATTAGTACTAGAGAATTGCTAGGTTTGAAACATATTGATTACCAGACAGACCAATCATTTCATTTACTTCACTTCCTAGATCAGTGTCCTTCATTCATATGCCCCCGAGCCAGTGGTGGTGCCCTTGGACCCCTAGGGGGACCCTCATTGTTGTGGTTAATTTTGTGTTTAGTTTGGGCTCTTGAGGGTCAGCAGAAAGATGGAAATTGTGAGAAGGGAAGACTGAAAGAGTTTGCTTTGTTTTTTTCATACTGCGCTCTTTAGAATCATTGCGGTTTACATGTATATTAACAGGTACTTTTTTTTAAATAAAATTTTTATTTTATTTATTTATTTTTTATTTATCAAAATGTTTATAGCATTTTTGTGGCATGTCATTCAAAATGGTTTACAATTTGAAAAAATAATGCATTTATTTATTTAACAGGTTTTTTTTATTGTGTTACCATTTCAGTCAAAGCTGTTTACATTATAACTTAAATTTGGTAATGTACATTAAACAGGGACATTGATAAATTAGAATGGTGTAAAGAATACAAAAGGTATGGAGAGGCAGAAAAAAAGAATTCCCTTTTATAACCAATTAGATTTAAAATAATTCACTTGAGGTCATTCTAGAACACAAATAAGCCCTTTGGACATGTGGGATCGACGCTTTTCTCATGAAAATGTCTAGAACTGTATTCTGAAACCACGTGGCCCTGCACGTTGTGATAAGGAATCTTATCATAGTTCAGGAGGGAGCTATAATAGAGGTGAATTGGCTCTGAACAAGCAACCTGTCTTTGCTGGTAGAAATAATAAAACAGAATGTTTCCATAAAAGACTACCAGTCCCAGAATGCACCAGGTTTCTAACAGCCACTAGAAGAGCTGAAGTGGTGGAAACATGTGTTCAATCAGGAGAACTATGAGGTAATCCCCAATCCCTCATCTCCAAGGGCAGGGCTTGATTCAGCACAGCTGAGCTGTGCTAGGGTGGAGTATCCCTCTAAGCAGGTTAAAAGTAAAGCCTATTCTACACAGAATCAGCCAGAGCATCAGCAGCAGAGGAACCCAGAGCTCAAGGACAGAGAGAGCAAGAAGCAGCGTGGAAGAAAGAAGAGGAAAGCATCTTGGAGGTCTAAAGGAGTCCAGAGCAGCACCTATGCTGGGAGTCATTCCAGGGGCAAGCATACTCCATTGGACTGGAGGAAACCAGAGGATTGGGGTTACAGAGCCAGGTATCCCCGGACGGCACCTGTGAGGGAGACGGCTGCATTTGGAAGGGGCCCTAAGACCATTGCAAGAAGGTATGTGAAGAGAGACCCAGTGTCCAGGGATCTTGATTGGAAGGCTGGACATAAAAACTGGACTACATACTGGCCAGGATATCTGGAGAGGGACTCTAACAGCAATGGAAGCTCAGGTATGAACACTGATCTATGCCCTAGCTCTTCACTTGGAAGACAGCAGGGAAACAAGTATTGTCCTGAGAGTGCTCCATTAAGAAATTCCTCTGAACCAGTACATGATATTGATTCTATGATAGTGGAAGAAGGAGGAGATATTTTGAATGAACAGTGTGATTACATGGATTGCTCTCTATCTAGGCTTCTGTGGTAATATACTTTCACAAATACACCAACCATCAAAAAGAAATATATCCTGTTCTTTTATCTACCCAGAAAAGTTACAAGAAAGCTTTTGGGTAGGATTTGAGCCACGTATAGAAAGTAAACCAGCCAAGAGGTTTGCAGCTGTTTAATTGTTAGCAATTAAGCCTTGCATAATTGCACGTGGGCTCTAAAAGGACACTTCTGGGTGTGTGTGAAAATACAAGAAGTTATCCTTGAAAAAGAACTGTTTTTGATTACTTTATGGGTTTTGGTTTTGTTTTGGAGCACTGCTAAAAGGTATTAGCAGGAGCCATAGAAAGACCTTTCTGTTCTCATCAAGGTCTTTATTGATTATTTGATTGATTGCTTAAGAAGTTCAGTTGTTGTTCCTGATTTGTTTTCCTAAGTATAATACTGAAAGCAAGTATCCTTTTTGTGCTACCAAGTAAATCTGTGTGGGAGAAATAACCCCATAAATAAAATATATTTTCTTTGCTTAACACTCGAGCAAGCACAGATTATTTATTTGTGAATGGCTGATTCTGGTATGAATGGACTACATTTCCCACAATCCTTTGCAAGTCATACTAATATTTGCCTTTGCCAAGACTGTGGACATTCTCACCCAGCGCCCCCGTTTACAGTTGGCGTAGTTTTTCGGATTGCTTTTGCGCAAAGGATTTACATGATAAGGATTACAACTGAAATCTGAAGAAAAAAAAGAAAGTTCAAGTTAAAAGCTGGAAAAAAGGATTTTCCCTTAACAACACTTTGGAAAAAAAGAGGTGGCTGATCCAGGTGGCTGTCCCAGGAGGAAAAGACCCTGTGTAGAGCTGGATTCATCACTGGCATAAGGTAATAAGTACCTGGGCATGTCTAGTGGTGGATGGGAGTAAGGCACAGGGGTAATTGAAAAAAAAATAGGAGAAAAACACCTGTGTAGAGGGTGCTGCTCTGTGTTTTTTTTTCTTTTGTTTTTCTTGCAGGGATTCAAGATGGATCCGAGGGAAATGGCCAGCTGGATGGCAGCCCAGTTTAGCAGGCAACAGGAGCTAGCGCAGCAGGCTCCGGACACTGCTATGAAAGCATTAATGGACCAGCAGAAGCTAGTACTTGATCTGGTGGAAGCCTTAGTTGCTCTGCATAACCAAAGTGGACTGGATGCAAGACCAGCAGTAACTACTGGTATACCACATGTGGACAATGTGGGACTCAATCAGGGAATTGGGGCATTTAGTTTTGGGAAGCTGACTCCAGATGATAATGTTGATGATTTCCTTGAATCTTTTGAGAGAGTGGCACAAGCATTAGCATGGCCAGAGACCCAGTGGGCAGTAAGGCTGGCAGCCTCATTAACGGGGGAGGCGCTTGCAGCTTATAGAGCAATGCCAGCAGCCCAAGCTTTGAATTATAAAGATGTAAAGGCTGCTATTAGAGATTGCCTAGGGTTGTCTATTTCAGAGTATAGGCGAATGTTTAGAGCTACTGCATTAAGAGTGGGTGAAACACCCAGGGCTCTGAGTCAGACAATCAGAGGATTAGCTATAAAATGGTTGGAGCCTGAGGGAAAGACTGTGGAAATGTTATTAGACATTATTATGCTTGAACAATTTATGTCTGCTGTGCCTAAAGATTTGCACACTTTCCTTATACTTTCACTAAAATATAAGTACACTCCAAATATCTCAAGTTTTCAAAAAAGGTGGATCATAAATATTAAGTCTCTTTCACAGGTTATATATATCAATGCACTCTTAGTATATCTCATGAGGTCTCAGACTAGAGGGAAAACAGCGAGGCCAAATATTGGGCCTTTACTTCATTCCCAAATTTGCATCAACGACCTCTCTCCAGATAACTCTAATTAGTGCTTTAATACTTCTATTCTAATTTCCCGTGAAAATGTAAGTACCAATATGTATATTTTTTTCAACTCTCTATCAATCTTGCTCAATTCCTATACATTATTTGGTAATCTTTCATAAAAATCTCGCAATCTTGCTCAATCCATATACATTCTTTGACAATCTTTCATAAAAAATCTCATACACGATCATTGACAAAGTCCATTGTCAAAAAACTTCCCTGATGTTTTCTTTAACCAGCTTTTCTTCGTTCTAGAACTCCCAATGCCGTTCAATGGCAATGCCTACGCGTTTCTCCACTCGGTTCTTCAGGGGCCAATGTTCCAATCCCAGACTGTCCACTGCATATCTGTTTATCTTCGTTCGCTGCCCTTATACACTTTCCTTATACAGCAAAATTGCCAAAATCTTGGAGAGGCAACCATGCTAGCAGAGAGATTCTTGGAAGCCATGCAGGCTTGCCATAAAATGGGTGGCCCTCTGAAGATTGGTGCTGAGGCAAGCTGAGCTGTATCAGAAAAGAAAATGGTTAAAAATGTTTCTGAAAATAATTGTACTGTGCCATCCCAGATTACCCAGTGGAGTAAAAAGAAATGTTTCAAATGTGGAAAATGGGGACATTTGGAAAGGGAATGCCAGATACACACTAGCTTGATGGGTGTTGATTTAAAACAGCCCAAAGAAGGATTCCTTTTGATGGTTGATGTGCAGGGAATTACCACAAATGCTCTGTTAGACTCTGGGGCAGACCAGAGTATGTTGTCAAAGAGGCTTTGGAAGAGGATAGAGGCCCAAGAAGGATTTGTGCCTAGAACCCCTGAAAGCCAAGTTCACATCAGATGCATTCATGGTGCTGCAACATCATATCCCACCTATAGGCTAATGGTTAAGTGCCTAGGGGAACAAGAGGAAGTTCTTTTAGCAGTAGTGCCTAGGCTTCCATTTGATTTGGTTCTAGGAAGAGACTGGCCAAGATTTAAGCAGGGTCTAGTGGAAGGATTAGGAAAGAAGGAGGGAGAAGGAATGATGGTAATAGCTCCAGGGCCTTTGTTTGGAAGTCCTCATACCCCAGCTAAAAAGATGGTTAAGCGTCCAGAAGACCAAACTACCCTGAAGCAGACATTTGTCTTGAAGTACCATAGGGTCACAGAGAAGGCCCAAACTCCTAAGCGGGCAACCCCTCAAGCTGCTGGGTTTGACCTGTGCAGTATAGAAAATGTGACTGTACCTAGCCAAGGGAGAGCCCTGGTTGACACTGGACTCCAAGTTGAAATACCCATTGGATGCTATGGGAGAGTAGCCCCAAGGTCCGGATTGGCCCTTAAGTATTTCATCGATGTGGGAGCGGGAGTGATTGATCCCGATTACAGGGGCAATCTTAAAGTTCTGTTATTTAATTTTGGACAGAACGATTACCATGTGAAGACGGGAGACAGAATTGCTCAGTTAATATGTGAGAGACTGGGTTTCCCACCAGTGGAGGAGGTCACATCCCTGTCAAATTCTGAGCGTGGAACCAAAGGCTTTGGTTCTACTGAAAACAAAGGGGTTAAAAGCCTAGCTGCCACCTGTGCCCGAGAAAAGGAGGTGAATGAAGAGGAGGATTTGGGACCCCAGGTATCTGATTGTAAAGAAACGTCAGAGCCCCAAATAGGTGAGGACCTGACAGTGGTACAACAGGAAGAGATAAGGAAATTGCTTAAAGAATTCCCAGATGTGTTGACTCCCATACCTGGGGAGACACATTTGGTGGCCCATGAGATAATAACTCCACCTGGGAAATTAATTTGTCAAAGGCCATACCGCTTGCCTGAAGCAAAGAGACAGGAAGTAGTGGCACAAGTCCAGGAAATGTTGGACATGGGAGTAATAGAGGAGTCGAAGAGTCCCTGGAATAGCCCCATAGTCCTGGTGCCGAAGCCTGATGGCTCTTTAAGATTTTGTATTGACTTCCGGCAGGTAAACGCAATATCAGTTTTTGATGCATACCCAATGCCAAGAAATGAAGAGCTGTTGGACCAGCTTGGACAAGCTCAATATTTAACCACCCTTGATATGACAAAAGGCTAAAAGTCCCAGAATGCATCAGGTTTCAAACAGACACTAGAAGAGCTGAAGTGGGGAAACGTGTGTTCAATCAGGAGAACTATGAGGTAATCCCCAATCCCTCATCTCCAAGGGCAGGGCTTGATTCAGCACAGCTGAGCTGTGCTAGGGTGGAGTATCCCTCTAAGCAGGTTAAAAGTAAAGCCTATTCTACACAGAATCAGCCAGAGCATCATCAGCAGAGGAACCCAGAGCTCAAGGACAGAGAGAGCAAGAAGCAGCGTGGAAGAAAGGAAAGCATCTTGGAGGTCTAAAGGAGTCCATAGCAGCACGTATGCTGGGAGTCATTCCAGAGGCAAGCATACTCCATTGGACTGGAGGAAACCAGAGGAGTGGGGTTACAGAGCCAGGAATCCCCGGACGGCACCTGTGAGGGAGACGGCTGCATTTGGAAGGGGCCCTAAGACCAATTCAAGAAGGTATGTGAAGAGAGACCCAGTGTCCAGGGATCTTGATTGGAAGGCTGGACATAAAAACTGGACTACATACTGGCCAGGATATCTGGAGAGGGACTCTAACAGCAATGGAAGCTTAGGTATGAACACTGATCTATGCCCTAGCTCTTCACTTGGAAGACAGCAGGGAAACAAGTATTGTCCTGAGAGTGCTCCATTAAGAAATTCCCCTGAACCAGTACATGATATTGATTCTATGATAGAGGAAGAAGAAGGAGATATTTTGAATGAACAGTGTGATTACATGGATTGCTCTCTATCTAGGCTTCTGTGGTAATATATTTTCACAAATACACCAACCATCAAAAAGAAATATATCCTGTTCTTTTATCTACCCAGAAAAGTTACAAGAAAGCTTTTGGGTAGGATTTGAGCCACGTATAGAAAGTAAACCAGCCAAGAGGTTTGCAGTTGGTTAATTGTTAGCAATTAAGCCTTGCATAATTGCACGTGGGCTCTAAAAGGACACTTCTGGGTGTGTGTGAAAATACAAGAAGTTATCCTTGAAAAAGAACAGTTTTTGATTACTTTTTGGGTTTTGGTTTTGTTTTGGAGCACAGCTAAAAGGTATTAGCAGGAGCCATAGAAAGACCTTTCTGTTCTCATCAAGGTCTTTATTGATTATTTGATTGATTGTTCAAGAAGTTCAGTTGTTGGTCCTGAATTGTTTTCCTAAGTATAATACTGAAAGCAAGTATCCTTTTTGTGCTACCAAGTAAATCTGTGTGGGAGAAATAACCCCATAAATAAAATATATTTTCTTTGCTTAACACTCGAGCAAGCACAACTCATTTATTTGTGAACGGCTGATTCTGGTATGAATGGACTACATTTCCCACAATCCTTTGCAAGTCATACTAATATTTGCCTTTGCCAAGACTGTGGACATTCTCACCCAGCGCCCTCGTTTACAATGTACACGACGTTAAAAAGGGTCTTTCAGAATATATGCAGGAGGGGGCAAAATGGGGGCGTGGTAAGCTGCGAGATGTATAAGGCTCATTCAGGAAAGGCCCATGTACATCCTGAGTTCTTTCCGCGGACACCCACACTTTACTAGCGGTAAAATGGAATAACACCAGGATGTAGATGAGTTTCTGCTCTGATCTTCAACGTGTCCCATATAGATGAATGGATGTGAAATTCTGTATTGAACTGCTGTTTGAACTGGGGTGTCTGCTGTCCGAGAGGGACAAGATGCAGTTGTAAAGCAAGTAAGAAGTTGTGTCGCCACTGGCAGCAAATCTTTTGTAGCTGCTTTAGCAGCAAAGTTTATTGAGAGTGGGTCTTAGCAGTGCAGATTGTTTGACCAGCGCTTCCTGAGAGCGTTGTGAGGTTTTCCAGAGACAGCATTAAGATAAGTAGATCAGCTGTGCTTTTGTTATGTCTTTCTGAACTTTATTACCTCTTCCTCGGGGTAGAGCTTTAGCTTTTAAATTCAGCTGCTCAACAGGGCAAAGATCTCTTCCTCCAACCATCCAGCTGAACTCGATCAGGCATTGGGGGTAGAAGCGGGGGCTGCTTGCCCCTCCCACTCCCCCCGACCCAATCAGGGCACAGCTTCAGCTTTTAAATTCAGCTGCTCAACCAGGCGTGCCCGCGCCTGGCTAGCCCATGCCAGAGGGCCTTTAGGCGTGGCCCTTAGGTGGGGCCCTTAGGCTTGATACAGTCCACCTTCTCCTGGTGATACTATTTACTCACCATGATTTATCCCACTAGAGGACAGCAACCTTGGGCTAGAAGGACTGGGGTTTCTGTCCCACAGGTGCTCCTTGTGGTCTTGGGCAAGCCACTTAACCCTCCATAGCCCATGTTCCCTGTAAAATAGTTATCTCCAAGTTATAATGCCCTGTTCAATGTAATTTAAATTTGTTCAATGTAAACGGCACTGATGCAGAATAGCGCGATATATAAGAGAACATGTGTACACGCCACTAGCACTAGTCCATCTGGTGCTCAAACAACCCTTCAGCTTTATATAACATGCTGCATTCCCAGAATTAACTAGAATTAACACCATCTCTACTGTAACACACACTCCTACACTGAAACCTAACCTCCCCCTCCCTCAATTGTGCCTTAATCAATGCCCGTTCATCCAAGAATAAGATCCCCTACTTACCGACCTAATATCTGATTACAACTTAGATAGATATTCTTTGTCTCAATGAAACATTGTTCCAGGGCACAGACTCAAGTACTCATGAATCAACAATGTTCCCCTACCCATTCTATACATACCTGCAACCGTACCTTTAACAGATGTGGAGATGTTTGTATAATCTCTAAAAAAGATCTAAACTTAATCACCATTGAAACTGCCTCTTCCACTGGTATGGATACCCTCAGAATCTCTAACAATGCAATCTCGCTGCGCCTAGTATACCGAGCACGACAATCATAGGCTCAAAACCTCTCTACAATTAGCATCGCTTGACAAATTTTCCCAGGTATCCCACAAAGAGATCGAAGATATCATAGCAGATATTAATTTAACTACCGCACCAAATGACCCATGCCCAGCCAGGTGGATCAAAGAACTACGACATGAACTTAGCCCAACTATTAGCAAGATTGTCAATCATTCCTTCTCAACAGGATCCTTTCCTCAGAGCCTGAAATACTCATCCATCCACCCGCTCCTGAAGAACAGTAAACTCGACCCAACAAAAGTTGAATCCTTCAGACCCATCTCCAGCATCCCTCTACTAGCAAAAATCATGGAAAAAGTAGTCCAGTGACAAATACAGCATCATGTTGACTCCGAATCCCCTTTGGACCCCTCACAACATGGCTTCAGAGAAGAACATGGCGTTGACACCCTTCTCACAACACTGTTCAATAGCCTAATCATAGGCATTGATAATATCCACCAAGGGTTCACTCTTATCTTTCTCGACATAGCTGCAGCATTCGATTCAGTAAACCACAATACTCTACTACAGCGCCTCCAAGACAAGGGAATCCAAGGACTAGCCCTGAACTGGTGTAAATCCTACTTATCTGATAGACAGCTGCAAGTCAGAACAAGAGAATCAACGTCTGATCCATTCCCCCTTAAACAAGGTGTCCCTCAGGGTTCCTCTTTGTCCGCCTTAATGTCCAATATCTATATGCAGCCAATCTGCGATCTCATACGCACCTTCAACATACAATGCCTTGCCTATGCTGATGACATCCTGATGTTTGCTCCATTCAACATAAAACAACCAGATTTTACACCAATAGCTCACTGCTTTGAAGCTGTATCCAACTGGCTCCTCAATCAGAATTTACGGATAAATCATAACAAAACAGATGTTCTATTCGTTACACGGAACCCAACATTCATACCCCCTACCTTTCTTCAGGTAAACAATATTGAGCTGAAAGCACAACCCACAATTCGATACTTGGGAATTATATTAGATCAACAGCTTAATATGGCAGCCCACATTAAGAAAACAACGAGTGCAATCTACCACAAAATGCGATCATTACGTAATCTCCGACCTTTACTTAACTACTCCGAATTCCGTACCATATTCCAAGCACTTGTATTACCACACTTGGATTTCGCCAATATCATTCTACACGGTCTCCCGCAATCCACCCTAAATCCCCTCCGTCTAGCCATGAATGCAGCCGCGAGAATCCTCGTAGGTGCTCCACGATCAGAGCACATAACCACAATATTGATGAGCTTAAATTGGCTACCCCTACAAGCCAGAACTCTATACAAGACCTTGGTCATGACTTTTAAAGCCTCAAAGTGCCCATCGCAATCACCTCTCAGCAATATGATACATATCACCCCAAATAACAGATCCAGGAGATCTGTTACATTAAACTCCATTGACCTCCCAAAACTCCTCACAAAATGCTCTAAATCAACAGCCTCTAGAGCTTTCTCTCTGTTTTCACCCAGAGCCTGGAATGCCTTTCCACCCGAAATCAGAGCTATCTCAAGTCTGATTAAGTTCAGAAAGGCATTGAAGCACTATTTGTTTCTAACATACTACCCCGAAGCTACTCCATCTGAAAACAGCCCTCATGCAGATCTTTCATACTTGACCCCGGTAGAGAATGGGTAATTATGACGATTATTACCTGCTCACTATAGGCCATAATTATTCTCACTATATTTGGCATATTTATTCTGTAATTTAATTAACTTCTTATCCACGGCATTATAGCTATCTTATTCGCTATTAATTAACCAAAATATCCATATATATAGTTGCCATGTATATAGTTATTTGTATATAATTACCCTGTTTTACCACCAAGTTTATGTACCTTGTTCATTGTAAAAAAAAACAATGCTGTTGTACCATTGTGTTTATATTTGTTCATTTGTAAACCGCACTGATTTAAGAGCGCGGTATATAAGAAAAATAAATAAATAAATAAATAAACAATCCTAGAATCAGCCTGTAACACCCAAACTTCCATTCATCCACTCATTTGCTCAGTAAAAGGCCTCATCCTTTCTAGACCCTATGTATGCACTACATTTCACTCGGATCCTAAATACTCCAACCCACTGCAAAGGTAATACCCTTGACCTTATCGTCATGCCTCAATCCATCACACTCCACAGTCAACCCACACACTCCATTCTCCAAGTTCCCTGGTCTGATCGTTCCCTGATCCTATTCGCTATCCCATCCAGACCCTAACACAACCTTCTACACAAAGCCAGATGCCCCGCAAATTCAAGCCATTTGATATTAACCGCGTCCTCAAACAAGTCACTCCACACTTGGACCTTCTCGGTAATAATCATTCAAACCTATCCTCCCAAATTGAAGGTTGGAGCAAAATTCTTGCCTCTGCAGCCCTAGCTCCCCCCAAAGCCATCCTATAACACCCATCGCAAACGAGCCCCTTGGTTTTCCAAATCATTACACAACCTTAGAAAAGACCTTAGACATTTGGAGCACAATTGTTCTAGAGAACCCTCTACCTACACCTCTTACTTCAAAAAACTCCAGGTCACCAGTCTGAAACTTGTCAGACGGCTGCCTGGGTGAGAATGTTCACAGTCTTGGCAAGTGCATATATCAATATGATTTGCAAGGGATTGTGGGCAATGCAGTCCATTCACACCAGACACAGCTGCTTTCAGTGTTTAACTTAGAAAAACACAATCAGGAAAACAACAGTTGAACTTGTGAGGCAATCAAAGCAAAAGAATAAAGACCTGGTTGGTAACAAACTGGTCTTTTCTGTAGGCTTTAGCTAATATTTTCTTAGCAGTGTATCAAACAACAAACAAAATCCAAAAAGAAGGGAAAAACTGTTCTTTTCAGGTTAACTTCTTATATCTTCACACATAGATTCAGAAGTGATTCCCTCAGAGATCACAAGCAATTAGGTAAGGCTCAATTGCTAGCAGTTATCCAGCTGAAACCCCTTAGCTGGCTTGCTTTCTACTGAGTGGCTAGAAATCCTACTCAGGAGCTTTTCTGAGTAGATTAAAGAACAAGTTTGTATTTCTTTGTGATGGTTGTTGTATTTTATAACAGAAAATCACCAAAGGAGTTTAGACAGAGAGCAATCCATGTAAATACAGCCTTCATCTGCAACCTCTCCCCCTTCTTCAACAATCATGGGTTCAATATCATGGATTGGCACAGAGGAATTTCTCAATGGAGCACTTTCAGGACAATTCTTGCTTCCCTGCTGTCTTTCAAGGGTATAGCTAGGGCATAGATCAGTGTTCATACCTGAGCTTCCATTGCTGTTAGAGTTCCTCTCTATATAGCCTGGCCAGTATGTAGTCCAGTTCTTATGTCCAGCCTTCCAATCCAGATCCCTGGACACTGGATCTCTCTTCACATACCTTCTGGCACGGGTCTTAGGGTCCCTTCCACGTGCAGCTGTCTCCCTCACAGGTACCGTCTGGAGATTCCTAGCTCTGCAGCACCATTCCTCTGGCTTTCCCCAGTCCAATGGTGTATGCTGGCCCTTGGAATGCCTCCCAGTATATGTACTGCTCCGGACTCCTCTAGACCTCCCAAAGGCTTTTCTCTTCTTTCTTCCAAAGGGTTTCTTGCCCTCTCTGTTTGTCCGCTCTGGCTTCTGCTTCTGATGATCCTCCAGATGAAACTGAGGATATCCAAGCTGATCATGAAGATGATGATTCTCTGTAGAATAAACTCTACCTTTATTCTGCCTAGATGAGTGCTCCTCCCTAGCACAGCACAGCTGTGCTGAATCAGGCCCTGCCCTTTGAGATGAGTGCTTGGGGATTACCTCATAGCCCCCCTGATTGAACACACGTTTCCCCACTTCAGCTCCTCTAATGGCTGTTGGAAACCTGGTGCATTCTGGGACTGGTAGTCTTTTATGTAAATATTCTGTTTTCTTATTTCTACCAGAACTGACAGGTTGCTTGTTCAGAGTCACTTCACCTTTTCTATAGCTCCTTCCTGAGCTATGATAAGCTTCCTTATCACAAACTCTAAAACGTAAAAGAGAATACAATGAGAACGTCATCATGTGCTCCTTAAATAAGCCCCAAGAGTTATTTTCAATAGCTAAATCACCCAAACAACCATGCGGTCGAAAATAAAATATCCCCACAGACCATTGCTGATCACCTCTGCTCAAAATTCCCCTCAATACAACCTATAACAACTCAATACACTGAGCACTCATCCCACAATATCACCCCTGTTGTAACATGAGAAACGTTTGATCTGCCATCCCTAGATAACATTACTACCGCAATAAAAAAACTCAATGCCTCTACCTCAGTATTAGACCCCTGTCCAGTTTCATGGGTAAAAAGCACCAAGGAATCTCTTGGCCCATATATATGTGAATAATACAATCCTCCCTCTGCACTGGAATCCTGCCAACTCCCTTGAATATGACCTCTATTCGACCTATACTAAAAGGAATCAAACTTGACCCCACTATCCCCACATCATATAGACCGATATCAAGTATCTCACTCCTGGCAAAGATAACTGAAAACATTGTCCAAACACAGCTTCAGAATTTCATTGATGATTATGTCCCTTTTGATCTTTTCCAGCACAGTTTTAAAAAGAACTATGGTGTCGAAACCCTTCTAACCTCCCTCCTAGATACAGTAATCGCATAAATCCAAACTCCTACCCAAGGCTGTCTCCTAATCTTTCTAGCTATATCCTCTGCATTTGACTCTCTTCCTTATAACCATCTTCTTGACAGATTCCATGACATAGGCCTCAGAGGTACCACTCTCAACTGGTTCCATCAGAGCAGATGTCTTTCCTTTGGCATTTGTGTTCGGTTGTGAGCCTTCCCGGAACCCATCTTGCACACACCTCTGAATATCCCAAAGAGTCAATAATTGCCATTGCACTACCTCTACTGACGGAAAGCTGTACGGACAATTCCCGACACGTGATGCACCAATGCGCATGAATAATGTCCTCAGCACGCTGCAACTTGTCTGGACTGGTGGCTGAGGCAGGACGCCCAGACCGCGGCCGATCTTCCAGTTCCATTTTACCACTTCCTGAAGCCTTTACTCTCTTCACCCATCGTCCAACGGTGCTCCTATCTACCGCAGAACTTCCATACACAGCACACAACCGTTTGTGAATGTTTCTCACACTTTCTTTCTCCACCACCAAGAATTCAATTACAGCTCGTTGTTCGTACTGTGTGTCACTCAGAGACGCCATTTGAAGAATCACTACTGCCTCGCTATTTGATGGACAACTGTAAAATTACACATGTGTCCTTTGCAGTTCCAAGTTACTACCCTTTCAATTTTACACCTCTATCTTCATTCTGGACTGAGAAAAAACATGTGGGGCATTACTTTCTGAGCAACCCTTGTATAAGTTGTGGGATATAAGTGTGTTGTAGGTGTGAAGTCTGTTATTAAGTTAAGGGTTTAAGTGTTGGATACGGTTGTCTGGTAATGGTTTATGGTTTTGAAGTATTGATTGTGAGACTGATTGTGCAATGTTTCGATGTGAGTGATGGGTATCTTACTGGCATCTTTCTATTTATTGAATTATTAAAATATAAAAATTACAATAAAAGAAGGGGGAGTATTTTAATGACTATGATGCTGAGCTTTTGATCTGCCCTACGGCTCTTTCTTGCCGCATAGTGGGAAGTGATAAAATTCTGAAGCTTTTTCTCCCCTAAATTGTTGCTGCCATTGCAGTGTGACATATTCTTCTCCTTCTAGTAGTTGTGACCTCTTTTGAGCTACTGAAGTAGGTTAGCTTAATCGGTACTATTTCTATTGCTTTAGCCTGGGAGTTTTTGGGTATTGTGTAATTAATACTCTCAGAGTGAATTTTCTTGTTTGTGAGAGAATGCACAGGTGAGAGATGTTTGCAAGGTTAAGTAACAAAAGAAAACCTACAGAAATTTAAAGCACTGCCATAGTCCTTATTCTGTCTGTGCCGACATTTGCTGTTTGTGCTCAATGGGGCTATTCCAGGCTTCCCTAACAATTCCTATGTTCAGAGAAATGGTAATGTAGGTGTGGGATGGTATGTGAGTTAGTATGGAGCAGAATCATGTTTGGCTGAGAAATGCAGATCACATGTGTTGTCCCGAGACCCAATGCCATTATGAATTACCAGCAGTTGTTTATAGGTGCAGGGCATGGTTTTGGCAGAGGGATGTTACATGTTCCCTGTAAAATAATTATCTCCAAGTTATAATGCCCTGTTCAATGTAATTTCAGTTTGTTCAATGTAAACCGCACTGACGCAGAATAGCGCGGTATATAAGAGAATGTAAATAAATAAATAAATGTCATTGGTGACTGCAAACAGGAGTGTGTGTGTGTGTGTGTGTGTGGGATGAGGGCTACAGAGGAGGCCCTGGTGTGCTGATCCACAACTCTGGGGGGACATGGATGACTGGCAGTACCTGGACTATAGGGTTGACCGCAGCATCATCAGGTGCCAGTGTGAATGGGCAGTAAATTCAGAAAAGCTGCCCTGCATCAGCATAGCAGGACATTTCCCTGTCAATGGTGGGGGACCCTCGGAATGGGGGCAAGCTGCAGCGCAAACAGCACTAATACATATCCAAACTCACCAACAGAGGTCTCTGACACTGTGCACATTCGTCAGGGCAGAGGATGGTGCTTTTGGGCATGTAGTTCTGATGTTTGCACTGTTGCATCTTCTCATTCTGATGGTTTCCTATCAATGACAGGGATATGTTTGGATATGTAGCTGTACAGACCCATTTCAGGATTTTTTGGCCCAGTCTTAGCATTGCAAATACGGTTTTCAGCGATGACCACTGTAAGAATAACTAACATCTCATTTTCCACTGGCTTTTACAATAGTTTTGGTGCGCTTAGATAACCTTGTAGTGTTCTGGGCATGCAACAGACTAGTATATATGGTTTGGTTTGCAAGAACGCATCTGTTTCATTAGTATTCATGTTATGTTTGCATGAGCGTGACACTGTCAGTGTGAGCATCAGCTTCGGAGATGTACGTTTTGCCAGCGGAGGCGTGCCACAAAGAGACGGGAAGCATCTTTTCAAAATAGGGTGAGCACGGGGACATCCAGGCCGTTTCTGTGTATACCTGTGTCCCATTATAACAGCGAGGGCCTGCATTTCCCGAGGCGGGCTGTTCATGCATCTCCCTCATTCTGGAACTGCGGCTGTGTCTATACCCGCTGTTTCGGAATCAGTTTTATAACATGCCCATTTTCAATTTAGATGTTTCTGCCAGCCAGACGTGGATGTTATAGAATTGTGCTCATACCAGAACAGAAACACAAACAAGCAGAAGGTCCAACGCCCCCTGGTACTCAAGCGATATCAGGGATGCAAAGCGCAATCTCCGAAGACTGGGGAGAAAATGGAGGCGGAACAAGACGCATAATTCCCTGACTCAATACAGAGCGAAGCAACTGGAATATAACAATCTGATAAATGAGCATAAACAGCAGCACCATACCAACCTAATCATGAAATCTGTCAACAGTCCGAGAGAACTCTTTAGCATTGTCCAAAAGCTCACTAAGGACCCCACACAGCACTGTACCCAACATCTTCACCCACAGGAATTTGCGGATTACATGCAAGCAAAAAACACCACCCAGAGATGCTCCCACACACCGCAGACAGATGACCATGAAAGGAAAGAGACGCATCAAACCTGGGAGAACTTCAGCATACCGTCAGCACATCAAATAGAGGACATAATGAATGGATTCAACACAACAACCTCACCATCAGACCCTTGCCCAGTATCTTGGCTTAAAGCCACGAGAAGCCAGCTCTCCCATCATATTCACAAAATTATTAAGGAATCACTCCAACAAGGATACATGCCACAATCCCTGAAGCAAGCCATGATATGACCAATACTTAAAAGAACACCCTAAGCCCCTCTGAACCAAAATCATACCATCCCATCTCCAGCCTACCATTCCTTGCGAAAATCATTGAAAAGATAGTGCAAAGGCAAGTTCAGGACCACATTGACATGAATGCCCCACTGGACATCCAACAACATGGCTTTAAACCTCAGCACTGTGTAGAAACACTACTCACTTCCCTCTTTGACAATCTCCTAAGAGGCATAGATAACATGAAGAATGGATTCCTGTTAGTATTCATGGACATATCAGCAGCCTTTGACACCGTGCCCCACGCCGGATTACTGCAACGCCTGCAACAGATAGGACTATGAAGTGGTTTAATTCCTACTTGGAAGATCGAACAAATCAAATGCACCCAAATGAAATCAATGCAGTTCCCTGTCACACAGGGAATATCACAAGGTTCAGCCCTGTCATCAATGCTCTTTAATATCTACATCCAATCCATATGCAACATCATCAAACCCCATAACCTTCATTATCACTTCTATGCTGATGACATCACGGTGTATGCTCCAGTCAACCTACTATCGCTTGACACCACAACAATAACCAGATGCCTTGAAGACATGAATGCCTGGCTCTCAACCAATACCCTCACAGTCAACTACGATAAAACTGAGGCAATGTTCGTCACCAAGAATCCCACCTTCATTCCACCACAAACTAACAGCATTCTTGACAAACCAATAGCAGTCAAAGATGAAGTAAAATACCTGGGCATCACAATGGACAGATCCCTGAACATGAAATCCCACATCACCAAAACCGCAAACAAGGCCTATCAACGTTTATGAACCTTCAGAAAGCTCAAGCCAATACTCCGCCAGGACCAATTCCGCACAGTGTGCCAAGCACTCATCACACCGATACTTGATTACGGAAACTCGCTGTATCAAGGCCTCCCCCAGCAGACCTTACACCCACTCCAAATGGTGCAAAACACTACAGCACGCAACATTACAGACACTCCAAGAACTGAGCACATCACCCCCATCCTACAGCAACTGCACTGGCTCCCAATGATGACCAGAGCAAAATTCAAAACAGTCCTGATCATCTTTAAAATCATTCACCATCTCTCGGCAGATGCACTCCAAGATATCATAATAAGGGATATCACCAATAGACCAAGACGAGCTATTAATAACAACATGATTGGCACACCTGCAGGATATCACAAGACAAAACAAACAACCTCAAGAAGAGCTCCTTCATTATTGGCGTCCACACTTTGGAACTCCCTCCCAACGAGCCTGAGGGCCTTGAATGACCTCATAGACTTTCGCAAGGCCCTTAAAACCCTGTTCTTTACAGAAACCTATGAGCAAACAGACAACAGTCTCCACCCGAACAGTAATGCAACTACCTCTTCCAACCCGATACTCCCTTATCCCAACTAGACACACGGGTTCATTGTATAATGTCTTCAAGTACCCTCATGTTAAGTGTAACCTTCCAGTTGTGATGTGACCACTGTGACTGTTAAGTACCCTCATGTTAAATGTAACCACAATTGTCATGTGACCACTTTGATTGAAGGATAAGGTGGTATACAAATCTGTCTAAATAAATAAATCTACGAGTAATACAAATATCTTAATCTCTCTCCTATAAGTCAATAGATTTCTCTCATCATGAAGGAATAAAGTTCCTTCCTCAAGTCTTGCTGCACACCTTCACATGGTGACCCCGTTGTATTTATTTATTTAATTTTATTTATTTGGTTTTATATTGCACTATTTATGATCAGCATGGTTTACAAAATAACAACATATTACAAGGAACATTTTCCATTGAACATGTGAACAAGATATTAACATATTTACATGAATAGGTGATACACAGTAGCATGTAAAACTAGGAACTATTTACTGTCTAACAGAATCTTGAGTATGACATTGAATTGATGTGGTTGTATAAACATCCATACTAAATCGCAGCAAGGTGATACTACAATTGGAGTATGGTAGGAACGAAAAAGAAAAATACATACTGGCCACACATCACCCAGGATAAAAGGTGAACTCCCAAAGCTTACGCAATAGGGCTAACGATGGTGGTAGCGATAGTGCAGACTTTGCAGATGTAGATAACATCCCTGCCACAGATAAAGGCCATGGTGAGCATGTTCATGGACCCATTATGGCAGGAAATAAGCCACAGAAATTAATGAAAATGTTGAGGATTAACTATGGTTTCTTAGCGTACCTCCAGTCCAGTCCTTTTCCTCTGAGTTGTGCTCCCCTTCCAGCAGCTTGGAGACTGAGCCCATCATCAATTTGATGACCCTCTGATATAAATACCATTGGCACCTTCCACTAGCTCCAGTAAGTTCAGTCTCCAAGCAGCTGGAGGGAGTCAGTAAGCCAGGGAACAGGGCTTACTAGAGAGACACTTAGGAACTAGAGGGGTTTAGGTTTGGGATTCTTGGTTCTGTTGTTGGTTTTTCTTTCTTTCTTCCTGTTATTACAGGTTTGCATATACTGTATATATCTCCTTTGCTTGGCTATTGATAGGTATATATATATATGTATAGATTTTAGGTACTGTCAAAAGCACAACGCCCGAAGCCACTTGCCTTTGATGGTCAAGGGGCGTGGTGGTTGAGGATTCCTTCTTCTATCAGCTCCTAGCAGCCTATTTCTTCATGTTGGTTTCTGGGAAGTGTACTACTGCTAAAAATATGTTGGTGTTTTAAGTAGAAGGTTTGTAGTAGAGGTAACTGAGGGTAAGGCTTGTAACAGAAAGTTTATTTCCATAACACAAACACAGCAGGTTCAAGGTATCATTTACAGGATTACAACTGTAGGATTTGCTTAAGGTACAGCCAATAATGGCAAACAAACCAAAAAAACTCAGAAATGTTTTTTTAAAGTCCTCTTACTTGCAGAAGCAATTGCCCTTTTGAAATTAGGCTGCCACTTTCCTTTTTAGTCCTTGTTAATCAGAGCATAAAGAAAAATTCAGGCTTAATTCTTCTACACCAGTTTGGTTTCTGCCAGCCTCAAAAAAAACCTCTCTAGGCTGCATTTCTACGTGAAACCAAACTTAGAACAAACCAATCATTCCAAGCTGTTGTCAACATTCTTAGCAGGCTTTTCATATAGGAGAGGGACAAGCAAAAACTCTTATAGCAGCTAACTTGGCTTCTCCTGCCTTTGCACAGTTCAAACAAAGGTGACAACAAGCATGAATTAGAGCTTCCTGATCAGGCTTACATTGCAGTAAATTTCCCTTTCAAAACAGACAGGAATTTACCTCCACACTGCTTCTGCTACATGGTTAACTTCGAAGGAGAATTACTTCTTTCAGGGCTAGCTTTTCCTCAAGACCTCCTGTCTAGAGCTTGGCATAGAGAGCAATCCATAAAGCAATCTTCTTCCCCCAACTCTGACACTGGTTCTCCCAACTGCATGGGTTCTGACTCACCGACCTGGTCAGACTGCTCAGCTGACAACCTCTGATGGTCTGAAAGCTTCTCCACTTCCTGGTCCCCACCTCTGTTGCCAACCTGTTGCAGGGAATTCAGCTCTCTCAGCTCTGGGAAGCTCAGCTCTTCTCCAAGAATCCACTCCTTCTCTCTGCTTCTGTCTCAGCTGCTCTCCTTCTCCTCTTTCCCTTTCTTGTCGCTCTCCTCTTCTGCATAATCTAATCCAGGCTTCTACCTCCAGGGTCTTAACCCCACCTCTTTCTTTCCCAGATGTTGGTAATCCCCCTGCCTTCTGATACTAGAATAATCAGTGCACTTGTTAAAGTAAGGGCTCTGGTCCTCGTGCTTGCAATCCCTCTTTCTTGCTTTACCAGTCATTGGCTGAAACCTATTCCAGCTGTGGTTTTTCTGTCTTTGAAACCTGGCTGTGGCTTTCTCTCCCTGCACTCCTAGAATGGGACCCTTAACTATGGTGAATTCCTTATGCTTCTCACCTCCCCCACTCTCTGCATAGCTGACTTTGCCACATACCCCCCTGCTTAAGATATTACTGGCTGTTGGAGGTGATTGGGGTTCCTCCAAATAGTCGGTAATTCGGGATAAAGCATTTGCATTTTGGTGTAGTCTTCCCGCCCGATGCTCCACTCTGAAGTCGAAAGCTAGCAGGGCCATGTACCACCTAGTTAGCCTTGCATTGTGGTTTTTCATCTGCTGAAGCCACTTCAAGGGTGCATGGTCTGTGATGAGTAAGGACTTCCGGCCTGTAAGATAGAATCGGAGTGCGTCCACTGCCCACTTAATAGCAAGACATTCTTTCTCTATGGTGGAATAGTTGCGCTCCGCCAGGGATAACTTTTTGCTCAGGAACAGTACTGGGCGTTCCTCCCCTTTGTACTTCTGAGATAGGACCGCACCTAGACTGCTTCTGAGGCATCCGTTTGCACCATGAAAGGTTGTGTGAAGTCCACACCACACAATACTGGAGCCGTGCAAAGCCTCTCTTTTAACCGGTTGAAGACCCTCTCAGCTTCCGGAGTCCAATTAAGACGGTTTGGATAGTTTTTCTTCAACATATCAGTGAACATAGAACTCTCCTCTGCAAAGTGGGGTAGGAACCTTCTATAGTAACCTACCAGGCCCAGAAAACTTCTCAAGTGTTTCTTTGTTATTGGCCTGGGGAAATTCCTGACACTTTCAACCTTGTCGATTAAGGGCTTGACCTTTCCGCGTCCAATCTTATGCCCCAGGTACTTTACCTCCTGTCTGGCAAAGGTGCATTTGCTCGGGTTCAATGTGAGGCCCACCTGCCTCATAGACTGGAGGATGGCTTCAGTCCTTGGAAGGTGTTCTACCCAGGTGCGACTATAGATAACAATGTCATCCATGTAGGCCTTAGCATATTCTTGGTGCGGGCGCAGGACTTGGTCCACCAGTCTCTGGCAAGTCGCTGCGGCACTGTGGAGTCCGAAGGGCATCCTCTTAAATTGAAATAACCCTGGGAATTTGCCAATACCCTTTTGTCATGTCCAATGTGGTCAAAAACTGGGCTTGTCCTAAGCAATCCAGTAGCTCTTCTATCCTGGGCATTGGGTATGCGTCAAACACCGAGATGGCATTTACTTGTCTGAAGTCAATGCAAAACCGTAAGGTGCCATCCGGCTTTGGAACAAGTACTATTGGACTGCACCACGGGCTTCTTGACTCCTCGATGGCTCCCATCTCTACCATTTCACGTACCTGTGCAATTACTTCCTCTTTCTTAGCCTCCGGTAACCAGTATGGTCGTTGTCGAATCACCTTCCCTGGTGTCGTTATAACCTCATGGGCAACCAGTCGGGTTTCGCCAGGGATGGGCGTCAGGACATCTGGAAACCGCTGTAACAGATTGGTCAACTCCTGCCTTTGGACCAAGGACAATTCTTCACCCACCTGGGGCTCCTGATGTTTCCTCCACTCTGTTACTTGTGGACCGAAATCCTCCTCCTCAGCTTCCTCTCTTCTCTCTTCCGAGGTGGCTGTCAGGGCTTCCAGCCCAGCCCGTCCGGTGGATCCAAATCCGCAAGCTCCCCGTTCTGTGGGAGTTAACATGGGGATCTCTTCCAGTGGGGGAAACCCCACCCTTTCACACAGCATCTGGGCAATCTGGTCTCCAACCTTAACAGGAAAGCCTTCCTCACCAAAGTTAAACAAAAATACCTTCACAGTACCTCGATAGTCAGGGTCAATCACACCTGCACTGACATCGAGGAAGTGTTTTACTGCCAGGCCCGAGTGAGGGGCTATTCATCTATAACAGCCAATAGGGATCTCCAATTGTAGGCCAGTATCAATAAGGGCCTTTCCATGACTGGGCACCACCTCATTCACAGCACTACACAAATCATATCCCGCGGCTTGTGGGGACGCCCTCCTGGGATTTATAGCCTTTTTGGAAACTTTACAATATTTTAATGTGAACTTCTGTTTAACCTGGAGATCTCCTCCCGTTGACTTTTCAGTTGGTTTTCTGGGATTCCCAAACAAAGGGCCAGGGACCACTGTTACCATCCCTCCTGCCTTTTGCTCAAGGCCTTTCTCTAGCCCTTTCCTAAACTGGGGCCAATCCCTTCCTAACACTAGGTCGTGGGGAAGCTTTGGTACCATAGCCACGGGAATACCTTTTTGCACCCCTAACCCTTTTATCTCCAATGTATACACGGGGTAACAAGAGGCAGCCCCATGGATGCAACGGATCTGAACATGACCCTCTGGTCTCCTCTGGACATACTTTGCTTGGGCCTCAATGGCCTGCCAAAGCTTCTGAGATATCATACTCTGGTCAGCCCCAGAGTCCAGCAAAGCATTGGTAGGGATCCCCTGTATAGTCACACTTAGGAGAAAACCCTCTCCAATAGACTTCCTACTTGTACCAACCAACCCAGTACAAGCCTTGCATCCTCTTTGTAAGTGTCCCATCTCCCTACAATGAAAACACTTCTTTTTAGGCCACTTTTCCTGCTGAGCAGGCACATTCATTTTCATAAAGCTTGTTCTATCTCCCTGTTTCATTTCTGACGAACCAAAACTGGCTTCAGCCTTCATTTTTGGAGCACCCCCTTTTAGCTGACGCGCTAACTCAGCTTCCATGTAGCGCTCAGTTAACAGAGTTGCCTCCTTTGTGCTCTGGCAGTTTTGTTGAATCAGAAATGATTGTATTTCCCTTGGCACTGCTGCCATAAACTGCTCCAATCTATCACATCTAATACCATATCCATATTTTTTTCCTCTGGGGTCAGCCACTTTAATGCCAGGCCCCAAATCCTCTGGCTTAATGCCTATGGAGTTTCTCCAGCCTTAAGGGCTGTGACTCTGAACATCCTGTGATATACACTCTTTGTCAACCCCAAACGGTCCCTAATAGCCGTTTTTACAGTATCATAGTCCAGGGCTTGGGCAGCTGGAATAGCCCTATATGCAGCCAGTGCTTCCCCTGTTAAAGAGGTTGCCAAACGCACTGCCAATTGGCTAGCTGGCCATCCCACAGCTTGCGCACTCTTTCAAATTATTCTAAAAAGTCATCTATATTGTCCTCAGATGAAAGCTTGCCAAAATTAAAGGCCCCACTTGTGGGTGGGCCTACCAGCCTGTCCATTTGAAGAACTGATGGTCCTGCTGGTACCGGCTCTCCTCCAGTTTCTTGCCTTTGGGATGCAACCAGGGCAGCCACTAAGCCCAAGACAGGTTGCAGTTGCTCCCTGATAGCTGCAACTGCTCTCTCCTGAGCTTGCTGTGCCAACTCTTGCTGGCACTGGAACTGCGTTGCCCTCCATTGAATTAACTGCTTGGACTCCATCTTCAAGGTTACCTGCAAGAAAAATACAAGACAACAAGGGCGGCACCACTCAACAGCCTCCTTGTCCCCTTTGCCTCAAAAGCATTCTCTATATTTTTTTTCCTTTATCCGAGCCAACCCCCACATGGGTACGCTTTACCTGACATAGGTGTGGACTCTTGCTTCCAAATGGTTGTCTTTCTGATGCTTCACAGCTGGCCTGCTCTGCCCTCCAGCTGACTCCACCGGTGAATCCACCTGAAGCTCCAGCAGTCATCCGTGCTGTGTACCTTATTGCTGTATATCCGTTGTATATCCTGAAGGCCAAATCTGAAAAACTACGCCACTGTCACAAGCACAACGCCCAAAGCCACTTGCCTTTGATGGTCGAGGGGCGTGGTGGTTGAGGATTCCTTCTTCTATCAGCTCCTAGCAGCCTATTTCTTCATGTTGGTTTCTGGGAAGTGTACTACTGCTAAAAATATGTTGGTGCTTTAAGTACAAGGTTTGTAGTTGAGGTAACTGAGGGTAAGGCTTGTAACAGAAAGTTTATTTCCATAACACAAACACAGCAGGTTCAAGGTATCATTTACAGGATTACAACTGTAGGATTTGCTTAAGGTACAGCCAATAATGGCAAGCAAACCAAAAACTCAGAAATGTTTTTTTTAAAGTCCTCTTACTTGCAGAAGCAATTGCCCTTTTGAAATTAGGCTGCCACTTTCCTTTTTAGTCCTTGTTAATCAGAGCATAAAGAAAAATTCAGGCTTAATTCTTCTACACCAGTTTGGTTTCTGCCAGCCTCAAAAAAAACCCCTCTCTAGGCTGCATTTCTACGTGAAACCAAACTTAGAACAAACCAATCATTCCAAGCTGTTGTCAACACTCTTAGCAGGCTTTTCATATAGGAGAGGGACAAGCAAAAACTCTTATAGCAGCTAACTTGGCTTCTCCTGCTTTTGCACAGTTCAAACACAGGTTTCAACAAGCATGAATCAGAGCTTCCTGATCAGGCTTACGTTGCAGTAAATTTCCCTTTCAAAACAGACAGGAATTTACCTCCACACGGCTTCTGCCATATGGTTATCTTCCAAGGAGAATTACTTCTTTCAGTGCTAGCTTTTCCTCAAGACCTCCTGTCTAGAGCTTGGCATAGAGAGCAATCCATAAAGCAATCTTCTTCCCCCAACTCTGACACTGGTTCTCCCAACTGCATGGGTTCTGACTCACCAACCTAGTCAGACTGCTCAACTAACAACCTCTCTGGTGGTCTGAAAACTTTTCCACTTCCTGGTCCCCACCTTTGTTGCCAACCTTGTTAGGGAAATCAGAATCCTATATATATATATGTCCTTTGTAATAAAATAATGCTTAGTTTAAGTGCATATACAAGAGGCCTGCATAAGAGAAATTAGAATCTTATAGAAATCAAATCAGAACCTATGTGTGTGCCCTTTGTACATTCTGGTGGGGATGGAAAAAGGAATTTGCTGTATAAGCTGTTTGTTCTACTCAAGGATGACTATGTCTCTGACTCAAGGATGACTTGTTTTTGTATTAGTTACTGATAAACTATAGCAGGCCCCAGAAGATGGGTGGATGACGTATGACTATGTTTCTAAGAATGTATAAAAGTACTGACAATCCCTCCACCCTTTGGAATAAACTGCATACCACTTATGTGCAAGTGTGTGTGTGTTTGTTCCCCTGGACTCCAGACAGAGAAGGTAAGATGAGTCCTCAACCCAGACAGACGTCCCCAGGGTTAGTGATAAGAAGTGCTGGGAAAGGAATAATGAACCCTTCACATTTGGTGTCAGAAGTTTGGATTTCCCCGATGCACTTCCTAAATTGAAGCAGCTTTGGTAGCTGCACAAAGATTTTTTAATTGACGTTGCTTTGGTAGCTCGTCTTGGAAAAATGCGCTTGGGTAGCGCTTGGAATATGTGCTCGGGTAGCACAGTGAATAACAGGGACATTCTGCTGGGTCTGTGGTAATATTCTTCTCCTTCTCTGTGTGTTTGTGTGTGTCTGGCCAGCCGTGTGCTTGTTGTGAATCAATTAGAGGATGGGGGGGGTCCCAAGGTGAGGGGACCACTCCAGAATCTGCGTGTATATATGCTCTACTATAATTTAAAACTGCAGCTAAAAAAAACAGCCATTCTACATAAATTGTCAGTGTAAGTTACAGGATTCTGCTGAATCAGTCTGTTAGCAAGTTCACTTTGCTTAGTTTATCTCTGTGCCTATAAGACACCCCTCTCCCCCTCTCTAGCAAAGGTAGAACTGATGACAAGTGGTGTTTGTTTATTCTTCCATTGCTCCGCTCTTCCCCTCCCTCCCCCTCCCTTTCTGTTCTTTGTGTTCAAAGGCTACAGACAGGCAGACAGAATAGAAACTTAAAGTTAACCGGTATACTAAAACGTAAACTATTATTTATTTGCAGAGTGTCTCTTTATTGCCATATTGTAAGTAGACAAGTTAAATAGAAAACATTACTTTTGTACTCAACAACGGTATAACTGTTACTGAAATATGTAATAGGGTGTGTCTGTATTTAGACACCCATTGCTAAATACTAAAAGAGCTCTAAATCTGCTTCACAATATCCCTCTCAGAGTCTCATTGCCCAGGTTGGCTAAAGGCGAATTGGCCACAGGTAAAGGTGTAAATAACAGTTGGGGCTCGCTGGGATTTTCCCACAGTGCAGTGACTCCTGCTGAGTGGGGGTGCGAAGACGCGTCCTGTTGTTTTCAACAGTCTCACTTCCTTTTCTGCGGAGGTCTCTTTACTAGCTGGTAATGATCCTAGGTGACTAGAGATATTGTGAATCAGACAGACAGTGAATTAAATGCAGGCACTGCAGCAACCACGTAATTCTGTGCACAGACCACGGTAAGGAAAAGGGGTAGAATGATCAGAACTGTAAGATGCTAATGATGAAATAATGTTGTTCCCTTTGTACAAAGGAATGTATCTCTCCTCCTGCTGTTTTGGTTGTTTGGATTTGTTAGGTGTTAACCCTTTATGTGACTGGTAAGTCTGAAGTGGAGAAATCAAGGGAGAGGGTCTGGTTCATTATGCAGGGTGAATTTTCTTAAGAAAGCACTTGTAAGCTTTGATTTGTCTCTTGTTTAAATAAGAACTGAACAGAAGTTTCTCAAATACGTAACTCCTTAGTGTTCTTCTAACAAACTGGAAAAGAAAATATGTTTTGTTTACAGTAAATATTGTTTGTCTTTTACTTGCTGGTTGGTGCAGGATTTAAGAAATCTGAATAACATTGTCCAGACCTAGCAATGGATACTTTCCTTTGAAAACCTTATTTCAAAAAGAAACTCTCTGCTTTGTATATTTATGCTTTTGGTTAAAAATATTGAGCTAAATTTTGTATGAATAAAATGGGTTAGTATTGTAGCTTTGAGGTATATGTTTGAGTCTGCTCCCTAGGCACTATGTAAATGATCTTTAAAGTTGGGGAAGGAGAAACCAGTTGTGATAGAAATCATTAACAATCTGCTGCATTTCTTGGGTAAGAACGGTTTCAAGGTGTCCTGAAGAGAAAAAATTTAGGTTGGAGCTATCCCTTCCCCCTATAGCACTAGAATCAAAGCCAGAGACTTAGAAAAGAACGAACAGCGAGCGGGGGGGAGAAGGGGAAAGGGAGCAGCCCCTCCCGTGGGCTACAGAAGACACAAATGGTTTTGGATTGTTTTTCTTTAACCTTTAAAGTGGGGGTTGGGAACGCTGTCAGGACAATGGGGCATCCTGAGTCATTAATTAAAAGACTGCAACTTGAAACAATGAATTTTTAAGCACCTCAGAGGTCATAATTATTGTTCATATATTACAAAACACATAGAGTTGTAACTATAGGAATTTAATAGCAATCACAATTAGTGACAATTCTCAAGCAACTTCTAGCGTTTACGACTCCCCCATCTTGTTCAGCTGAAAAATATTTAAGACAGTAATCTGCAGTTGCCTTGAAGGACAGAAGACAGACTTGCTATTTACTTTACTATCTGTGTTGAGATAACATCAAGGTTGAACTGTTACTCTGAGCAAATTGCTTTAACATGATTTCATTGTTTTCAGATCAGTTTGATACCAGTCTCAGGTATTATGTATAATGTTTTAATTTAAATGTGAAAAGTACATTTTGGTTATTAATTGTAAAGATGTTCTGTCTGAGAGCAGTAATTAGTACCGACAAAATAAAAACATTGACAGTTGTCAGAACTACTCAGTAAAGGTTTATTGGTGCCATTCTAGAGAGAGGCAGATAAAAGGAAGAGAATACCTGATTGATTATACATTAACAAAACTGCTTCATTGAAGTCACTTAAATAGATGTTGTTTAATGTATTTTGGCTCATTCTTTTAAAATATTTAGTGTTTTCTGCACAAATGTTTTCTGTTTTGCAAACAAATCTTTTTCTGAACTTGCAAATACAAGTAATACTTCTGCATGATACATTTTAATCTGCAGACAGTATATGCTGTTTTGACATTAACTGCCTTGATAAACTGTATTCACTTTTCTGATACTGCAATGATACCTTAAAATGGTTTTAGTGAGACTTGTCTATTCCATGTTACTGTATTACTTTAAACATATAAAAAAAAGAGTATTTGCATTCCAGATATCCATCAACCTTTTTATGAGTTAACTACTTTGCATTGTTTAGCTCGGTGTGGATGGTGACGAACAGGAGAGTAGCACCATGGCTGCTGGATATTGATTTTTCTGATTTGATTTATTACAATATTGGATTTTAGGATAAATTCACCTGTTTTATGTGTTAGTGTCCAGCGAAAAAGTGTACCTTGTTCTGAAAATTTTATTTCAGTTTTAATACAGTTCCTGAGAAAATAGATATATGTTGCAGAGAAAAACAGATATAGGTTGCATTACTGTGAGCTATTAATTTTTCTTTAGTTTACACATTTGCATTTTATGTTACCAAACTACTTGTTCTAGCAGTACATTATGTAGAGGTTCAGTATACACAGAAATTATAGAATTTTGGAAAGAGGCTGATCTGGAATTGCTCTGTTCCCAAACATATAGATCTTATTTAGTGGATATTTATAAACCAATAAACCAATAACATTAACTTGAGTTGATTGGATAAATAAAATTTTAATTGTCAGCAACGATCTAGGAGAGGTTTGAAAAAAAAAAAGCAGAGAGAGAGAGAGAGAAGGTGAGGCTATAGCCTTGGAAAAGGCAATGGGCGTGCTGCTCCGAGTGTGATGATCTGGGCCACCGGAATTCTGACTGCTTTAAGACTCCTCGAGGACCCCACCCACAAGGCCTGAAGAACATGAACCTTGCATATTATGCCTCTGAAGAGACATGACTAGGCAGGGGGGAATAGGCCAAGAAGAACCCGAGGAATGCCCTGAGGCCCAACCACAAATGCCTTGAACCTTCTTAGGCCTCTCATCTCAAAAAGATCTCTTAAACACCATGATTAGTGAGTAACCTCCACAGATCCTTGTGGGCACTGCAATTATAAGATCAGTCCTCAAATATTTTTAAGTTTCCACAGCACTCTCACTGAGAACCGGGTATAAGGTAGACTTTAGTCACACCTGAGAGATTATGTGGCTGTTCTGTTAGAAGCCATACTCCTTCCTATTGGGATGTTATAAAATGCCGTGAAGCACTAGTCTATATTGTAAGGACTTTATCTATATTTTGTTTAGGCAGTTGCTAATTAGAATGAGCACTGTTTACTCATATTGTTATGCTTATTGAAGAGGATCTACATTTATATTTTATATATACCTTTTGTTTACAAAAATACTAAGTTTCTAATAATTGTTTGATGTTCTTAGCAGCCTTGCCAGATAAGGATACACTAGTATGGTATAAAAAGACAGAAGGACCTAGCATGTAGTTTGATGGAATGATGTAAGTGAAAAAAAGTGGTGTTGAGAGGAGTGTGATGGAATATTCATGTTGGAAAAGAGAACTCAGATTAACATTATAAAATGGTGAGGGTAAATTGAAATGTGAAATGATGTATCCGATGTATCCACCTAGAAAGAAAACTGACAATGAATACTCTACAATATTTGATTATGCCATCCCCATTAATTCCAATTTTGAAAGTCATCTAGCCCAGAGATATACCCCAATAATTGGAAATAGATACTTGGAGATAGGCTGAGTGCACTTTTCATCCTAATGAGCTTTGGGGAGACCCACACTGGCCACGTGGTGCTTTTCAGATGTTTTTATCCCTTTTTGCCTCTATGTGTCCTGGCCCGACACATGAAGCTAAAAGAGGAAAGTTACTTACACAAATTTTTACAAATTGGTATAATTCTAAAATTGTGAAAAAATTTGAGGAAGTGTGGGCATCTTGTCAAAAATGTATTAGCTAAATTGAGTTGCTTAGGATTGGCTGTTGTCTGCAAGCAGCAATCCACGAAGGGGGGAATCTCCGAAACCTTAAAAAAACTTTGTAAAGAAACTGTCCTGCCTTTGACTCTGTTCAAAAAAAAAAAAAAAAAAAAATTTTGCTCTAAGGGAGTGGACTGAACTTTTTCTCCCTCTGAACTGTTATATGGAAGACTGCTTACCTTTTATACTCCTGAGCCTCACATTTGATCTCTTGTATTTCCTAGCAGCAGAGGCAACTCTCTTCCCTCTACAGGTATGCTCAGCACATCCAGTCCTTTCTGCTGGATGACTCAGCTCTTTTCTTTTAATCCGGAGACTGGATTTTGGTAAAGACATACCACCAGCACATAGTACAAGCCCCTTTTCCAGTATGGGACCGTTTCAAGTTCTTCTGATAACATCGATTACAGTGAAGGTGGCGGCTAAAAGATCCTGAAGCCATTGCCCTCGCTGGAAACATTCTCCATATACAGATTAGGCTTCAGGACCAGGATGAGAAGTAGCTGACGCCGGGGCAGCCAAGGCCCTAGCAACTGGAGAGGAGAGGAGAAGACTCCTGAAGAAAGGTAGCTTTCGGCCTAGAGGTACCGAACCAACACATTTATTTATTTATTTATTTCAATTTTTTATATACCGCGCTATTCACAATCAGCGCGGTTTACATAGAACCAAAGACCAGAACAACAGGCTGTTCGGTATTACATATAACAGGAAAATAAACTTGGATAACATAAAAATTGAATAATATGGGGATAACTATGTACATAAAATATTGATCTGTTAATTTGATCACATGAGAGTGGTAATTACGTAAAATTAACAATGGTGCTTGGGTATGTGGTTAAGATTGACGTGAAATATTCTGCACTTTATGTAGGGTAGAATTTAATGAATAGATTATGTTTGAGGGCCTTTCTGAATTGTACTATGTCAGTTATAGCACGAATTTCAGGAGGTTGGTGACAGGTCAGAGCACCTCACAAGCACGGTACCTTAGACCCGCTCTATGGACCTCCAAACTACAGTGATCGTTATCACATGGTCAGCCATCCTGTGTGACCTCTCCCCTTCTGGATCCATGCGTCAAGAATCAAGCGTGTATCGTCTCCACTGACATCTTCGGTTCCAGCCTCCTGACCATCACGCACAAGACTGTGTTGACTCCTCCTACCACTCATGTGGTGCCTCCTTCAGTCTATTTCGGGAGCTGTTAATACGGCAATACTACTTGCCCAGACTGTCTTACCTTTTTGTGTGCGCAGCTCGCTACAAACTGAAGCTTTTCTTTCAACATGTCTCATTACTGTACCTTCTAATCTGTGTGAAATGCAGAAGTTTACTGTACCTGATAATTCAAACTGCACCCAGCCCCATGTTTCTTTTTCTACCTTTTTGTATAACATTGGTGTTACTTGCCCATCTTTGGGATATGACTAGGTCCCTTGTTCATTGTAAACTGTCTCTAGTTTTAATGCTACGGATTGTTTTATTGTTTCTGCTTTTAGCCTGTCTAATACTGCTCTATACTGTTCTTCAACTACAGGGAAGTTTCTCATGATTACTCTCTGATGTATTTTTCTTTGGGGTGGTCTCAAAGGACTGCTTATTGCCCTATTGAGCGGTTTTATAATTCTTGTTCTTTCTTGTTGTATATTTATTTGTTCTTGACTGTTGTTGAAAGGCCCTACAAGGCTCTACCACTTTTATGTATTCTTATACTCCTGCTTTTATGGTGGCTGATGTACCTGAGCTGCCACATACAGATGTTCCATTAATAATGTCTGTTTAGTTATTTTGTAATAAATTGTTAGGCTGTTCTTATAGTGGGCCTATGCAGGCCCAAAGGGGGGATTGTTAGGGAAATCAGAATCCTATATATATATATGTCCTTTGTAATAAAATAATGCTTAGTTTAACTGCATATACAAGAGGCCTGCATAAGAGAAATTAGAATCTTATAGAAATCAAATCAGAACCTATGTGTGTGCCCTTTGTACATTCTGGTGGGGATGGAAAAAGGAATTTGCTGTATAAGCTGTTTGTTCTACTCAAGGATGACTATGTCTCTGACTCAAGGATGACTTGTTTTTGTATTAGTTACTGATAAACTATAGCAGGCCCCAGAAGATGGGTGGATGACGTATGACTATGTTTCTAAGAATGTATAAAAGTACTGACAATCCCTCCACCCTTTGGAATAAACTGCATACCACTTATGTGCAAGTGTGTGTGTGTTTGTTCCCCTGGACTCCAGACAGAGAAGGTAAGATGAGTCCTCAACCCAGACAGACGTCCCCAGGGTTAGTGATAAGAAGTGCTGGGAAAGGAATAATGAACCCTTCACAAACCTGTTGCAGGGAATTCAGCTCTCTCAGCTCTGGGTAGCTCAGCTCTTCTCCAAGAATCCACTCCTTCTCTCTGCTTCTGTCTCAGCTGCTCTCCCGGCTGCTCTCCTTCTCCTCTCTCCCTTTCTCATCGCTCTCCTCTTCTGCATAATCTAACCCAGGCTTATACCTCCAGGGTCTTAACCCCACCTCTTTCTTTCCCAGGTGTTGGTAATCCCCCTGCCTTCTGATACTAGAATAATCAGTGCACTTGTTAAAGTAAGGGCTCTGGTCCTCGTGCTTGCAATCCCTCTTTCTTGCTTTACCAGTCATTGGCTGAAACCTATTCCAGCTGGGGTTTTTCTGTCTTTGAAACCTGGTTGTGGCTTTCTCTCTCTGCACTCCTAGAATGGGACCCTTAACTAGGGTGAAATCCTTATGTTTCTCACCTCCCTCACTCTCAGGATAGCTGACTTTGCCACAGTATCTAGGTAAAGCTGTATAGATAGATAACTGTACTTGGAAGGTTAGGGGTCTTGTTACAGATTACCATGCCAGGTAGACCGCAGTGTTTGGTCTGCGGTACCCGGCGGGGAACGGTGCCTGAAGCCGGTGTCTATAGAGGCTGCGCAGCAGAGGCCGCCTCAGTTGAGCAGGAAATGCAAATGGGTATGTCCCAGGATTTGCTGGCTTCTGACTGTCAGGGGTCAGGGGATCCTCTGAAGGAAAGGCATGCGCTGTCCTCTCCTCTGCCTTTAGCTTTAAAGCTGTCGGCCCCTCTGCAGTCGCAACCCACATCCTCTACTTCCTCGGGAATACTGGAAGGAGGAGGCTGGGGAGGATGTATTCCCCTGAATTTGTTTTAATGCTGCATAAGGCGCTTTGTTTGCACCAGCAGGGAGCGAGTGGGCTGTCAACTGTGCAGGGACGCATGCCGGCAAGGCAGGAGGGAGTCAAGAAGCATGAGGAGGTGGTCGTTCTGCCTAAACAAGCTAAACCTGCGAGTGAGGATATTCACCGATCCCCTCAGTCCGAGACTCTGGAGGGCGAGGTCTCCGACATAGAATTGGGGGACAATGAGGAGGAACTCAAAGAAGGAGAGAGATTCCAGAAGAGGAACAGGCCCAGATTGTTCAAGTTTTCCATCGGGAGGAACTCCCGGCGTTGAATAGCGAGTCCCTGAAAGTGCTCAATATCGCGGCGGGCGTTCCAGCACACGAGGAGGTGTTGGAAGACCCGCTGAGTCAGGCGGTCAGGAAATCTCAGAAGGTTTTTCCAGTGCACCGGGTGGTTCGGCAGATGATTCAGGAGGAATGGAATCAGCCGGAGTCCGGCTTAAGGGGCGTGTAGTCTATGGCACGCTTGTACTCCTTGCCAGAGTTGGAGAAAGAGCTGCTGCTAAAGTGGATGCAGCGGTGTCTGCAGTGACAACAAGAGATTACTATTCCAGTTGAGGGAAGTGCGGCCCTTAAGGATACCCAGGATAGGAAGCTGAATACATTGCTAAAACAGGCCTTTGATGTCAGTGCCCTGGCTCTCCAGGCATCAGTGTGTGGGGCCTGGGTAGCCAGGGCTTGCTTACGGTGGTCGCAGCAACTTCAAGTGGCTGGCGACCTTTACGGAAATGGGCAGGGGGAAGCGGCCAGGATTGAGTCTGGAGTGGCTTACCTAGCAGATAATCAGTATGATCTCATTAGAAGCTTAGTGAAGAATATGGCTTTGGTGGTAGCGGCTCATCGTTACCTTTGGTTGCGCAATTGGGCGGCAGATGCTTCTTCTAAATCATGCCTCAGCAGGCTTCCCTTAAAGGGAACGTTGCTTTTTGGAGAGAATCTGGATAAATTAGTGAAGGAGCTTGGCAAGACTAAGGGAGGCAGGCTCCCTGAGGATAGGCCGAAGAAAAGTCATACTCCCACTCCCGCGTGTAGTCAGCCGCGGGAGTTTCAGAGGTTTCGTGCGGCTAAGTCGGTGCCTTTTCAGAGGGGCCATTCGGCAGGGTTTCCGGGAGCAGGAAGGGGTTTTGGGGCCTCTTCCCCCGCCTCGGGTCCTAGGAAGCCACAATGAAATAACGGGGGCCCGGGAGAGAATTCTGCCTGTGGGGAGCCAGCTAAAGAAGTTTTTCTCCGCCTGGGTCCGGGTCACATCCAATCAATGGGTTCTGGAGGTGGTCCGAGAAGGATATGCCTTCGAGTTTCCAAGACCAGTTCTTCCTGCGTTCGTGCAGTCTCCTTGCAGATCACCGGCAAAGGTCGCGGTGGTGGAGGACACGCTTGCACGGCTGCTATGTTGGGGGCGGTTGTACCGGTACCCTTAGACCAGTACGGTTGTGGTTGATACTCCATTTATTTTGTAGTACCCAAGAAGGAGGGTTCCTTTCAGCCGATCCTCGACCTACAACGGCTCAATCGTTGTCTTAGGGTTCCTCATTTTCGCATGGAAACTCTGAAGTCCGTGACTGTGGCCGTGCGGCAGGGGGGTTTCTGACGTCTCTAGATCTCACAGAGGCATATATGCATATTCCCGTATGCGAGTTGCATCAGCAGTTTCTGCGGTTTGCAGTGCCAAGGGGGCATTTTCAGTTTCAAGCCTTGCCATTTGGCCTGGCAACGGCCCCGCGGACCTTTACTAAGGTGATGGTCGTGGTTGCCGTGTGATTTGCTTCAAGAAAGGCTAGCACACCCTGTAATAAAGATAAGGAGTTTATTTATAAACAAAGCAAGGATAACTTGAAATTCACTTATTTAACTTATTTACTTATACTTATTTAGAAAGGCAAGTCATTCACTAGAGTTCTGAACTTCATCTCATGTCACACTTCGACTAAATGGATCCCTGATTCAGCCAGACAAGAGAGACTTCTCAACCTGGAGATTTTCCAGGCAACGCGTCCGCTCCATGGAAGAGATCCCTCTGTTCCTCTCCTCTGGCTGAGAAAGGTACCCACTTTATCCTGTTGCAAAGACAACCAGTTCCATCAGGTGACATACACATAGTATAGGGTCAGTTATCCATTAAACACAATCAAGACACTGGCCAGACGTCTGGAGAATGCTCAAGGAATTCATTTGTACTACATTCTGTCCTTTGACTATTGGTTATGCATATAAGATATTGGCAACATAGTGGGGAATTTAGGTGGACGAAACATAGCAATGAAACTGGGTATGCATTGAATATAGCAACATATCATGATCAATAAACAGATACAGATAATAAGTCCCCCAATGATCTGTCTGATGCTACCCATACTGGGCAGCCATCCAAATACCCAATCCCACTAATTAACATTAATATCTTGTTTGATATCTTTAGATAGACTTTGCAAAGCTTGAATATGAGACTGAAGGGAAGTAGCATGGTCAGCTAAATTAGAGCAACACATGCCTTCAAAATGTTCACATCCATAATTGTGTTTTAAAAGTAAATAATCTATAACTACTCGATTTTGCAAGACTGCCTTCCTAGCGCTTCTTAAATCAATAAATAATTCTTGTACAAGCAACTGAAGTGTGATTAAGACTTTTTACCATAGTGCAAGCTAAGGCGTTAATTGTACGAATGTTATATAAGGCTAAACCAGGCACTCCCAGAAGGGAAATGGCTGCACTGGTATATTCTGCTTTAGAAAGTAAAGTAACTTTTGAATCATAATCTTCAGGTATCATAACTGTTATTGTTCTTCTATTTCTAATTTCAATTTTAGGAGAGGTTGGCATAATAAGTACTAATTTACTCTTCCCATGGCTGCTCAGTATGGGCAGCCTCAGACAAATCATTGGGGGAATTATTATCTCTATCTGTTTATTGATCATGATATGTTGCTCAATGCATTCCCAGTTTCATTGCTATGTTTCGTCCACCTAAATGCCCCACTCTGTTGCCAATATCTTATATGCATAATCAATAGTCAAAGGACCAAATGTAGTACAAATGAATTAAAATTGACTACTGATTATGCATCAGCAGTGAGCTAGGGGTTAATTCAACCTCAGTTTTGCAGTTTGGTGAGAAACTGCTTGCAGAACTACAGAGAGATACTGGAGGACAGGATGGAAGAAATTCTTCATCTAACAAATGGAGACCAATTAAGGAGAACAATTCACCTAGCAAATGTAGAAGAATTTCTCAATTGTAATTGTAGAGTTTTGAGCTTCTAAATCCATGGGGGGGGGGGCGGTATCCCTTAAGCATTCTCAGACGTCTGGCCAATGTTTTGATTGTGTTTAATGGATAACTGACCCTATACTATGTGTATGTCACCTGATGGAACTGGTTGTCTTTGCAACAGGATACAGTGGGTACCTTTCTCAGCCAGAGGAGAGGAACAGAGGGATCTCTTCCATGGAGCTGGAGTTTCTAGAGTCACAGGTGCTCCTTGTGGTCTTGGTCAAGCCACTTAACCCTCCATAGCCCATGTTCCCTGTAAGTATTAGTGTATGTGTCTCATATCCCCTCATGTTAAATGTATCCCCCAATAATGTTGCGACCACTTTGACTGAAGGATAAGGTGGTATACAAAACTGTCTAAATAAATAAATGGAGCGGACGCGTTGCCTGGAAAATCTCTCGATTGAGAAGTCTCTCTTGACTGGCAGGATCAGGGATCCATTTAGTCGAAGTGTGACATGAGATGAAGTTCAGAACTCTATCAGTGATGTATTATTCTCCTGTAATTACTTGCTTTCTAGTTATCTTTTTTAACTAATCATAGGTAAATAAGTGAATGATTTGCCTTTCTAAATAAGTATAAGTAAATAAGTTAAATAAGTGGATTTCAAGTTATCCTTGCTTTGTTTATAAATAAATTATTATTATTACTAGTTGTGCTAGCCTTTATTAAAGCAAAGCACTGCGGTGCTTCACAAAGAAGGGATTTTGGTTCTCCTGTATCTCGACAACTGGCTGATCCGGGCAAAGGCCAAGTCGGAGAGTCAAAAGGCGACGACCAGATGGTTGGACTCCTAGGGGAGCTGGGGTGGGTTATCAGTCTGGCAAAGAGTAGGTTGGTTCCCGCTCAGGAAATCGAACATCCTGGGGCAAAGTTCGACACCGGCAGGGGCAGGATGTTCTTGCCGGTTCAGAGAGCAAGGGATCTGAGGCGCCTGGTGCAGCAGTTTCTTGCCTTGCTGGCGCCTTCGGCCTGGCATTATTTACAGGTTTTGGGGACCATAACGGCAATGATCAAGTTGGTGCTGTGGGCCAGAACTCACATGCGGCCGCTTCAGCGGACTCTGCTCCGTCGATGGTCCCATCAGCATCAACCCTTGTCCGTGGTGCTCCGTGCCCCTCAGCAGCCAAGGGGTCTTTGCAGTGGTGGCTCTGCCCAGGGAATTTGGAACGCGGAATGCCCCTAGAGCCTCCGCAGTGGCTGCAGCTGACGACGGACACCAGTCTGACTGGTTGGGGGGCTCACTGTGAGGGCCGTTTCGCTCAGGGCCTCTGGAATGCGATGGAAGCCCAGTGCTCCATCAACAGATTGAAGCTGTGGGTGGTAGCTTTAGCTCTCAAAGCATTCAAACATTAGGTCTGCCAGAGGGCAGTCAGGGTGCTGTCCGACAATGTGAGCACAGTGGCCTATATCAATTGTCAGGGCGGCATGAGCAGTCCCCTATTGGAGGAGGAAACGGAGAGCCTGTTGTAGTGGGCCGAAGCCCATCTAACGTCCTTGCTGGCGCAAGATGTGGCCGGGTTAAAAACGTCACGGCAGACTATCTGAGCAGGTACAAAGTAGATCACGGTGAGTGGGAGCTTTGTCAGGAAGTGTACAAACAGGTGGTAGACTGTTGGGGGGCTCCGGTCATGGACCTCATGACTTGGTGGGAGTCGGCCAAGGCGAGCCGGTTCTTCAGCCGGAGAAAGGAAAGGTTGTCAGAGGGCCTGGATGCTCTGGTTCAGAAATGGCCCATGGAGAGCTCCTGTATGTGTTTCCGCATTGGGCTCTCATAGGAAGGGTCCTGCAGCGAGTAGAGGCACACCAAGGATTCGTGATTCTCATAGCCCCAGACTGGCCGAGGCGGTCGTGGTATGCCGACCTCGTAAGGTTGCTGGCCGATCGTCCGTGGCGTCTCCCATGTAGAGATGATCTCCTGGCTCAGGGGCCTGTGCGGATGCCTCAGGTGGATTGATTCTCAATTACGGCCTGGCTATTGAAAGAGCAAGGCTCCGTAAGCGAGGATATTCGGGAGCGGTGATCATGATCTTGTTGAATGCTTGCAAGTGCTCAATCTGCCTCTCTTATGTGAGGATTGGCGCATTTTTGAGGGCTGGTGTGCAGTCCAAAAGAAGAGACCCCTCACGGTCTCGGTGTCAGAGGTTTTGGAGATTTTACAGGCAGGTTTCGAGAAGGGCCTTTCGAGAGGAGTTGGCGGCTATTTCCTGTTACAGGGGCAAGGTTCATGGGAAGGCGTTAGGAAAACATGCAGACATAGGTAGGTTCCTGCGGGTGGTGCGGCACCTGCGGCCTCAGCAAAGGTCGTTGGTCCCTCCTTGGGATCTCAATTTGGTGTTGAATGCTTTAGCTGGGGAACCTTACGAGCCAATGGAGAAGGCTTCCTTGAAAAACTTGACTCTCAAGACAGTTTTTCAGGTGGCTATCTGTTCTGTTAGGCATATTTCAGAGCTTCAGGCTCTTTTATGTCATCCGTCTTTCATTTCTTTTTTTAAGGTGGTCTTGCGAACGGTACCTTCCTTTTTGCCCAAGGTGATTTCACCCTTTTATGTGAATCAGTCCGTTTCTCTAGCTTCCTTTCAAAAAGGGGAGCTGGAGGCGGATGATGCGCGGTTATGCTGCCTGGATTGCGCAGGTTGCTGAAGCCCTACCTGAGTCGCACGGCGGCGTTTCAGAAGTCAGAGCGCTTGTTTGTCTTTTTGGTGGACCACATAAAGATGAAGCGGCGGCCAAGGCGGCCATTTCTAGGTGGATCAGAGAGGCTATTGCGTCTGTTTACATCCTGAGAGGAAAGCGGGTTCTGGAAGGGTTCCGTGTGCATTCGACCCGAGCCCAGGCGGCCTCATGAGCGGAGTATCGTTTGATTCCACTGCTGAACATTTGTAGAGCGGCGACTTGGTCATCTTTACATACTTTTGCCAAGCATTACAGGTTGGATGTTCAAGCAGCAGCAGATGCTGGGTTTGGGAGAGCAGTGCTTTGGTTCAGTCTTGCAGGCCCCTCCCAGGCTTGAACTGCTCTGTTACATCCCACAGCAAAGGGACTGGATTGAAGGGACGCTAAGGAAAAAAGTAATTAGGCCTTACCTGCTAATTAGTGTTCCTGAAGGAACTCCAGTCCAGTCCGGTTTTCACAGTGTTAAGTTTCAGTAAACATATTGCCAGCCCGAAACTGTTGATAGGGAAGTAGAGAAGATGTCCGGATGCTCCTCGCTGAGGGTTTCGGTGGCGAGGCGGTGTGGCCCGGCATGGTGCCCTGCTGTTTGGTTTGGTAAGGGCAGATGCGGTATCAGGTAAGCCTCCTCCTCTTCCGAGGGGGGGGGGAGTTCCCTTTGGGGGAGGCAGGAGGGGATATTCTAGAGTTTTGGAGTTAATTTTAAAGATAGTGTATAATGTTACTTGGATTGGAGGAGTAGCCTAGTGGTTAGAGCAACTGCCTTTTTCAATAGAATGGCACTGGAGCTGGTGGGTGGTGCCAGTGGTATTTATACCAGAGGGTCATCAAATTGATGATGGGCTCAGTCTCCAAGCTGCTAGAAGGGGAACACAACCCAGAGGAAAGGAACTGGACTGGAATTCCTTCAGGAACACTAACTAGCAGGTAAGGCCTAATTACTTTTTAAGCGGGCTTCTTCAGATAAAGAGCAGATAATGTACTGCTATTTTTATGCTACAAACCCTAATTTAAATCTAGAGGGTATACAAAGAAAATGTACCAAAAACTGGAAAAGAGGAAAAATGCCAGAAGAAAAACTGCAAAAAGCCACAGATGCAAATTTAAGATCATTAATTTCACAAATCAAAGTAAAGAAGGATGTGAATGACAGCATCTTGCAGCAACTAAGGGCTTCCATGGAAAAAGAAATACAGGGAGGAGGAGGACTACTACTACTATTACTTATCATTTGTACAATGCTACAAAGCATAAGGGGAGGCCTAATTTCACCTTCCATAGCATATCTCCAGTCCAGTCCAGATTTCTGGGATATACCAGAGCAGTACTCGGACTTGGACGGGACCGGCAAGTCCGGCCTGCAACACCCGTGCACCGAACCATGCATCAGCACATGCTTGAAGATCTAACCGACAGTGCCAGACAAAGGTATACAACGAAGACCAAGTTGCAGTTTTGCAGATATCCACAGGCGGTACAAGACCACCCACACCGCTGCCTGAGCTCTAGTGGAATGGGCATGCAACCCCAATGGCGCCTCCTTTAGCCATCTTGCAATGGAAGCCTTTGAGGACACCTCACCCTTACAAGGGTCCCCATAAAAGGATAAAAAGACGGTCCATCTTGCAAACCGATTCCGTCCTTTTCAGATGATAGAGCAGCACTCTGCACACATCCAAAAGATGGAGCTGCAGATCCTCCATATCTGGAAACCTTGGCAGAAGCACAGCCTGATTCATGTGGAATGCCGACACTCCCTTGGGCAAGAAGGAAGGCACCGTGTGCAACACAACTGTTTCTTTGGAGAGGATAAAAAAGGGCTCTTTATGGGATAATGCCTGCAGTTCCTCCGAGCTCAGCAAATGGCCACCAGAAACACTGTCTTCGGTGCAGGACATTAGGATGTCACGTCAAAGAGAGGCCCTGAATGCAACTCTGATAACAAGCGCGAGCACTGACCTGCACCTGGAGGGAATTCAAGGCTAGGCCCTTCTACACAACAGCCTATAAAGAAAGCTATGACATCTGGGATAGTGGCCCACAATGGTCTCAAGTCTTGATGACTTGCCAAACCCAGAGGTGGAACACTTATGAGTGAGAAACAGCATGGCAATGACCTGCACCAAATAACTTTGTTTCCTTAGGTGCACCCTCTCAAGCGTCAGGAATGGACCCTATGATAACAGATCGGGTCTTGCTGGCAACCACCACCAGTTGAATGAGGTCGGCATACCATGGTCTCTGAGGCCAACTGGGAGCAATCAACACCACTACCCTCCAGTGCGCTGGAGTAAACGACCTATTAGAGGCCATAGTGGAAATGCTAACACATTGAGTCCCTTGAACATCCTTCCCCGATAGTGGCTGAAGAACTGGGATACTTTGGCATTGGTGGCAGACACTTTCAGGTCCATTACCCAGCAATCCCCCATCACCAGGCCAGACTGAGAAAGACCAACTGCCCAAGGTCCATTCCTCAGGATACAACTGATGACAGCTGAGAAAGTCTGTTTGCACGTTCTGTATCCCTATAATGTGGGCTGCAGACAATCCTAGAAGATTCGCCTTTGCCCACTGAAGTAGCAGAGAGATATTCTTTGCCAACAGCATGTTTCCTGTGCCCCTTTGATGCTTGATGTATGCTACCATGGTGGTATTGTCTGAAAAGACTTGCACGGCCTTGTGATGTACTATCAGCAGAAAGGTTTGGAGCACTAGCCAGAAGGCACACATTTCCAGATGACTGATTGACCACTCTGTTCTGCAGACCACCGTCCCTGCGTGACCTGTGACAAACAATGCGCTCCACATCCAGAGAGGCTGGTGTCTTCTGTCACCATTGGCGTCAAGTCCAGTGACTCCAGTGGCATCCCCTTCAACAGTCTGGAGGAATCCAACCACCAAGTTAGGCTGCTGAGGACCTCCACCGAGCATAGCAGTTTCCTTGAGAGTGAATGCTGTTGAGGAAACTAATGTGACAGCAGGGACCTCTGCAGTGGATAGCCTGTGCGCCCTGGCACAGGGAATGAAATCCAACATTGCTGCCATGGACCCCAAAATTTGAAGATAAGACCACGCTAACTGGACCTGCTGGCACGAGAAAAGTTGAATCTGTGTCTGCAGCTTCAGAATCCACTCTTCCAGCAGAAAAACCAAGCTCTGGCTGGTGTCGAACCATACCCCCCACATATATGAGATCTTGAGAGAGCACGAGGTGATTTTTGGCCGTGTTGACTACCCAGCCAACGTTCTTTAGGGTGGTGAGGACTCACTGCATTGCTGACATGCTTATCTCTAGTGACTTCACTCAAATCAACCAGTCATCCAGATAGGGGTGCACTCACTCCCTCGCTCCACAGAGCTGCTGCCACAACTACCAGAATCTTCGTGAAGGTCCGAGGAGCCATTGCAAGGCCAAACAGAAGGGTCTGAAACTGAAAGGGTCCCATGGGGCCCGGAATCCTTAAGTAACACTGATGATACAGGCATAGACATAGAGAGAGGCTTCTGTAAGATACAAAGCTGTCACAAATTCTCTGCTTCAGACAGCCATTATTACGGATCAAAAAGTTTCCATACAAAAGCGCACTAACCGCAGTAACCTGTTGAAATACTTGAGATCGAAAATAGGATGATAGGAACTCTCTTTCTTGGGTACCACAAAGCAAATAAATGTATTTATTTATTTTCATTTATTTAACAGGTTTTTTATACCACCCTATCATTAATTGAGGGTGATTTACAGAAAACATGTCAACAAAACCAACTTTACATAGAACAGGGTGTAGAACTTGGATGATTATATGGGTTCAAGGCTTGCGTTTCGTTGTATTTTGTGAGATGGTGTTGGTCTTTGGATCAATGCCATAGTCTCTCCAGTTTCCTTAGTTTCTTTCTTCTGTTCGTTGATTTCACTTGAGAACCATGGAGCGTTCCGTTTTCTTCTGTTGTCTTGGAATGGTTTGGTTGGTGCTATTGATGCATTGTGGAGTGCTTTTTTCCAGCTGATGATGATGGATGGAGTCAAGGTCGGTTGTATTTTGCTCAAACTCTGGTAGTACTTGCTCTAGGAATTTTTCCTTGTTGAAGGTCTGAAATCTCCTTCTTTCCTTCAGGATTGTCTCTGGTGTTTATTTATTTTATTTAACAGTTTTTTTTATACCGCTTTATTATTTCAATCAAAGCGGTTTACATTGTAACTTAAACTTGGTAATGTACATTAAACAGGGACATTGATAACTTGGATTTTTTTGAGCAATGGAGGGTTAAGTGACTTGCCCACAGTGTTCTTTCCGTTACGGGTGCATTAATGGAGAAGGTGACTATGTGGTGGTTCGACCATGGGATTGGTGTGACTCTTAGGTATGTTAATAGGTTTTGAGTAATAAAATTGGTTGGGTGCAAAGGTGAGGTCAAGGGTCCCTCCCTTTCTTGTGGGTTGGAGTGTAGACCATTTAGGTATAATGTAGAGCCTTCATTGCTTCCAGAAAGGTAGCTGTGCCATGCTGTGGCAGCGATGGGAGATTAGGGTCTTCTAGGATGAGGAGAGGTTTGTTCTGTGTAGCATGGGAGCATACTAGCTCTAGGATGGTTGAGAGTTCTTCATCAGAACTTGGGGCTCTGTATATGAGGCATAATGCTAGCTGCCTATTTGAAATTGGTATTATGTTTCTTCCTTTTGAGTAAAAGGAGGAGGTTATAGTGAAGTTTAGATGTGCCTCTGCTATGATTAGAACTCCTGTACCTCTTCATGAATGTCTTGTGGAGTTATGTATTGTGTATTGTTGAGATGTAATTTGGTTTATAATTGCGTTGTCTGAGTCAGAGAGCCATGTTTCGGTGATACACATCTATATTCTGGTTTTGTATGTAATCCATTATTGTGTGGAATTTGTTTCAGATTAATCCAGCATTGATTAGTGCACATTTGAGTGGGGTATGTTGTTGAGTCTTGGATGGGACTACTTCTGCATTGATTCTTCATGATCTGTTATGTTGATATTGGTTTGGATATATCTTATGAGTTGCATATTTGCTTGTATGTATGATTGGGATCAGTTGAGCTGATGTGAGTATAGTGGTTTCTCCAGCATTTATGTATTTGGGTTTGAAGAGTAGAGAGTGCGAGGAGGATTAAGGGGAATAGATTTTTGCTCATTGTGTAAGTTTTCTTTGCTTTATGCTTGATAAAGAGTGAGCCACTGAGGTGAAAGTTATATGCAAAGTGGTGCTTAGAGGTGGTTAAGAGTGGTATGTACTTATGTGTAAGCCTACATTAATGTGGCAGAGGGCTTAACTGGTTGTTTCTGTGTGGGTAAGCAATGTGTATGAGAGCTTACGATTCAGTAAAGTTCAGTCTATCTGTGTCTGTATTGTTCGGTGCCGTTTTCTCGTGCTTTAGTCACCCTTATTTGTCGTGGCTCTTTTGTTCGGATGGTGCAATTTTATAAGGACTAAGAGTTTGGCAAACAGTATCGTCCCCGCCTGAAGGCCATGCCAAAGAGCCCTCTGGTGAGGCCATCAAGCGCGGGCACACCTGAAGGAGTGCTTTTTTAAATGCTTTTGCTGGTGTCTCGATTGGGCCATGGCAGGGGGAGCAGGAGGGGCTTGCGGCTGCCGCTTCCACCCTCAATGCTGAATCGGGTGCCGATGGAGAGGCTTTTGCAGGTGAAGAAGCTTGACTATTAACCTTAACCTGATTGGCCTAAGGAGACCATTAATTTTTATATATTTATATATTTATTTATACAGTTTTTATATACCTCCCCTTCCAGAGGGTGGTTTACATTGCTCAAACAGCTACAGAGAACAATTAAAAAGAACCATAGAAAAACTTGAACTATATGCAAAGTAGATTCCTGAATCCTGAGCTATTATATAACGTGTTATTGATAATATATATAACATCAACTATATACATTTTGAATGACTGTGAGAGATTTATATATTTAGACAGTTCTGTATACCTCCTTATCCTTCAATCAAAGTGGTCACAACACAATTGGGGGATACATTTAACACGAGGGGATATGAGACACATACGCTAATACTTACAGGGAGTAAGTATTAGCGTATGTGAAAGGGCAGCATTTCAGTCATTGTTGTTGTAGTATTCAGTAAACAGTAGTGTCTTTAGCGCTTTCCTAAATGTTTTGAGGTCTTTGATAGACCTGATGTGGACTGGCAGGAGGTTCCATTATGTAGGTGCAGTGTAGGCGAATGCTCTTTTGCTGGTTACTAGCTTTGTACTACGGACTGATGATGGTACTGCAAGAGTGTTTAGACTGCTGTTTCTTCTGTTCTTGGTCTCTGCTTGGGTATGAATCTTAGATGTGAGGTATGAGGGTGAGATGTTATGTAGTAGCTTGAAAGTGGTAATTATTACTCTATATTTTATTCTACTCATTAATGGGAGCCAGTGCAGATCTTTGAGGATTGGTGTAATATGCTCTGTCAAGCTTGCTTTAGCTATTATTCGGCAGTCACATTTTGGGCTGTTTGGAGGATGTTAACTGTCTTTTTGGGCAGACTCTGTAGTAAACTATTGCAGAAGTCCCAGTGTGGGGTTATGAGCGCCTGGACTACCGTTCAAAAATCGTTAGATTCTAGAAGAGGTCTTAGGTTCTGGATGGATCTTAGCTTAAAGAATATAGTCCTAGCTGTTTGTTTTACCTGGGATGAACTACTGCGGGATTTGTCCAAGATGATTCCCAAGTATTTCACCTCCTGTTTTACTTGAATGGTGGTGTTTTGTATCTTGATTACAGTAGTTTTGTAACTGGAGCAACTGCTGGAGAGTATCCCTGACGGCCTGCAATTTGGTGGAAGCTTTGCAAGGAGACAACAGAAAGGCATCCACCAGCAGTATTGTGAACTCCATTGGTCAGAAGTGATCTGGACTAAGACAGGGTAAAACTGGTGAAGACGATCCCCGACCTGTACCACCCCTGCCTGGGCCCCCTCATCTCATTGTGCTTTCTTGGAACTGGCCCCAGTTCCTGAAAACAACCCCTGACCCATTCCTCTACCACCCCAAAAAGTCTGACTCCTAAAAGGGTAATGTACCATTTAATAAGGGGCAAAGTGCACTGCTCAGAAATTATGTAAATCGTAAAACCGATCCCTCAACACCGGGGTCAGCTTACTAGCCTTTGGCTTGTCATCAGGAAACGTAGCCAGCCTGTACTCCCCAAATTCTTTGACCAACATTTGCAAGGCATCCCCAAACACGAGCTTGTCCTTAAAGGGGAGCTTACACTGAAGAGTCTTAGAGGACACATCCACCAACCAGTTGTACCACCACAAGAGCCATCAAGCTGCCACCACTAAGGACATACCCTTGGTGGAAACCCAAAGTTCATACAATGTGTTTGCTAAATACATCACTCCAGCCTAACCCCCTCAGGCATAAGCTACGAGGTTACAGCATCAGATCCTGATAAGGCCTTTGACCAATGCATACTGTACATGCTATGGCCACATAACAGCTTCTGTCTGCGGAGCTTAAGGCCAACACATTCACCTCAAATGCCTGCTTTAACTAAAGGTCTCCAATTTCTTATCCTGCACATCATTCAATGCCGTACCTCCTTCCATCCATGTTGGGCATCTTCAAGAGATCCTTCTCACTCAGTGGAATGGGATACAGGTGCTGCATGGTCCGACCACCGCGCAATCCTGCTTTATGAACTTCCCAGTCCAAATCGATCATCTGCTTCAGGACCCTATGGACAGGAAAGGCAGTCTCAAACACCCTGATGCCCCGTAACAGGGGATCTTCCAAGGGAGGCTCCACTGTCTGTGGTTCCAGAGGAATGTTTTGGGCTGCCAAAAAGTGCACAATTAATGCCACGAGATCCTTTTGGCAAAACTCACAACACTGGGATCCTCTCCCAGAGGGATCTCTCCTTGCTCCAGGTCCCAGAGTCAAGAGATCTTCACTGAACTCCGAGGGCCCCTCCTTTGGGTCATCAAAAGTCAGAGTACCCTGAAATGTGGTCCTCCTCCAAATAATACAAAACTCTGGCTAGAGTGTCCTCCAGAGCTTAAAAGGTGAAGTAACCACCAAGGTCTATTCTCGTAGTTTAGGAGGAACCTTGTCACTCTTGGATCCTTTTACAGCAACAGGATAAAATCAAAATAAACTGAATACTAGGCAGATTGGATGGACCATGCTGGTCTTTATCTGCCGTCATTTACTATGTTACTATGTTAAGATTCCCCCAGGCACTGCTTTATGCAGTGAGCCTGCTGACTGCCTCATCGCTCGCCCCTCAAGAACAGGAGCCAAATCCTGCCTCCCTGAAGGGCCTAAAATGTCCAGTTGAGCAAGGGACAAAAATGGCTGTGATTCCTGCCAGAACTGCAGCCTGAGAAAAACTCAGATTTGCTGAATTGGCTTTTTCTTCTGCTGCCAGGGACCCCCCTTCCCAGCTAGACTGGGCGACCCTGGAAACTACTGCCCACCGTGCAGTCCTTGGCCTCACATGTCCTGCAAAACCCTGCCGCAGACAGGTGATCTCACCAGCAAGTCACCGGCAGTGCAAATGGCCTTCCCCAACGGCATTTCCACAGCGCAGGAACCAACTGCCTCTCAAGCCAACACACAAGTTCACAGCTGCCTATGACAGCGCCTTCACACTGCCAGTAAACACAACCGATCCCCCACCTGCAATGGATCCCAAAATTACCACCAGAGTCCTGAAGCTGCAAGGGAAGCCCGACGCACGATGAACAGCCAACATACAAAAGAAATTAAAGCAGCATACGCCCTTTTACCTGCAAAGACCACTGAAGGCTGCAGTATTGTTGGGATGCCTTCTAGAAGGGTATAGGGACCAGAACCACTAGGTGTATGTCGTCCTCAGGGACCTGCAGGCAACCAAGGAGCGTTGGTACCCTACAAGCTGAATTTACACTCCACCACAGCATCCACTTTACTCACAAAGCCTGATGAGCTCTCTGGTCAACTGAAAACTGCCCCTTTTTTATTTTTTTGATTGAATGCCAATTGAGTCCTTCCCCATCTGCTGGAAGACTGAGGATACGGGCTTGGAGGGAGGAGCTCAACCTCCTTATACTGTGACATCACCAAATTCAGGAATTCTCAGTGCCATCTGCTGAAGACTGAGGATACTGGCTTGGACGGAGGAGCTCAACCTCCTTATACTGTGACATCACCAGAGTCAGGAATTCTCAGTGCCATCTGCTGGAAGGGGACAGAACCCAGGAGTCTGGTCTCTAGTTATCTGGAATTCCATAGCGTCCCTCCAGTCCAGTCCAATCCCAAATATTCCTTTTGCCGCAGAACTTTGAGAAAGTTGCTGCTGAGCAGATCACTAGTTTTTATGTGTGTGCTTGTGATGTTATTTTATTTATGTAAATATTATGTATGTTAAATTACAACCTACCCAGAGTCTTAAAATGGATAAATACCAAAAGAAATAACTCCCCCCTCCCCCATGCACTGATCTGCTTTTGGTTGTGGACATAAAACAGAAAGAGCAACGTCAGTTAAGCTGAATGAGAGAGTTAGCTGCCAGGATAGCCTTAGACACATCCTGGTAATGCAGCGTCTGACCTAAGGGCAGCTTTTGCTGTAATCAACCAAACCCTTCGATTAACACGCTTAGAACAAACTGGCTTTACTGATGTCGCTCTGAATTGCTTCTGTTCCTATTCATCAAGACATGTTTTTTAGGTGTCAATAAATGCTAATAGTCTCTGCAATCTACCTACTGTCATATGGTGGCCCTCAGGGGTCTGTTTGGCCCCTTCTTTATTAAATGTTTTCATCTCACCCCTGGCTACCTTGATATCGGATTTGGGGGATCAGAGCTTATTTTAATGCAGCTGACATTCATCTCCTCGTTGTTCATGACAGTTGGGATTTGAATTTTCAGCATAATTAGAGGACAAGCTTGAGATTTCCAGTAAATACTGCCTAGGATCCAAGGCCAGTCTCAGCTCCACCAGCCCTTCCAGCCCCACAACCATGTCTTCCCAACATGCTTTGCTCTTCCGAGTCACCAAATATGCAAGAAGTCCCTTTTCTCCAGCACTAACTAAAGGCCTCTGGGAATGCCCTCATTGTATCACCTATATATAATTTTACAGCCATTTCCTTGCTAATGTGCTAAAGGAAGCCTTCCCTGATTCTTCAAATATTCTCTTCCACCTCTGCTCTCCGAACAAGGCTGGACACAGCCACAAACTGGAACAGATGTCGGCCTACAGCAGCACCACTTGGGGGGGGGGGGGGGGAAGCAACAGCAGCAGAGCAGAGCAGAACAGTGCAGTGACCCTTTGAACATTTGCATCCCGTTGCTCACCTTACCTCTGCCAGAGCCGACTCAGCCCTGCCTAAAAGCTTCACAGCGCATCAATGACCCTTTGAACACCTGCACACAAACCCTTAAGGACTGTTGATATGTATTGAATGTATAATCATCTCAGTCAGTTCATTAATATTAAAATGCATTACTGTAAATTACATTATCTACTGTGGCTTGTCTTAAACCACAAGAACTGCAAAAACTGAACTTAACCTCCCCTGGGTCACTAAAGTTCTTAGCTTATGCCTCCTTGGCTAAATCAGCTGGTATCATGCTCATCAATCATGTTCCCCCCCTGCAACAATGGAGAAGCCCCTCCACCGACCCGCAAACCCCAGCAGCCCTTTTAACCACACACACATGCTTCAACCCTGATCCCGCCCACAGGTTTCACACATCCATCAGCTGCCCCCTGCAGCTCTGCAGGTAGACTACTCCATCAAAAGAATGGAAACACAGTGGGAGGTAGAGAGAGGACAAAGGCCTCTTATCCCACCAGCGCTGAAGCCCTAAATGGCACATGCTGACCTTAGTAAGACGTCCAGGAGGAATTTTATACTTACTTGTTACAGGAGGCTGGATCTGCTCAGTCATCTCTGAGTCAGGATGATCCATGAAGGGGAGATCATCCTCTTGTTTAACGCTCAGTGAGAACACCGATGTTACAATCGGAAGACCTGTGATGAAAAAAAAAACAAAAACATCTAAAAGGATTCATAAGAGATGATCTGACAAACCTAAATTAGTAAATTAATTTTAAGTTTACAAATGTTTGATAATAATCACCTCATCTCCTGTGATCTCAAAATGCAAAGCCCTTAAATCCAAAACATTTACTTACTCATCGTTGGGTCATTAATGTTTTCTTTTCCCTCCCACTCACAGTGCTGAGTGAAATATTTCTCATCGTCCTTTTTAATCTTGAATATGACATCAGGATTAACAATTGAATAACCTGTAAATAAGAAATATGAAAACTGCATTTAAATTTGACTCGTAGAACTGTTCTGATGGAGCAGTGTTTCAGTGCGTGGGCATGAAGGTGTGTGTATTATATATCTTTGGGTTGGTTGTATTTCTCTGACAAAGCCTGGGTATAGGGTTGCCAACTTTTTCACTGAGAAAAACCCGACACCTGTGGCTCGCCATGCTCCACCCATTCTCCGCCCCTAGTCCCCCCTGCCCCGCCCCCAGCCCCACCCACAAAAATTACTGAGGATACGTGTAGGCTAACTTCCTTGGTCAGATAATAATTAAACTGGGAACCCCAAAAGCCAAACATGAAATGTACAACACTGGAGAAATAAAACTATAAAGTAATTTCCTCTTGCACTAAACAAAAACGCAAAGATGTTAGCAATAGACACTTCCCAGACCAGACATATTCCAGTTAATAAATTCAAAATAAAAAGTAATTTTTCTACCTTCTGTTTGGGCATTTTATTTTTCAGTTGCAATTGCTCCAGTCACTTTCTTCTGGTTTCTTTGTGTCTTCTGCAAGCTATCCATTTGTCCTTTCTTCTCTTTTAGATGTTTTCCATTCTCTCTCTATTTCTGCTTGTTTCCCTTTTGCTCTTTCCCCCAATTCTTTCCTTATTCCTTTATCATCCATTTAAATTTCACCCTTCCATTCTCAAGCCCCTCTTACTCTCCCAATACCCGGCCCATCGTAGACTTTTCTTCCACACAAAATATATTTTCCCCTCTCCATTCTCATTCCCCATCCATTCTAGTCCTCCCCCAAAATCAGTTCCCTTATAGTTCTAGACCCACCCAGCATCCACTCTCTTCTAGTCCCATTCTCCCATGCCCCACATCAGCCCATTTCCAGTCCTATTCCAGCTCTTCATAAGCCCATTTCCAGCGCTAGCCCTCACATCACAGGCCATTTGCAGTCCTAGCCCCTCACCATCACAGCCCATTTGCAGTCCTAGCCCCCCTAATCACAGCCTATTTCCAGTCCAAGTTCCCCCTCCCTGCACCATAGCCCATTTCCAGTCCAAGTTCCCCCCCCCCCATAGCCCTTTCCCAGTCCAGGTCCCCCCCCCTCTCATCACAGCCCATTTGTAGTCCTAGCCCCCCCCATCAAAGCCCATTTGTAGTCCTTGGCCTCCCCCCCCCCCCGCCCCGACCAGCACTGCGGCTTCACCACCCCCCTTAGTACAGCTTCACCCCCTGCCACTTAGTGTAGCTTTGCCTCCCTTAGTGCAGCTTCACCCCCTTAATGCTGCTTCCACCCTCCCCCCACTCCTCAGTGCTGCCTCTGCTTTGCCCCATGCAGCTGCTGCTTCTGCTTTTTACAGAGCAGCAGCTGCAATAAACTTAATTTGAAAAGGAAGAGAAACCTGAAGAGCCCTCCGGTTGTCCTTCTGCAGCCCCTGAGGAAGTGATGTCAGAGGGGGAGGGCTCCTCAGGTTTCTCTTCCTTTTCAAATTAACTTTATTGCAGCCGCTGCTCTGTGAAAAGCAGAAGCAGCGGCTGCACGGAGGAGGATCGATCGCGATCGCGCTCGCGCACTGCAGACAAAAGGGGGTTTTTTTGCTCTGGCCGCTCCCGATCTCACGGCCAGAGCAAAAAAAACGGCTTTTTAAGGGCCGGTTCTATATCTGTGCCGGCAGCCGGCCTGGCCATGGAAAAACCGGCCAGGCCGGCTGAAAACCGGCCAGTTGGCAAGCCTACCTGGGTAAGATGAGACAATTGAAAGATTAAAGCTTGGAGATTTTCTGGTGCAGTCGTTTCTGTTCTCTGTGATAGCAGGTTACTGCCTTATGTAGGAGCTGGGGTTCTCAGAAAGGAGTCAGAGGTAAATCCTCCCTCCTGCTCTCCTGAGTCACATGTCTTTGCACAGGAAAGGGAGACAGACTCCAGATGGTCTTGCATGAATCCTCTAATTTATGGTTTACATCTGATCTTACAGCACTGAGCTACATCGTTTGCAGAGCCCGCAGCAGTGGAGTCTGTCACTGGCTTCCAGAGAGCAACAGCACCTCCTGCTGGATATGAGATGGAATCACAAGCCAGGCTCTACATTTCAGGGGTCTCTGGGGCCTGATACCTGGGATGTCTCCTGTCTAGATAGAATGGCAGCGCCCATCTCGCAATGAGTCTTACATGGCAGACGCTAGATGAGCAGATTTACCTTGTGATATCAGAATGCCGTGAATCTCCTTGATAACCTTCTTGTACAGCTCCTGCTGCCCTTCTCCCAGAATGCCCCACTCCACTTCTGAGAAGTAAGCAGCGACGTCCCTGAATGTGACCGATGCCTGGAACAGCAAACAGGACAATCAGCTGCACTTTCATTCTGGGGTGTGTGGAATAGAATTTGCCAGTGAGATTAGCAAGCTCCTTTCTCCTAAATATCCAGTATTTTGTTTAGATTGCCTGGTCCCCAGAGAAACTCTGGAAATCACATCTCCTGTCTTTATGAGCAATTGGATAGAACATATGGTACTAGCCTATGTGGGTTGGAAAGGGGGTGGCAGCAACTGCTGAAGGGGTGATGGAGGCTGGTGGGTTGGAGACTGAAGACAGGAAAGTGGAAAGTGCTGGGGTCAGACCTAGGGAGAGGAGTAAGAAAGCGTCTGAGAGTCAGACAAAGAGACGGAGTGTAAAAGTGTGTCTGTGTCTGTGTACGTGTACGTGTGTGTCTGAGAGAGAGAGTCTAAGATAGTGCATTATTACAGAGAAGTGGATTAGCGACTCTCATGAATGGGATACAGCCGTCTCAGGTAATAATATGCTCAAGACAAAGATGGTAGCAAAAGTAGAAGAGTAGCTCTTTAAGTCAAAAACAGTATCAAAGTGGATGAAATGCAGAGGGCACAGGAAGCACTGTGGGACGCGACAGAAAGAAGCCATAGTACCCCTGTGTGCATTCATGTGATCTACAGATCTGCAAATCAGATGGAGGAACTGCACAAAGATATGACTGATGACACACAAAAGGTGGGCATTAAGGAGGACGTGTTATTGGCAGGAAACTGCAACCTGCTAGACATCGATTGGAGTATCCGGTCTTCAGGTTAGGAAATTCAGCAGCACTCTTACATGCACTAGTAGGCTATTCCTCCATTTCAGAAAAAGACAAACTGGGAAAGAGGAGAAAAAGCTGAAAGAGCAGCACAGGGCATAGACTCTGCCTTATTTGGCAGAATAACCAGACAAGGTATGTCCCAGGATGCCCCTCATGGGGTCCGGTGCTGCCATTTTCCAGGATGGTGGTGCAGAGGCAGGAACATGTAGGCATCACTCCTGCCTCCCTATGAAAAAGATACCAGGATGGGAGGATCAGAGATACTAGAGGGGAGGGACTGCAGAGTGCCAGGGGTTGGGGGTGTAGTGGTCTCTTGGGCAACCAATTATTTTTGTGGGATTCAGGGGTGAGGGAGCTAAGGGTCACTAGTTTATGGCTTTTTTTTTAAGAGTTCAGGGTGTGGGGGACCAGGGCCACCAGGCCACCAGTGATGTTTTTTAGAGGAGTCAGGGTGAAGGCTGTTGGGATCTTTAGGATCGGGGAGTTTCAGGCAGATGAATGAGTCTCTTTGAGCCATCTGACCTTTTTGCTGCTGGCTGCAAGTAGTTTAAACCCATGTGCACATGTCTTCCACCCTCTGTCTTCTTTTGCACAGAGCTATTTAGCATTACATATTGTTAATGTATATTTTGGGAGCAAAATAAAAATATGCATTAATCTTGCATTAGAAAACTGCTCTGAGCTATAACACAGCTCTAACACAACGTTCCTGCAGCAAGGTCAAGGAGGAAAAGTTGCAAGAGCAGCATTTGCAAACGTTTTCTTTGAAATGCTGATGCCCTGTGCAGAAGAGGAGAATAAACAATTCTTACCTTATCAGAACCCAAGGCAGACATTTCCCTCCTGTTTTCCTTCTGCATTCTTAGGCTGCTGAGAAGAATTCCCTGTTAATGGAAGGATGAATAAGGCAGAAGGACGACGGACTAATTCCTAAGGGTCTCACGTAGTCCCTTCTCTCCCATTTGCAAATCAGGGGCTGGGGCTTGCAGGGATTTCCTGTCCTGGGGAAACAGGAAGTTCCTGCTTCTAACACAAGTGCTTCTCTTTGCAAACTTTGTAGACATTAGAGGAAGGAATTAAGGAAACAGGATAGAGCATGCTCAGTATGCTGTCGTGACATCATAATGTAGGAGCCCGCCTCCTTAAGGTGGATCTGCAGAGATGGCAGATAGAGGCAGGGTGTCTCAGGCAGCAGAGGGAAGTAAGATCAGTGTTTAAGCTGCTGCTACACCACACAAAAATTGAGAAAACTTTGCTCACAGTATTTTAAATTCTGCATGTTTTAGTCATATATTTTTGTGCAGAGGTTTTCCATCATAAAGCCTAACTCCTCAGCCCTCTCACTCCAATCACAGCTCTCTCCCAGCACCCAAGCCTTCCCTCCCCCCAGGGCCAGCACTACAAACCAGGAGTCAATTGCAGGAAACAGGAAATGCTTGTTACTGCTGCAAGCTCCAGGATCCAGCAGTTTAAAAGAGAGCAGAGTGGCCGTAACAGAGAAATGTTCCCACAGCTGCTTTCGCTTTTTGAAGGATGAGTTGAGGAGAGGAGGAAAGGGGCCAGAAGGGAGCAGACTCGGGGTGGGGGGTGGAGGGGGGAGCTGGAAGGAATCAGACCTGGGGGGTGGAGCGGGAAGGGAGTAGACATGGGGGCTACAAGACAGCAGACACTGCAGGGAGCTGGAAGGGAGCAGACACAGGCGGTGAGCTGGAAGGGTGCAGACCCAGGGGGTGGGGAAGCTGGAAGGGAGTAAACATGGGGGCTACAAGGGAGCAGACGCTGGCAGAGCTGGAAGGGAGCAGACACTGGGGAAGCTGAAAGGGAGCAGACACGGGGGGCTACAAGAGAGCAGATACTGCAGGGAGCTGGAAGGGTGCAGACCCGGGGGTGGGGGGTGAGCTGGAAGGGTGCAGACCCGGGAGGGGGGGAAGCTGGAAGGGAGTAAACGGGGCTACAAGGGAGCAGACACTGGGGGAGCTGAAAGGGAGCAGACATAAGGGTTACAAGGGAGTAGACACTGGTGGAGCTGGAAGGGAGCAGACACTGGTTGAGCTGAAAGGGAACAGACATGGGGGGCTACAAGAGAGCAGACACTGCAGGGAGCTGGAAGGGAGCAGACACGGGGGGTGGGGGAGCTGGAAGGGAGCTGACACTTGGGGATGGGACTGGAAGGGGGATGGACAGAGAAGAGGTGACTGGAAGGGAACTGACATGGGAGGAGGCTCTGGAACTGGAGGTTCGCTGATACCTGGGATGGTATTTGGACTAGAAGTGGCTGGACAATGGAGGAGGGGGACTAGAAGGGAATAGACACCAGTGGCAGTGCTGGGAATGCAAGGGGCTTGACACTGGGAGGGGAAGGTTGTAAAGGGGGCTGATACTGGGGAGGGTTACTGGGACTGGAAAAAGGCTGATTGAAGAAAACGAAGAAAGCAAAAGGAGAGACCAGAAATGGCAGATGGACTATAGACCATAGAAAGAGAGCTAAGAGAAGACAGAGGAAAAACAGGAACCTCAGATCGGGACTAACATGATCAAAAATTGTCAGACTACAAAAGTAGAAAAATAATTTTATTTTTAATTTAATGATTGAACTTTGCGCTGTCTTTATATTTCACACAGTATGTGGAACTGCATCTCTTAGCTGGTGTGGCACCGCATGCGCAGGGCCGGCCCGTCCATTGAGCAAGAATGTTGTTTGCACAAGGCCCCGGGTTTCAGGGGGCCCCGTGCAAACAACATTCTGCCCATCAACCACTTAAAGAGAAAAAAGAAACTTGCTGCTGCTGCTGCCTTGGCAACGGCAGAATCAAGTGTCTCCCGCAGTCAAGTGTCTCCTGCGGCCCCCCGCCCCCCCCCCCCACACGGTCTGCCCGGTAGAGCCCGCCTCAATCACTCTCCTCGGCGCGGCTTTCAGAGCTGTGAAGGGAGAGTTTCCCTCTCGCGGCTCTGTTAAGCTCGCCGGGGCTGTTATTAATAAAGCACTTTCCTCCACTGGCATGGCTCTCCTGCTCCTTTGTGCTGCCTTGTGCCTGCAGGAGGTGCCTCCCTTCTGCGCTCCTTGGTGACCAGCGACTGAAGTGATTCTAGGTATAACTGTTGGGTGATCTTGAAGATTATGAGTAATAATTTGTACTTGGTGCGGGAGTCCATCGGCAAACAGTGGAGCTGCTTCAAAGTTGGAGTAATATGATCATTTCTCGCAGTTCCTGTAATTATTGGAGCAGTTGTAACGGAAACGTGGCTTGTTTTGGGAGTCCTTGATATATCACATTACAATAGTCTAGTATTGGCATAATCATGGCCTGACACCCTGTGCAAAAGAGTGTCTGGTCAAGTAGTGGTTTGAGTCTTAGCACTATATTTAGCTTGAAGTACGCTGCTTTTGTGGTTCTGGAAATATGTATTTGAAATGATTAGTTTCCGATCCAGTTACATATTCTTTAACTCTTATATCGTTATGCAGGAATTTGAGGGACTCCGTTGGGGTAAAGGATGTATTCCTGGTCACAAAGAGCGCTTCAGTTTTCTTGTAGTTTATATTAAGGTTTTGTTGTTGTAGCCAGTCCGCCATTGCTTTCAAGCATGCCATTTGATTAGAGAGATCGGGTTGACCTACGTTAAAAGAGGCAAAGACCATAATGTCATCCGCATAAATTCTATATTGTATCTTGTAAAGATTCATGATTTTACATAGAGGCTGAAGGTAAATATTAAAAATGATGGCTGAGAGAGCCGATCCTTGTGGGAAGCCCTGTGGATGATCTATTATGTCAGAAAGGCCCTGAACCATTTCAGGGTAATGCCATGGAGCCCTTTTCCTGTAGCCATCTCAGTATGATATTATGTTTAATTGAAACAAAGGCTGCTGTGATATCCTTAAATATGAGAAGGAAGCCACTTTTAATTTTATCTAGACCTAGCAGAAGGTTGTCTAAGAGTGAGGTGAAAAGTGTTTCCACACTGTGTTGGGGTTTGAAGCTGTGTTGGTTTTGGCCAGTGGAGAATGGTTATCAATGTAATCCTGTTTGGATCCTTGGGGTCAGCACTTGTATTTTTTAAGACTGGTCAAACTGTTGCATATTTGAGTATGATAGGTACACATCCATGACCGAGAGAGAGCTGCATGATGTTCTGTAGAATAGGGCAGAGTTGCTGAATCATGATCTTAATCCAGGAGACCAGGCAAGAGTCTAGGGGTGACATGGTTGTGTTCATACTCATTATTATCTTCCCCAGGTGTTCTAGTGAAGGCACATGGAAGAATCACCAAAGGTCCGAGGAGGGGATCGTGGATGGTGTGTCTATTGCGAAGGATGGAGATATTTCTGGGTTGAGCTTGAATTTAAGTTTGAGGGAGTCTGCTATAAGAAGTGGGTCAATCATGTCTTCCTCATTGCGCGAAGGCCAGTCTTTGGTGAAGAAGCAAACAATTTTTGAATAACTCCCATGGTTTGTTAAGGGATGTCATTATTAAGTCGGTGTGATATTGCTTCTTGCATGCATTAATTTGGTGTATTGTTCTGTGTAATGCACTGTGTTCAGAATAAATGTAAACAAATACGTGAAGAAGAAACAACTCACAAAAAATACAATACTTACCAAAGCAAATCAAATACAGAAAGAGAACCATTGAATAATATCATCCAAAATAAATCCGCAATTAAAGTAAACTGGTAAAATATGTAAATTAACAATTTATACTGCTGGCTGACAAGAGTAACCAAGACAGTTTTGTTTTGTTTTCTAACCCAGCTAAAATGGTCAATTTGGTAACTTAAATCCAGTGATTTTTGTGAATGTTATACTATAAATTGTTAGGATCCAGATGCAGGTCCAGCTCCACCTAAATCCTGGAAAAATCCTGCTTTTCTTTAATTTACTTATGATTAGATCTCACAGTTTGGATTGTAATTTTGTTTGTGAAGAAATGCAGAATCTTTTCCCTCTGAATTCTGACCCAGAGCTGGGATAGAATAAATTCTTTCTGCTTTGTTTAAGTCTGAGTCCAAGGATTGGAACTCTAGAGGACAACTGAAGCCCAATTCTAAAGTTTTTCTATCCAAAAGCAAGAAGCAGCCTCTTGATGATGCTTCTTAGCCAGAAGCTGACCAGCAACTGAACTGCCATAATTTAAATAAAAATCAGGATGTTTTAACCAATTGCAGAGGGCTACAGTCTGAGGCAACAGCCAACCTCCTCCTCCCCCCACCCCAGTTGCTGACTAAAAGTCCTTTCCTTCTGGAAATTTCAGAGGTTTGTCCATTGTAATCTGCTTTGGGATTTGTTGTTTGCAGTCTGCATTGTCAGGTTTGTAATTCCCAGTGCTGAGCAACAAACATCTATGCCAGGATTTGTGTCCTTACGAAACCTCTGGGAGGGGTAAATCTTTATCAGTCAGTTTTAAATAAACACAAGGGCTAGAGCCTCGCCTCCAAGATTAAACATGAGACACTCATGTTAGGATAAAATCATTTCTTTCCCAGAGTGCTAAGGTGCTGGTGGTACGCTTTTCTACGGTTCCCTTGTAAATATCTTGTTTCATTTTACAGGAATAATTATAGCTTTATGGAACCTATGCATTTAGAAAATTTTCTGATTGGCAACAGTATTGCTTAGTTTTTTGATCTGGAGCTGGAAATGTGGACCGATTAGTATTGAGCACTGTTATTTTTTGAGGTGTATCCTCTGTTTTTATGATTTTTTGTGTTTTAAAATTTTTTAGCCTTTCTCTCCTTGATATGGGCTATTTCTCATAAGCCTATTTTGTTTTCTAGTTATGTAATTTATCTATAATCGTAGGTAATGGCTGTAAGAATTTTTTTTGTTTACTTTGAGTTGTTAAATTTGAAAACCCTTATTTTAAAATAAACCCTATTATACACACAGAATATGACTACACACACACTCACACACAAACGCACACATACACCAGTCCTGCACCACACAGATACTGTACATAGATACACAGACACACATGTGCATGCGCACACACACAAATCTCAACACCACACCGCAAACGAACATACACCCTAGTCCTGCAGTACACACATGCAAATCCAGCCATGCAGCATGCACAAAAACCCACACCCGAACCACGTACCACAGGGACATCCCAATCCTGTACTACACACACAGACACCCCACCCCTGCACCACACAGTCTCAAGATAGACACAAATATTTAGATAACACCAATCAAAAAGATGCCTCATACAGTCCCCGAGCCCCTTCCTCTCTAACATGATAGTTTATCTTGTCTCTTTGAACCCCATCCCCCTCTCCCCTCAGCAGACATCTAGGAGTTTGCAAATAGAGGAAGGGGAAATGTTGTTGAGGTTCTGTTCCCTGAGTCTGGGTATAAGCAGCAAGTGACCTCGAACTGGCAAATGAATCCCTGCTTGTGGTATCACTGGGGGACTGTGGCCCCCCCCCTCCCCCGAAGCACTCTCATGAATATTCATTAGGCACATCATAAAAACCAGGCTGGATTGTGCCACACCAGGACTGGAGTTGGCCACCCCTGGCCTAAGCTGTTTCAGCGTTAGCCTGCAAATATGCATGATGAGGAGCAAGGTATTGTTCAATAGTTCAAAGAACATGTTCATTGTAAAACCTTCAGTTCAATGTAAACCGCCTTGATAAATAAATAAATAAATTGTGGGTATGGCCTGAAATAGGGCAGATTGGCCAGGATATGTCTGCATAAGGGGTAGGGCAATTTTATTTATTTACATTCTCTTATATACCGCGCTATTCTGCATCAGTGCAGTTTACATTGAACAAACTGAAATTACATTGAACAGGGCATTATAGAAACATAGAAACATGATGACAGAAAAAGACCACATGGCCTATCTAGTCTGTCCTTTCATAACAACAACTACAACAGTCCACTTTTTACCTTTAGAGATCCTCTGTGTTGGTCCCATGCTTTTTTGAATTCAGTTACTGTCCTCATCTCTACCACCTCCACTGGGAGACTATTCCATGGATCCACTACTCTTTCCGTAAAGAAATATTTCCGCATATCACTCCTGAATCTATCTCCCTTCACCCTCATCCCATGTCCCCTTGTAGCAGAACTTGCTTTCAATTGAAAGAGGCTCTCTCCCTGAACATTTATGCCACGGAGGTATTTAAACATCTCAATCATATCACCTCTATCCCACCTTTCCTCTAAGGTGTATATATTAAGATCCTTAAGTCTGTCCTCATATGCTTTATAATGAAGCCCATTAATCATTTTAGTAACCACCCTCTGCACCGACTCCATCCTGTTCACATCCTTTTGAAGGTGCGGTCTCCAGAATTGCACACCATACTCCAAATGAGGTCGCACCAAAGACTTATACAGAGGCATTATCACCTCCTTTTTTCTGCTAGCCATTCCTCTCCGTATGCACCCAAGCATCCTTCTAGCTTTTGCCATCACCTTTTCTACCTGTTTAGCTACTTTAAGATCATCAGACACAACCACGCCTAGGTCCCGCTCTTCTTTAGTGGACAAATGTACTTCACCTCCTATGCTATATTGCTCCCTTGGATTGCTGCAGCCCAAATGCATGATTTTACATTTTGTAACATTAAAGCCCAGCTGCCAAATTCTAGACCATTCTTCAAGCTTAGCTAGATCCCTCCTCATGTTATCTACACCTTCCTGGGTATCTACTCTATTGCAGATTTTGGTATCATCCGCAAAGAGGCAAAGCTTACCCGACAGCCCTTCCGCTATATCACTAACAAAGATGTTAAAAAGAATCGGACCAAGGACAGATCCCTGGGGCACACCACTGGCAACATCCTTCTCCTCAGAGTGAGCTCCATTTACTTGTACTCTTTGTTGCCTCCCACCCAACCAATTTCTAACCCAAGCAGTAACTTTAGGGTCCATCCCTAGGGTGCTCAGTTTGTTTATAAGTCACCTGTGAGGAACAGTGTCAAAGGCTTTACGGAAATCTAAATACACCACATCTAGAGCTCTCCCTCGGTCCAACTCCCTGGTCACCAAGTCAAAGAAATCAATCAGATTGGAGATAACTATTTTACAGGGAACATGGGTTATGGAGGGTTAAGTGGCTTGCCCAAGACCACAAGGAGCACCTGTGGGACTAGAAACCCCAGTCCTTCCTGCCCAAGGTTGCTGTCCTCTAGTGGGATTTGAACCCCCGACCTTCCTGCCTGAAGTACCTTGCCCCAACCACTAGGTCACTCCTCCACTCCAATGGCTGGGACTTTGTAGTGCCCGACTGCCACCTGCATGGATGGGGTGGCCACAGCATGTAATGCTGAGAGGGTACATAGTGCTATATACTGTAGTGTCTAGTCCTAGTGATGTGGGTGCATGTCTTGTCCTGATCACAAAACCAACTGCTGGGTGCATAAGATCGCTCTGTGCACATACAATGTATGCTGACGAGCGCACTGTCTGCAATTGTTATATTTCCCCCATGAAATCCGTGGAATAAAAAACATCATTCTATTCAGAAAAGCTTTAAAACTCCACCTATTCACAAAGTATTACTCAGAAACCTCCAGTGATAGAAGCACATCTAACAACCTGCAAACTTCCCCCATACACCTGCCGCCCCTGCACGTCATCGCCTCAGATAATGGTTAGCTTCACAAAACTAATGCAACACCCATTTACATTAAGATATTGTACATAGTTTGAGTTATTATGTATTTAGTTCCCCTGGTTTCCTTCCCATGTTCAATTCCCTGTTTTTTGTAAACTCAATGTTGTTTGTATACATTGTAGTATGCTTGTTTAATGTACACCGCGCTGATTTTAATAGCGCGGTATAGAAGCAAATGTTAAATAAATAAAAATAAATAAAAATAAATAAATGTGCATGGTTGGTAAAGCCAGTGGTGGGCAGCAGGTGCAGTGTGACTGTGCTTCCTGTGGGTAAATGTTAGATCTACGTGGGTGGGACGTGGGGTGTTCCAGGTCTACGCTTAGTTGTATTGGTAGGGCCATGGTGACGACCACCCCTCCCAGGTAGTTGGTATCAGCATTAGCATTGTAACACTAGCTATTGATATGAGCACAGTTACTTACCTGTAACAGGTGATCTCTGGGAACAGCAGGAATTAGTCTTCACATATGGGTACGTCGGTACCGACGGAGCCTGCGCGGGAATGCTCCCCAGCTTCCCTAAAAGGAAAGCTTTTGGGAGCATCCCACAGCGCATGCGCGCTGCCTTCCCGCCTTTCCTGACTCTCCTCAGTTCAATTTTAAAGCTGAGACAATAGAGAGAGAAAGGAAAGGAAAAACCAGAAAAGAGAAAGCACAGTTACTTACCTGTAACAGGTGATCTCTGGGAACAGCAGGAATTAGTCCTCACATATGGGTACGTCGGTACCGACGGAGCCTGTGCGGGAAAGCTCCCCAGCTTCCTAGAATGGAAGCTTTTGGGACCTCCCACTGCACATGCGCACTGCCTTCCCGCCTTCCTGAACAGCTCTCCTCAGTTTCGAGTTTATAGCTGAGTCAATAGAGAGAGGACAGGAAGATAGATAGATAGAAGATACAACTCCTAGGGGAGGTGGGTGGGTTGTGAGGACTAATTCCTGCTGTTCCCAGGGATCACCTGTTACAGGTAAGTAACTGTGCTATCTCCAGGAACAAGCAGGAATAAGTCCTCACATATGGGGACTCCAGAGCTAAGATGCCTGGGAGATCCCCTGTCAAGGTTCGCCATCTTCGTATGGATCTCAGGCATCCATTCTGGGAAGGTGGGCAGGAGTTGTTTAAGAATGGAACAGGTGTTTGAGGACAGCCTGGCCAAACAAGGCATCCCGGCGGGAGTCCTTGTCCAAACAGTAATGGGCTGTGAAGGTATGAACCGAGGCCCAGGTAGCGGCTCGACAGATCTGATCTATGGAAACAGAGTGCAGATGAGCCATAGAAGTTGCCATGGCTCTCACATTGTGAGCAGTGACATGGCCTTCCAGAGAAATGTTTTTGCTCTGGTAAGCAAAAGAAAATACACTGAGCAATCCAATTGGAAAGTGTACGCTTGGAGACTGGAAGTCCCAAATGGGAAGGATCAAAAGCCACAAAAAGTTGAGAAGACTTTCGATGTGGTTGAGTCCTGTTGAGGTAAAAAGCAAGAGCTCTTTTACAATCCAGAGTATGAAGGTTCCTCTCTGCATTGGATGCATGAGGAGCCGGAAAAAAGACAGGTAGATATACCTCTTGATTAAGATGAAAAGGCGAGACCACTTTAGGCATAAAGTGGGGATTCGTCCTAAGGACCACCTTATCATGATGGAATCTTGTGTAAGGCGGATTAGCCACTAAAGCCTGCAGTTCACTGATGCGGCGAGCCGAAGTGACTGCAATGAGGAATATGACCTTCCATGAAAGAAATTTCAAGGAGGTAGAAAACATTGGCTCAAAGGGTGGCTTCATAAGTTGACCGAGCACTAGATTCAAATCCCATGCGACCGGGGGGGGGTCTGATGGGAGGTTTAGTGAGAGTCAGGCCTCTCATCAATCTTGCTACAAGGGGATGAGAGGAGATAGGTTGTCCATTTACAGGTTTTAAGGATGCTGCAATAGCACTTAAATGGACTCTTACCGAATTCGTCTTAAGGCCTGCATTGGATAGATGCAGGAGATAATCAAGAAGAGAATTCAAAGGGAGTGCTAGAGGGTCAAGACCCTTCTGGGCACACCAAATGGAAAAACGTTTCCATTTGAAAGCATAGGAACGCCTGGTAGATGGTTTCCTAGATGCATGAAGGATATCTTTCACTGGTTGAGAAAGATCAAACTCATGAAGGCTTAAGCCCTCAGTAACCAAGCTCTGAGGTGAAGGGACTTGGGGTTTGGGTGCCACAAAGTCCCCTCCTCCTGAGACAGAAGGTCTGGCGCAGCTCCCAGATCCAAGGAGGATCCCTGGGAGAGCTGTAGAAGTAGAGGGAACCACACTTGGCGTGGCCAGCGTGGAGCTATAAGGATCATAGATCCGTGATCCCTCTGAAGTTTGAAAAGAGTCTTGGGAATCAAAGGAATGGGTGGAAAGGCATATAGGAATGCCTGATCCCAATTCAGGAGAAAGGCGTCCGTGGCCTGAGCTCCCTGACACGGAATTCTGGAACAGAACCGGGGAAGTTTGGCATTCGACGGACTTGCAAAGAGGTCTATGTCCGGGGTCCCCCATTCCTGAAAGATTCTGCGTATTTGGTCCATATGTAGGGACCATTCGTGTGGCAGCAGAACTCGACTGAGCCTGTCTGCCCGAGAGTTTTGGACTCCTGGAAGATACACTGCTAGCAGGTGAATTTGATGCTCTCTGGCGAAGGCCCACAGTCTTAGAGCTTCGTTGCAAAGCGACAGAGAGCCCGTCCCTCCTTGTTTGTTTATGTAAAACATGGCCACCTGATTGTCCGTCTGGACTAGGACAGTCAGGTTGGCAAGGAGGGAGTGGAAGACTTTGAGGGCAAAGTAGATTGCTCGCAGTTCCAGAAGATTGATATGAAGGGTGGTCTCCTGCGGAGACCAAGTGCCCTGAGTGGAGAGAGTTTGCAGATGGGCTCCCCACCCTGTTTGGGAGGCATCTGTTGTGAGGGTTGCTTGGGGTAGCAAGGGCTGAAAAGGAGCCCCCAACAACAGATTCTTGGTGGATGTCCACTATTGGAGGGACCAAAACAGACGGTTGGAGGTTTGTATTTGGTCTGAGAGCGCTCCTGACGCCTGAGTCCACTGGGTGGCTAGAGTCCATTGAGCTGCTCTCATATGAAGACGAGCATAGGGCACCACATGTACCGTGGAGGCCATGTGGCCGAGAAGTCGCAGCATTTCCCTGGCTGTCAAATGACTGCTGGACTGAGCTTGGGAGGCCAAACTCAGCAGGCGTTGGGCCCTGACCTGAGGCAGGTAGGCCCTTGCAGTGATGGTGTCTAACTGGGCCCCTATGAACTCGAGAGACTGAGTAGGGATGAGTTGAGACTTGGGAAGGTTTACTACCAGTCCCAGATACTGCAGAAGACGTCTTGTGCGGTCCAGGGAAATCTGGGCTTGTGACTGAGTTGGAGCTCGGATGAGCCAGTCGTCCAGATATGGGAATACGAAAATTCCCATGCCTCTGAGAAATGCGGCTACGACTGCCATGCATTTGGTGAATACTCTTGGAGCAGAGGCTAGACCGAAGGGGAGTACTCTGTATTGGTAATGTTTTCCCTGAAACAGAAAGCGAAGATACTTTCTGTGGGATGGATGGATGAGTATATGGGTATACGCATCCTGTAGGTCTAGAGAACAAAGCCAGTCCTGACTCTGAAGGTAAGGAAGAATGCCCAGAGAAAGCATTTTGAATTTCTCCTTGCAAAGGAATTTGTTCAATTCTCTCAGATCTAGGATTGGTCTGAATCCCCCTGTCTTCTTTGGAATGAGAAAATAAGGGGAGTAGAAACCTGACCCTTGTTGGAGAAGAGGAACCTCTTCTATGGCCCCTTGGGCAAGCAGAGAAGAGATCTCCTGACCCAACAGGGGTAGGAGAGATGGGGGAGAATTGAAGGGTCTCACCATATGATGGGGAGGAAGGTTGGAGAAATGAAGTTTGTAGCCCTCTCGGATGATAGAGAGGGTCCATTGCTCTGTTGTGATTTGTTCCCATCTGGGAGCAAAGTGAGCCAACCTTCCGGGTATGGTGAGAGGCTCTGGTTGTTCTAGAACCAGAAATGGCAAGTTCTCTAGGAGCAAGTCAAAACCCCTGAGGGGGTGGAGCCTGCTGAGCTACAGTAGCTGCTGCAGGCTTAGCTCTTGCTTGTTTGGATTGCTGACGCTTAGCAGTAAAGCGAGGCTGAGAAGACTGCTGGCCAGTATTGGAAGCAACTCTGGCCTTCTTATAGTAAGGCCTTTTGAAAGACTTTTTCTTAGTAGGAGTTGAAGTAGACTTGGAAAGTCTCTCCAAAGTGGCATTTTCAGCATCCATTTGAGTGGCCTTGATTTGCCACTCTTCACCAAATAAGTTCTCACCTGTACAGGGCAGATTCCGTAAGCCATCTAGGACCCAAGGTTCTAGATCAGAAGCCTGGAGCCAAGCAAGACGTCGGGCTGCAATAGCAATGCCTGAAGCTCTACTGGCTCCTTCAAAGGAATCATATGCTGCCCTGTTAGAGAACTTAGAAACATCTAAGAGTTGTTTCATTAGGGAAAGGAACTCCTGCTTTTTATCCTCAGGGATAAAGGGGGCAAAATGCCGCACCTTCTTGGCAAGTTCCTCTAGGAACATGCCCATATAAAGACTGTAGGAATTAATCCTGGCTATAAGCATACTAGCCTGGAAAATTTTCCTACCAAAAGAGTCCAAAGTCTTACATTCCCGTCCTGGAGGGGTAGAAGAGTGCCTTTTGGTACTCTTAATCTTTTTCATTGCAGACTTCACCACAATAGAGTTGTGAGGTAGTTGAGTCTTTTGGAAACCAGGAGAAGGAGGGACCCTATACATGGTGTCCAACCTACGGGAGTAAGGAGACAAAGTCAAAGGATTTTCCCAGAAATCCATCAATTGTTCTTGAAGGATTTCATGTATAGGCAGTGTAACTGCCTCTTTAGGAGCCTTTGAGTATCCTAAAATATCCAACTTTTTGGATCTGGGTTCCTTTTCAGAGGAAGTAGTAATAGAAAGGGCCTTAGCCATTTCTAAAACAAAGTCCTGGAAGGACAAATCCTCTGGAGGGGACATTCTCCTTTTAGGAGAAGAGGGCTCCTCAGGTAAATTAAGTGAGAATTCAGCAGAATCATCAGAGGAGTCAAAATCCTCAGAGGAATCGGTGTATTCTCTACTTTCCTCCAATGCACGATACGCGTACCGATCGGTATCGACATCGGGCGTATCGGGCATGGAACCGGTATGGAGCGAAAGCCCATACGGTACCGATTTGCGTTTGGAGGATGGCCTCGGTACCGGCATGGCGGACGATACCGGTACCGGGCCCGGAACCGCTGGAAGCGGTACCGATGGCGTTGCAGCTTTAATGAAAGCCATGACGGCTTGCTGCATGGACTGTACAGTATTGCCCATGGACGCCACAGCTGCCTGGATGTCGGTACCGGTATGGCCCGGTACCCCAGAGCAGTCTAACAGGTGATCAATCGAGGCCGTGCCATCGATGTCAACCTGAGACCCCTGAATTGGCGTTTTTGGAAGTTGGACTTCCCGCCGGGGCTGTTTGGCTGGGGCAGGGTCCTCAAGTTCTAGACTAAGAGCCTCTCGATGCTTTGAAGGAGATTTGCTCTTTGAGGACTTGCCCACAGAGGGTTTGGTTACCTGAGATCCATCCGGAGAAGAAGACCTGGATGACTGTGATGCTGGATTCTCTGAAGCAAACAGCACATGGAATTTGTTGGCCCGGTTCTGTAACCCACGTTTAGACATGTGGGAACAAGATGGGCAGTCCGGTATGGAATGGTCAGGTCCTAAACATTTAAGACACCATTCATGGGTGTCTGTGACTGAAATAACAGCATTACATTTGGTACACTTCTTAAATCCAGGAGCTGGCTTCTCCATGAGGAGAATTTGAGTAGGCCGAGAGGCCTCACTGAAGTGACCAAAATGCTAAAAAATAAGAAAAAGAATTATAATTTTTTAAAGAAAGAAAAGAAAGACCGGCGATACCGGTATCGGTATGGGGAAGGCAGGTACGCGGTCTAAAGAAACAAATTAAAATAACAATTTCTTCAGCGGTGACAGGAACACGACCTGCTGGCTCCGCGGAAAAAGAGAAACTGAGGAGAGCTGTTCAGGAAGGCGGGAAGGCAGTGCGCATGTGCAGTGGGAGGTCCCAAAAGCTTCCATTCTAGGAAGCTGGGGAGCTTTCCCGCACAGGCTCCGTCGGTACCGACGTACCCATATGTGAGGACTTATTCCTGCTTGTTCCTGGAGATAGACAACTCTTAGGGGAGGTGGGTGGGTTGTGAATACTAATTCCTGCTGTTCCCAGAGATCACCTGTTACAGGTAAGTAACTGTGCTATCTCCAGGAACAAGCAGGAATGAGTCTTCACATATGGGGACTCCCTAGCTGAGATGGCCGGGAGATCCCCAAGGATACAAGACCCTGAGAGGGGTCTACATCCCTCTGTGGATCTCAGGCATCCATCCTGGGAAGGAGGGCAGGAGTTGCTCAAGAATGGAACAGGTGTTTAAGGACAGCCTGACCAAACAAGGCATCCCGGCGGGAGTCCTTGTCCAAGCAGTAATGGGCTGTGAAGGTATGAACCGAGGCCCAGGTGGCTGCTCGACAGATCTGGTCAATGGATACAGAATGTAGATGAGCCATAGAGGTGGCCATGGCCCTCACATTATGAGCTGTGACATGGCTTTCCAGAGAAAGGTTCTTACTCTGGTAGGCGAAAGAAATACACTGAGCAATCCAGTTGGACAGTGTTCTCTTAGAGACTGGAAGACCTAAATGCGAAGGGTCAAAAGCAACAAAAAGCTGGGAAGACTTTCTATGTTGCTGTGTCCTATTTAAGTAAAAGGCTAGAGCTCTTTTACAATCTAAAGTATGTAGGGCCCTCTCTGCACTGGATGCATGAGGGGCTGGAAAAAAGACAGGTAAATATACCTCTTGATTTAGATGAAAAGGTGAGACCACTTTGGGCATAAAGTGTGGATTTGTCCTAAGGACCACCTTGTCATGATGAAACCTTGTATAAGGTGGATTGGCCACTAAGGCCTGCAGTTCACTGATGCGGCGAGCAGAAGTAACTGCAATAAGGAAAATGACCTTCCAGGAAAGGAATTTCAGGGAAGTTGATGATAGGGGTTCAAAGGGTGGCTTCATAAGCTGACCAAGAACCAAATTTAGATCCCATGCCACCGGAGGGGGCCTGATGGGAGGTTTAGTTAAAGTTAGGCCTCTCATGAATCTAGAGATAAGAGGATGAGCGGAGATGGGTTGTCCATTGATAGGCTGCAGGGATGCTGCAATAGCACTCAAATGGACTCTTACAGAATTAGTTTTGAGTCCTGCATTGGAGAGATGCAGGAGGTAGTCTAACAGAGAAGTTAGTGGTAGTGCGAGAGGGTCAAGACCCTTTTCAGCACACCAAATGGAAAATCTTTTCCACTTAAAAGCATAGGAACGCCTGGTGGAAGGTTTCCTGGAAGCATGAAGGATATCCCTGACTTGCTGAGAAAGATTTAAGCTTTGAAGGTCTAGGCCTTCAGTAACCAAGCCCTGAGGTGAAGAGACTTGGGGTTTGGGTGCCACAAAGTCCCCTCCTCCTGGGACAGAAGTCTGGAGCAGCTCCCAAGTCCAGGGAGGGGGCTTGGGAGAGATGCAGAAGTAGAGGGTACCACACTTGGCGTGGCCAGCATGGGGCTATGAGGATCATGGATCCCTGATCCCTCTGGAGTTTGAACAGAGTCTTGGGGATCAAGGGAATGGGTGGAAAGGCATACAGGAAGTCTTGCCCCCAGTGAAGGAGGAAGGCGTCCTCGGCCTGAATCCCCTGACACGGAATTCTGGAGCAGAACCAGGGAAGTTTGGCATTCCACGGACTTGCAAAAAGGTCTATGTCCGGGGTTCCCCATTCCTGAAAGATCCTGAGTACTTGATCCATATGCAGGGACCACTCGTGTGGAAGCAGCACTCGACTGAGTCGGTCTGCCCAAGAGTTTTGGACTCCTGGGAGGTATACTGCCAGGAGATGGATTTGATGCTCTCTGGCGAAGGCCCACAGTCTGAGAGCTTTGTTGCAAAGCGACAGAGAGTCTGTCCCTCCTTGCTTGTTTATGTAAAACATGGCTACTTGATTGTCCGTGTGAATGAGGACTGTCTTGTAGCAAAGGAGGGTATGGAAGACTTTGAGAGCTAAGAAAACTGCTCGAAGTTCCAAATGATTGATATGAAGGGAGGTCTCCTTTAGAGACCAAGTGCCTTGGGTGGAGAGGTCTTGTAGATGAGCTCCCCAACCTGTTTGGGAGGCATCTGTTGTGAGAGAGGCCTGGGGTAACACCTGTTGGAAGGGGGACCCCAGTAACAGATTTTGAGTGGATCTCCACCATTGGAGAGACCAATATAGACGATTTGAGGTTGCTATTTGGTCTGAGAGAGCTCCTGAAGCTTGAGTCCACTGGGTGGATAAAGTCCATTGAGCTGCTCTCATGTGTAGGCGAGCATATGGTACCACATGTACTGTGGAAGCCATGTGGCCTAGTAGTTGCAGCATCTCCCGAGCAGTTAAGTGGGTTCTTGACTGAACCTGGGAGGCTAGCTGCACCAGATGTTGGCAACGGTACTGGGGAAGGTAGGCCCTTGCAGTGGTGGTATCCAACCTGGCCCCTATGAATTCCAGGGACTGAGTAGGGATAAGCTGGGACTTTGGAATGTTTACTACTAGTCCCAGGTACTGCAGAATGCTTCTTGTACGGTCCAGGGATATCTGGGTTTCTGACTGGGTTGGAGCTCGGATGAGCCAGTCGTCCAGATATGGGAAGACAAAAATTCCCAGTGTGCGAAGAAATGCAGCAACTACTGCCATGCATTTGGTGAACACTCTGGGAGCAGAGGCGAGACCAAAAGGAAGCACTCTGTATTGGTAATGTTTTCCCTGGAAGAGAAAACGTAGGAACCTCCTGTGAGAGGGATGGATAAGAACATGGGTGTACGCATCCTTGAGATCTAGAGAACAAAGCCAATCCTGGCTTTGCAGGTAGGGAAGGAGAATGCCTAGAGAAAGCATCTTGAACTCCTTGTAGAGGAACTTGTTCAATTCTCTGAGATCTAAGATGGGTCTGTATCCCCTTGTTTTCTTTGGGATGAGAAAATAGGGGGAGTAGAACCCTGACCCCTGATGAAGAGGGGGAACCTCTTCTATTGCCCCTTGGGCAAGCAGGGAGGTCACCTCCTGATCTAGTAGACCATGGAGTGACGTGGGAGAATTGAAATGTCTCACCATTGTGGAGGGAGGAAGGTCTGAGAAGTGAAGTTTGTAACCCTCTCTGATGATGGAGAGGGTCCACTGCTCTGATGTTATCTGCTCCCACCTGGGAGCAAAGTGAGCTAACCTTCCGGGAATGGTGAGAGGTTCTGGCTGTTGCAGAGTCAGAAAGGTCAAGTTCTCTAGCATGAAGTCAAAAACCCTGAGGGGGTTGGGACTGCTAAGTTGCAGTAGCTACTGCAGGCTTAGGCCTGGCCTGTTTAGGCTGCTGACGTTTGGTGGCAAAGCGACCTGCGGAAGACTGTTGGCTTGTGGTTGCAGGAAATCTGCCCTTTTTATAATAAGATTTTTTGAAAGTCTTTTTCTTGGCAGGAGTGAAGGTGGACTTGGAAAGTCTATCCAAAGCCGCATTCTCAGCATCCATCTGAGTGGCTTTGATCTGCCACTCCTTACCAAACAGATTTTCACCTGTACAGGGTAGATTTCCTAGGCCATCTTGAACCCAGGGTTCTAGGTCTGAAGCCTGGAGCCAAGCAATCCTGCGAGCAGCTATGGCTATGCCTGATGCTCTGCTGGCACCCTCAAAGGAATCAAAAGCTGCTCTGTTGGAGAACTTTGAGATGTCCTGAGTGTGCTGAAGGCAGAGGAGGAATTCATCCCTTTTGTCCTCTGGAAGAAAAGGGAGGAAAGTTTGCAGCTTTAATGCAACCTCCTTCAAGAACATACCCATATAGAGACTATATGAGTTAATTCTGGCAATAAGCATACTTGCTTGGAAGATTTTTCTTCCAAAAGCATCCAGAGTCCTACATTCTCTGCCAGGCGGAGTAGAAGAAAGCCTCTTCATACTCTTTATTCTCTTCATAGCTGATTGTACCACAATAGAATTGTGGGGGAGCTGAGATTTTTGAAAGCCAGGACAGGGAGGGACACGATACATGGTGTCCAACCTGCGAGAGTGAGGAGAGAGAGTGAGAGGAGTCTCCCATAGATCAATCATGTGTTCATGCAGAATCTCATGAATTGGGAGGGTGACAGCCTCTTTAGGAGCCTTAGAGTATCCTAGAATGTCTAATTTCTTTGCTCTAGGCTCTGATTCAGAGGAAACTTGTAAAGAAAGTCCTCTGGCAACCTCTCTTATGAAGTCCTGAAAGGACAAGTCCTCTGGAGGAGACATCCTTCTCTTTGGGGAAGAGGGATCGTCAGGAAGAGTAATAGATACTTCAGGAGACTCATCTGATGATTCGGAATCGTCAGAGAAGGCAAAGTATCGACGTTCATGGTGCTCTTCCGATGCTCAATACGCATATCGAGCGGTATCGACATCGGGTGTTCCCGGTACCGGTGCGGTATCGAGGGAGTACCTTAAGCCAGGAACCGCAGCAGTCGGTACCCTGGTCGATGTCGATGTGGCCGGTACTGGCATTGGGGCTGGTACCGGTACCGCAGTCGATACCGACAACGGTGCTCGTTGCGGTATCAACGGCGTCGCAGCATGGATGAATGATGTGATGGCCTGCTGCATGGTCAGAACATTCTGATCCATCAAAGCCATGAATGCCTGGAAGTCGGTACCGGACGATGTCACAGGTACTCCAGAGCATTCTAACAGGTGATCGGTCGAGGCCGTGCCATCGATGTCAACCTGTAACCCCATAGGAGGAGCTTTGGAAGCCGGAGCTTCCCGCCGGGGTTGTTTGGCTAGTACAAGATCCTCAAGGGCAAGCCCAGGGGCATCTCGATGCTTAGAGGGAGATTTGCCCTTTCAGGACCTGTTTGGTTTATGTTTGGCTACCTGAGATCCATCAGGGGATGAAGACCTGGAAGATGTCGATGCCACCGACGGTGCTTCGGTGGGAGACAGCACATGGAGCTTGGCTGCTCGGTTCTGTAACCCCCGTTTAGACATCATGGAGCAGGAGGGACAATCCGGAATGGAGTGTTCAGGACCCAAACATTTCAGACACCATTCATGGGTATCTGTGATGGAAATAGTACCGCTGCACTTGGTACATTTTTTAAACCCAAAGGGTTGTTTCTCCATGAGGGAGAATTTTCTAAAGGCCTACAGGCCTGAGAAGGAAAAGTATACCAAGTGAGGTAAGAGAGTATTTTTTTTTTTTTTTTAAAGAAGAAAAGAAAGAAAGACCAGTGGTACCAGTCTCGGGTCGGGAAGGCAGACACGCGACCAAGAAAACACGATACTAAAATAAGAAATTCTTCAGCGGTGACAGGGCTCGACCTGCTGGCTCCGCGGAAAAGAAGAACTGAGGAGAGTCAGTTAGGAAAGGCGGGAAGGCAGCGCGCAGGCGCTGTGGGATGCTCCCAAAAGCTTTCCTTTTAGGGAAGCTGGGGAGCATTCCCGCGCAGGCTCCGTCGGTACCGACGTACCCATATGTGAAGACTCATTCCTGCTTGTTCCTGGAGATACACTGTTCTAGGGGTCCCTGTCAGACATGGCCAGATGTGACTGGCATATCACACTGCAGACAATGCCTGCTACACCCTGGCAGTGCTAGAGACCTGCAGCACAAACAGCAGAAACCATTTCAAGCACTACATGGTACTGGAGAACTGGTGCTGCGCGCCCATCCTCGACCCTCAGGGTGACCGCAGAAACTGCTCGGTAGCACAGTTTGTATCTGCTCTGTGCTTGTATCACACACTGTCAGTGCATCTTACATATCGCCTCAGGTGCTGGTTATGTGCATTCTCCATTTGGGGATCAGCTGTAGACTGCTGTTGGGCATGTGCACTGCTTCATAGGTACTGGTGGGGGCTACCCTATGCCGGCACACACAGCAGACTTTCTAGGCAGTGATCTGCAGTCTCTTTGTATCCAGCCGCGTGTAGTGAGGTGTGGAGGTGTGGCCTACTGGTTAGTGCAATGCCTTTATATATAGGGGACAAGGGTTTGATTTCTACTTGTTCTTTTTGTGACTGTGCTACTCAGATCATTTTCATGCCTGTAACATCACCTCAGGTAAACACTGGATACAGAAGGGGAAAAGGACTCAGAATCCCCAGAGGTAGAGGCAATGGTAAAGGTTAACTTCAAAGTAGGCCCCATCCTCCTCCCATCAACAGCTCTGAAATACTCCTACCAATCATCCATTTTATTAAAATAGTGATTCCATATCAAATTGTCAGTAGTGGCTGTCCCCTGCAAACTCTCAGAGCTTGACACATGCTAGAAAAACCACACTGCACGTCTTTCTCAGAATCGGGCCCATAGTGTATAATCTTCCACCAGACCATCCATAATTCTATTCTTCTCCTTGCTATGTTTTAAAGTTACTCTTTATTGATGTCTTGTGTTTCTTTCCTGTCTGCTATTGGTGTTCCTTTCTATATGTGGTTATAATTTGGTTTTATTTAATTTGTAAATCACTCTGCTGTCCCCCACTAAGGACAGTATATCAAGATTTCATAAATGAAATGAAATGAAATATGTAGCTATAACAATCAACATGAAAGTTGTAGGTGCTAGCTTTCAATTGGAATAACTTTATGCAAGGGACTGGTTCCTCAGGAATAATCTCTCTTCAGCAAGTGAATTGGAAACCGTGCAGTGACACTTATTCATTAAGATTTATTAATTAGCTTGGGGAGAGCTGGATTGTGCAGCTGCCATGCAGAGAGGACAGAGGAGGAGCAGAGTTCCATCACCCGTGGCAGGCTCACCTGGGACAGCCTTCCGACGTCAGCCAAAGACCCCCATAAGACTGTGCTTCTCCGAGGCATGCAGCCATTGGTGGACGGCCATGGTGTGCCTTAAGGGGTGTGTCACAAGAAGCAGGCTACACCCTTTGGGAGCCCCTTAGGAGCATTGGAGGAACAGTGAGGAGCCTAATTTCTGGCTCTATTGATGCTCTCCAAGGGTAAGAGAAAAGAGAAGCCTTCTCCTGGGAATACTGTGGTCTCTGGTCCAATGAATGAACATCTTAGAATCAAGGTAGATGCGATGCCCAGGGCTGTACCTAGGCCTGTGCCAGTGGTGCAACTACACAGGGTGAAAAAACTTAAGGGTGCATTTAGGGCTGGTTTTCTGCCAGATTTGGCTCCAACCCCCCCCGTGTTGCTTGCCTAGCCATCCCTTGCCCCACCACTGTTTTTTCTCTTCGAACAGTTTCTCTAAATGAATTTGTTTTGTGCATATTAAAAAGGCTTTAACAAGTGATATCTGTGAAAATTATTTCCCATAATGATTTGTTATTCAATACTAGTGACCGCTGAAGAGAGACTTTAACATAAGCAGCCTATATAGCAGTTTTTAAGTAATATATGATCTTATTCTTTTTATTCTTAAACATGTTGATTTTCAAAAGTCTTTTTATGCATACATTTGTTAGTATTAAGAAAGGATGATGACAGCTTTTCTATATCTTTTATTTTTTTTGAGTCTTTTGGTTACACTCCTGAAGCGCCTTCCTTGCGCTACGCAGCCACATCGAGTGTACCACTACTAGCTTCAGCTGTGAAGAAAAGTATTCAAATTGTTTGATGCATTGATGATTATAGGCTTGCAACCAAATCAAATAAGTTGTAGTGAAGGGGTGTTTATGACTTATGAGGATGAGTGACCTAGAACCAAACAAAGGATCCTAATTTTGATTTAAGGCACAAAACTGAGGTCCTTTCCCCTTCTTTTATATAAGGCTTTTCAATTTGTTTGAGTTTTTTTCAAATTGCATTTGGTGTCATCATTACGGTGAAAGAATAATTAGAAAAAATCATTTTGGGAACAATATTCATAGATTACTTGCGTTGTTAATTATTAGTTTTGCGCATACCATGACAGTCATGAACCTCACTTCTAAGCCAAGGTATGTGGAGTGTGATCTCCAGTGTGGATTCTTTCATGCATGTGCAGATTACTTTTTTGATTGAAGCTTTTATCACATTCAGAATATTTAAATTGTTCCAGTCCACTCTGAATTATTTCATGCTTTCTTTGATCTGATTTTGATATAAAATGTTTATTACATTCAGATCTCAACTCATTTCTCTCCAGATTGTATTCTTTCATGAATTTTTAGGCCAGTTTTATAAGTAAAGTTTTTAATAAACTGAGAACATTTAGATGCCGTCTCTCCAGTATGTATTCTTTCATGAATTCTTAGGCTAGCTTTGTTAGCAAACCTCTTATCACATTGTGAACATTTAAATGTTTTTTCTCGGGGCGGTTTCTCCAAATGGTCTAGTTCTGCACATACTATAACAGTCATGAACCTCACTTCTAAGCCAGGGTGTGTGGAGTATGATTTCAGTCTCTCAAATTTACTGCTAATGCTCAGCCTAGTACTTGCATTGTGCCAAAAATGTTTCCTTCTAGAGTTTGTAAGATGTAACCAGCATGGCAAATTTTTTCTAGTATGTATTCTTTCATGCATTTTTAGATTACCTTTTCGCTTTAAGCTTTTATCACAGCCAGAACATTTAAATTGTTACACGCCAGTGTTTATTCTCTCATGCATTTGCAGACTGTTGAAGCTTTTATCAAAGTAGGACATTTAAATGGTTTCAGTCCACGATGAACAAATTTATGTATTCTCTGATCAAAATTTGATATGAAACATTTATCACATTCAGAACACTTAAATCATTTCTCTCCAGAGTTTACTCTTTCATGACGTTTTAGGCCACTTTTACAAGTAAAGCTTTTAACACATTGAGAACATTTAAATTGCTTCTTTCCAGTGTGAATTCTTAGGCTAGCTTTAGTAGCAAACCTCAATCACATTGTGAACATTGAAATGGTTTTTCTCTAGTGTGCATTCTTTCATGAATTTGTAGATTCCTTTTTCGATTTCAGCCTTTATCACATTCAGAATATTTAAATGGGTTTTCTCCAGTGTGTATTCGCTCATGAATTCGTAGACTACTTTTATGCATGAAGCTTTTATCATATTCAGAACACTGAAGAGGCTTCTCTCTAGTATGAATTATTTTGTGAATTTGTAGGCTAGATTTACTAGTAAACCTCTTATCACATTGTGAACATTGAAATGGTTTTTCTCCAGTGTGTATTCTTTTATGAATTTGTAGATTACATTTTCGATTGAAGCTTTTATGACATTCAGAACATTTAAATGGTTTCTCTCCAGTGTGTATTCTCTCATGAATTTGTAGATGACTTTTTTGCGTGAAGCTTTTCTCACATTCAGAACATTTAAATGGTTTCTCTCCAGTGTGTATTCTCTCATGAATTTGTAGATCACTTTTTTGTTTGAAGCTTTTATCACATGCAGAACATTTAAATGGTTTCTCTCCAGTGTGTATTCTCTCATGTATTTGTAGACTACTTTTATGTTTGAAGCTTCTATCACATTCAAAACATTTATATGGTTTCTCTCCAGTGTGTATTCTCTCATGAATTTGTAGATCACTTTTTTGTTTGAAGCTTTTATCACATGCAGAACATTTAAATGGTTTCTCTCCAGTGTGTATTCTCTCATGTATTTGTAGACTACTTTTATGTTTGAAGCTTCTATCACATTCAAAACATTTATATGGTTTCTCTCCAGTGTGTATTCTCTCATGAATTTGTAGATCACTTTTTTGTTTGAAGCTTTTATCACATGCAGAACATTTAAATGGTTTCTCTCCAGTGTGTATTCTCTTATGAATTCGTAGACTACTTTTATGAGTGAAGCTTTTATCACATTCCGAACATTTAAATGGCTTCTCTCCAGTGTGAATAATTTTGTGAACTTCTAGGCTAGCTTTACTAGTAAACTTCTTATGACATTGTGAACATTGAAATGGTTTTTCTCCAGTGTGTGTTTTTTCATGAAATTGTAGATTACATTTTTGATTGAAGCTTTTATGACATTCAGAACATTTAAATGGTTTCTCTCCAGTGTGTATTCTCTCATGAATTTTTAGATGACTTTTTTGCGTGAAGCTTTTCTCACATTCAAAACATTTATATGGTTTCTCTCCCGTGTGTATTTTCCCATGAATTCGTAGACTACTTTTATTAGTGAAGCTTTTCTCACATTCAGAACATTTAAACGGTTTCAGTCTACTATGAATTATTTCATGGCTTCTTTGATGTGATTTTGATTTAAAACATTTTCCACACTGAGAACATTTAAAGAGTCTGTCTCTAGTGTGGTTTCCTTCAGGAGTTCTTAAGTTAACTCTTTGATTGAAATGTTTATCACACTGCAAGAATTCAAATGGCTTCTGTGTTTTGAAAAATTTCTGATAAATTTTAAGTTGTGACCTGTGTGTAAAACATTTTTTACTTTCTGTACCCTGGAATGGCTTGACTTGACTATGAAACAGTTTTTCTGCTGTCAGGTTTGGCTTGTTAGTGCATCTTTCTTCACATGCTGTACATTGAAATGGTTTCACTTCTTCATTAAGTCTCTTACTTTGTTCAAAATTTGGACACTGGTTGGAATTATCCTCTTTTTCAATGTATGTGCTGGGTCTCTCTCTTTTTTGAGCTTTTTCTTTCCCTCTTGGCAATGTTACTCTACCGATACCTTCTTCACAGTCAGCTGAAGGATCTGTTCTGGAGGGGTCCCTCTGTTTCCATTTCTTTCTCTGATGCCCATTAAACATTTCCATTCTCTCACTGTTATGTCTGGATCCATTACCTATTGAATATAAGTGAAAGATCGATCACTAATTTTACAACTATAGAGAAGGACACAGATAAAGCACAGTTACTTACCTGTAACAGGTGATCGCTGGGAACAGAAGGAATAGGTCTTCACATATAGGTACGTTGGTACCGACGGAGTCTGCACGGGAACGCTCCCCAGCGTCCAATCAGACCGCTTTTGGAAGCATCCCAACACGCCTGCGTGCTGCCTGCCCGCCTTTCCCAACTGCCTCTCCTCAGGACAGACTGAAGGATCTTAATATGTACACCTTAGAGGAAAGGCGGGATAGAGGTGATATGATCGAGATGTTTAAATACCTCCGTGGCATAAATGTTCAGGGAGAGAGCCTCTTTCAATTGAAAGCAAGTTCTGCTACGAGGGGACATGGGATGAGGGTGAAGGGAGAGAGATTCAGGAGTGATATGCGGAAATATTTCTTTACGGAAAGAGTAGTGGATCCGTGGAATAGTCTCCCAGTGGAGGTGGTAGAGATGAGGACAGTAACTGAATTCAAAAAAGCATGGGACGATCACAGAGGATCTCTAAAGGTAAAAAGGGGACTGTTGTAGTTGTTATGGCAGGACAGACTAGATAGGCCATGTGGTCTTTTTCTGTCGTCATATTTCTATGTTTCTATGTTTCTAAAGCTGAGACAAAGAGAGAGCGAGAAAGGGAAAGATAGAGATAGAGAAATGCAACTCCTAAGGGAGGTGGGTGGGTTGTGAAGACTTATTCCTGCTGTTCCCAGAGATCACCTGTTACAGGTAAGTAACTGTGCTATCTCCAGGAACAAGCAAGAATGAGTCTTCACATATGGGGACTCCCAAGCTAAGATGCCTGGAGGAGTCCCAGCATGTTGCGAATCTGAGAGCCATGCTATTTTACCGAAACCCCAGGCATCCTAGGGATGGAGGGTAGGAGTTGAACTAAAAAGATGTGCTGTGGAACAGCAGGACCAAACAGAATGCCCAGATAGGAATCTCTGTGCAGGTGATGTTTAGTGGTAATATTGGGAGCAATAAACCAACGTGGACCTCATCTGGTGATATTGTAGGAGGGGTATATGGAGGTTCATGTGAATTTGTGGATATGAACCAACAGAATATCTCCAGGGAGTACCTTAATGTAAGAAGAGGTAGATAACTGTACAAAAAACCAGGTTGAGGTTAGAACCCCTAGAGTGAGAAGAAACAATCCCAGTGGAACTGGGGTAGTTCAGTGAGGTAGGACTTTGCGGAAAACGCAGAAGTCCCTATTAGATAAAAACTGAAGCTCCTTTGACTTTAAAGGGACAAAGTTCTTTATAAGAGAAGGGAGCTTCAAAGATCCCTATATCCGATAATAAATAAGGACAGAAGTAATGAGGCATTGTAGCTTTTCAGCTTCTGAAGAATCAGAAAGTCCCTCCTAATTGGAAAGGAAAGTATGTGGAGGGCTTCAGGTGTACCTAACTGAAAGTCATGGTACAAAAGACTCCTCAACTACTAGAGGAAGTGGTTGATTATGGAGAACCCTAAGCATGCTGGAACAGCATGGAAAGGGATAGAGAGTATCTGTCGAGCCTGTAGGGGAATATATATATATGTATAAGTATAAATATATCTAGGCCGATAGATGGAAATAGTATATAGACATATATCTACCCACTATCATATATTGCGAAGCATATATACATATAGATAGGGAAATACAGATATATCCCTCATATATGTATAGAAAATATATATATATATAAGCATAAACATGCAGATGTTCATATACATGTAAACATATATATACGTATACATACCCATGTCCGCACATAGGGCATGTGGAGAGAGAAAAATTCATCTAACCACAAGAAGGGGGGGGGGGGTACCTGCTTGAGGAGATAGAGAATCTGTACTTCCCGGGTATGGATAGGAGCCCAGGGAGTTCTCTCACTGGCAAGAAAAGTCTAGAGTCCTGTAAGAACTCTAGTCCAGGGATAACCAGGAATGAAGACCTACCTGGAAAATGCAGAGGATGTTGTAAATCTGCAGATAGTAAGTCTGAATCCTTCCATAACTCCAGCGGGTAGCTGGAGAAAAGATGCAATAAAAATACCCTATGTACCCCAAATGAGGGTAAAAGGGTAGGGTGCATTCTTGTGCTCAACATGGATTACGCCATGAAGAGTTGAGGATGGAAGGAAAGACAAGACAAGGATTGTCTATACTGAAAGAAAAAATCCCATCCCTGGTGAAGGGGTCCCCTGGAGATGGGAAGCAACCCAGGGAATTGGATAATTCTTTAGGTCTTCCCTTAATTAAAGGCCTGTGTCCTTTATTTAAGAAGCCTTTAATGGAAATGGTAAGGGCAGGGAGAACCCAGAAGGCCTGACTAGGTAAAGCCCTTCCCAACCTTCTGACATTATGTGCTCTCTAACAAGGCCCCATAGTGTTGAGCTGCTCCGAAGAGATGCAGAGAGCATGTTGTAGGTTAATCAGAAGAAAAACTGGTGTTTAAGAGCCAGTAGGTATCATGAACTACTCCGCCAAGCCCAAGGATTGGGGAAGGCTAAGAATAGAAGATAAGGTGATGTGTCTGCAACAACAGCCAGAAAAAGGCTTTTAAAAACCTTTTGGGACTTAGAGGTAACGTCAGAACCATTGAAATTGGAGAACAAGCCCTGGTGACTTGGTCAGCAAGTCAGTGGTCTAATTATGTGCTCCCGATCCTGAAAAGAGTTTTATACTTTTAATTTTTATTAAGTTTAGATTTTTTTATTTATTTATTAAAGAAGCATTTCTATACCACCCCTTCCAGAGATCAAGGGCAATTTACAGGGAACAGAACAGGTACATTGAACTTTAGAATGTGTGTGTAACAAAAAATTGCTCATAACATTATTTACAGTCAACATATTTACATAGCACATATTATACATTTTTACATAATATATAGAGGTTATGCATTTCCATTTCTTGCATTGTGGGGATGGCTTAAGGGTGTTCTTTATGAATCATTTTTTATGATTGTAAACCGCTCAGAAGCTCATATTATGGGCGGTATAATAAGGAATCACCCAGGAAAAAGTTTTGAAGGACTAGAAAAGGGGACTGTTACTTCTGGAGAGAGATCTTCAATTGTGAGTATATACCTCTGGGAATTTTTCTGAAAGGAATTTTTTCTATTAAAGCTAATTAATCTGTGAACCCACTATTTTTTGTTAAATCAGTCAGGGCCTAGTAGCAGCAGTTTAAGTTTAAATTTAAAACACAGAAGAGAACTTTCTGGTTACCTTTCATACCCAGCAGACAGCTGTAGTTTAAATTTCATAGTCACTCAGGGCCTAGCATCAGCAAAGTACTTTTAGTTTCAATTGAAGCTTTCTGGTTAAATTTAGAACCCAGCAGAGAGCTTGTAGTTCAAATTTCATAATAGGTTAGGGCCTAGCAGCAGCAAAGAGCTATAATTTAAATCAAATCAGAATATAGCTTACCCCAGCAGCACAGGACAGGGTACTGTGTAGCAGCCCTCTTTTAATAATAATCATAGCTTTATATGTACTTACACATCTTAAAAGACAGGAGGTGCTCTCAGGTGAAGCTTGTTACCCAAATCAGTCATACACTAAGGACCTGAGATTAATTAAGCTTCAGGTGAACAAGGTATATTAAACATATTAGGTATAGTTTTATTGGTATAAATATCCATAGCAACCCTTAGTACGTAAAGAACTTAAAGATCTAAACATAAACTTAAAACTAAGATGCAGACAGCAGTCCAGCAGCGAGATGGGGGCTTTCCAGTCTTTTGCATTGAGTGTCACATGTACGATTTTCTCCCAGTTGGTGAGAGGTCTTACGTGTGCACTAGGTGCAAGAAGCTCTTTGCTCTCAGGGAACGAGTCCGTTTTCTAGAGGCTAGAGTAGCAGACTTGGAAAACATAAGACAGACAGAGGTACATAGACGAGACCTACAGGGATATAGTCCTGAAGTCCCACCTCCAGTCTGGCAGCATCCCGGTTGCCATGGAGGAGAGAGGTCACGTGACAGGAGAGCATCACCCTGGTGTGGCAGGAAGTGATCCTGTAACTAGGACCTGTCCTCCAGGTGATGTAAAACCCTCTCGCACCGAGGAAGTTTCTCCAGGGCCATGTGCCCATGAGGGAAGGGTTAGGACAGCCGTTATAGTTGGTGATTCGATCATTAGGCATGTAGATAGCTGGGTGGCTGGTGGACGTGAGGATCGCCTGGTAACATGCCTGCCTGGTGCGAAGGTAGCGGACCTCACGCACCACCTAGATAAGGTCTTAGATAGTGCTGGGGAGGAGTCTACTGTCTTGGTACATGTCGGTACCGATGACATAGGAAAATGTGGTAGGGAGATTCTGGAGGCTAAATTTAGGCTTTTAGGTAGGAAGTTCAAATCCAGAACTTCCAGGGTAGCGTTCTCCGAAATGCTTCCCGTTCCACGCGCAGGACCCAAGAGGCAGGCAGAGCTCTGGAGTCTCAATGCGTGGATGAGACGATGGTGTAGAGATGAGGATTTTGGATTTGTTAGGAACTGGGGAACATTCTGCGGAAAGGAGGGGCTCTTCCGAAGGGATGGGCTTCACCTTAACCGGGATGGAACCAGGCTGCTGGCATTAACCTATCGAAGATAATCACTGACCTCAACACCAGCACCGCCCCCACCGACCCCTGCCCAGTATCATGGATTAAAGCATCAAAGGCAGAACTGACACAAACAATATGGAAGATCTTACAAAACTCTCTCACAGAAGGAATAATGCCAAACACACTAAAACTAGCTACAGTAGGTCCGATCCCAAAGAAGACCACCCTACCAAAAACGGACCCCGCAGCCTACAGGCCCATCTCAAGCATCCCTTTCCTGGCAAAAATCATAGAGAAAGTAGTTCAACAAAAACTATAACAACATCTAGACATACACCACCCCCTTGACCCACACCAACATGGATTCAGACCCAACCATGGGGTTGAAACCCTACTGACACAACTATTCGACAGTCTGCTAAGAACGATCGACAACTCCAAAATGGGCTTACTCATGATATTCCTGGACATCTCCGCAGCATTCGACACCATACGCCACTCAACACTACTAACAAGACTCGAAGCAGCAGGCCTACACAACACCACCCTGAAATGGTTTACATCCTACCTAAAGGATAGACAGCTACAGGTCAGATGTGGATCAAAGACCTCTCAACCCATCAGCGTCACACAGGGTGTCCCACAAGGTTCATCACTCTCAGCCCTGCTCTTCAACCTCTACATACAACCCATCTGCACAATCATCAGGAACTTCAACATACAATACACCATATATGCAGATGATATAATGATATTCACACCAATCAATCTAAACAAACCGGACCACACCAACATAGCCAACTGTTTTGAAGAGATGTCATCCTGGCTGCAAGAAAACAATTTAGCAATAAACTATAACAAAACTGAAGCACTGATCATAACAAGAGACCAAACATTCACACCCACACCCTCCATCAACCTAAACAAGGCCACCATCCAAATAAAACAAGAAATAAAATACCTGGGAATAACTCTTGACAGAGAGCTCAACCTTCAATCCCACATTGCGAACACCACTAGGAGCGACTACATCAAGATGAGGACAATCAGACGACTCAAACCCATCCTTGCTCCCGAGCATTTTCGAACAGTCTGCCAGGCCATCATCACCCCCACCCTGGACTATGGCAACCACATCTACCTAGGACTCCCAAATAAATCTACACCACTTCAAATAGCACAAAACACTGCTGCAAGACTCATAACAGACAGTACAAGCCACGAACATATCACACCCATTCTATACCACCTCCATTGGCTACCAATCAGCTCTCGAATCCGCTACAAAGTTCTCTTAACCACATTCAAAATAATAAACAAACTATCTGCAGACAGCCTTCAACAGCTCATAACAGCTGACGACAGCAAAAGACCAAGAAGAAAGGGAACATCAAACATCAGAACTCCAAAAGATTACACCAGGACAAACCAAACCACATCAAAAAGAGCCTTCACCCTAGCAGCCCCCGCCATATGGAACTCCCTCCCAGACCACCTCAGAGCAACAAACATCAAAGATTTCAGAAAACAACTCAAAACTGAACTTTTCAGAGACCATTTCAAGGACCTCATAGAATGACTATTGACCAACCAATTCAGATAGCAAAGCCAACATTGTAAATGTAATTGTAAATATGTATCATAAGCACACAATGTATATAGCTTCACATCAAATCAACCACACTCCCTCACACAGTACACTGTGACAAATCACCCACTGCATGCCACTGACAACACCCCTATCATTGATTGTTTGCTGTGCCAACCGCTTTGATTTCACGAGAAAGCGGTATACCAAGTCCGTTTAAATAAATAAATTAACCTTTAAAAAGGAGATAGAGCAGCTTTTAAACTAGATAATAGGGGAAAGCCGACAGTCGCCCAAGAGCTCATGGTTCGGAAGAATGTATCCTTGAAGGATACTACCAAAAGCAGAGAGGTTCCAAAAAAGAGTAAAGTAGCCCAAATGCCCTCGAGTATGGAGCAGACAGAGCTTAAAGAACCCAAATTACCCATGTCTACCAATAGCCAAATTAATATGAATAAAATACAGTCTCTAAAATGCTTGTATGCAAATGCTAGAAATCTAAAAAAACAAGATGGGAGAGTTAGAATATATAGCACTAAACGAGAGGTTAGATATGATTGGAATATCAGAGACATGGTGGAAGGAGGACAACCAGTGGGACACTATGATACCTGGGTACAAACTATATCATAATGATAGAGCTGATCAAATTGGTGGAGGGGTTGCGCTCTATGTTAGAGAGGGCATTGAGTCAGAAAGGATTAAAGTTTTGCAAGGAACAAAATTTGCTGTAGAATCTCTATGGATTGAAATTCCATGTCAAAAGGGGAAGGCGATGTGTATTACTAATTAAAGATTTATTTGGATTTTTTTTTTTGGATCAGCAAAGATACTGTACTTTACACATCTAGCCTGGGGAGTGTTGAAAGGCCAGAAAGGGAGACAGAATTCTTCCCTTGGCCTTTGAACAATTCTCTTGGCCAATATAGAAACATTTGCCTAGATAATGAACTGCTTCTAAAAACCATGGGGGGTGTCTCCCTTTGGCTGGAAAAAGCTGAATGAGTGACTTATGCAGTGACTCAACAGCTAACATTTTTTTTCATGCTGGTCACGAGCACAGGATTTGGCCCTGGCCAATCTGATTTGAGCATGTAGCCTGTTATCCAATGAATTGTAATATCATGCAGCAGGCACGATCTTAGTTAAGGCACTTTAGGGGGACTCTCAGAAGGAAAGATGGGACTGCAACTGATATACGAGACAAGCGTTCCGGATTTTCCTCCTGAGTGATTATTAAACAGTCCCCCATCTGGAGTGATGAGCAGCTGTAATATCCGGTAAAAGTGTTAATGCTCATGCTTTATCATTATTTCAAAAGGACTTAATTTAATAAAACTCATATTGCATTTACTACAGTGTCTATGCATAGTCTGTGAGCTAAATGAGTAACAGAGTTAACTCATACTGTATTTGCCAGAATATTTTTGCCTAGTCAGTGAACTAGTGAGTGATAGGGTTAAAGGAAAAGCGTAAAACTTGGCAATACACGATGGCAGTGGGGGTGTACTATCGACCGCCTGACCAGAATGAACAAATGGATGATGAAATGCTCAAAGAAATCAAGGAGGCTAACAAAAGTTACAGCACAGTAATAATAATGGGCGATTTCAATTACCCCGGTATCGACTGGGTCAGTGTCACGGCAGGACATGCTAGGGAGATAAAGTTCCTAGATGAAATAAATGACTGCTTCTTGGAGCAGTTGGTTCATGAACTGACCAGAGGGGAAGCAATATTAGACCTAGTCCTTAGTGGAACACCAGATGTAGTGCAAGAGATAATGGTGTTGGGGCCACTTGGCAATAGTGATCATAGCATGATCGCCTTTGATTTAATTAGTGGAGGAGGGATAGTAAGGAAATCCACAGTACTACCTTTTAACTTTCGAAAGGGAGACTATGATAAAATGAGGAAAACAGTTAAGAAAAATTAAAAGGAGCAGTTACAAAGGTTAAAGACTTACATCAAGCTTGCGTGTTGTTTAAAAATATTATCTTGGAAGCCCAAGCCAGCTTTATTCCACGCTTTAAGAAAAGTGGAAGGAAGTCCAAAAAATTGCCAGCATGGTTTAAAGGTGAGGTCAGAGAGGCTGTTGTTGCCAAAAAAGCTTCTTTCAGGAAATGGAAAAAAGAGACAAACAACGAAACCTGGAAACAGCACAAGCACTGGTAAGTCAAATGCAAGGCATTGATAAAGCAGGCAAAGGGAGAATTTGAGAAGAAGTTTGCTGCGGAAGCAAAAACGCAAATTAAAGATTTTATCAAGTACATTCGCAGCAAAAAACCTGTGAGAGAGTCAGTTGGTCCATTAGATGATAGAGGAGTTAAAGGGGCACTAAGAGGCGACAAGGTGATAGCGGAGAGACTAAATGAATTCTTTGCTTCGGTCTTTACTGAGGAAGATGTAGGGATGTTACCCATGACTGAAGTGGTATTTAAAGGTGCGGAAGAATTGAAGGAAATATCGATACATCGGGAAGATATATTACAACTATTAGATAAACTGAAGAGTAGCAAATCATCTGGGCCGGATGGTATACATCCAAGGGTGTTGAAAGAACTGAAATATGAGATTGCAGACCTGCTATTAGTAATCTGTGAACTATCATTAAAATCATCTCTAATACCTGAAGAATGGAGGATCGCCAATGTAACACCAATTTTTAAAAAGGGTTCCAGGGGTGATCCGGGAAAATACAGACTGGTGAGCCTGATGTCAGTACCGGGAAAAATGGTAGAAACCATCATAAAGAATAAAATTACTCAGCATTTAGATAGTCATGGCCTAATGGGAGACAGCCAACATGGCTTTAGACAAGGAAGATATTGTCTTACTAATCTGTTATGTTTTTTTGAAGGTGTGAATAAACCGGTCGACAAAGGTGAGTCGGTTGATATAGTATATCTGGACTTTCAGAAAGCCTTTGACAAGGTCCCTCATCAGAGACTTTTGGCAAAACTAAAGAGTCATGGGATAGGAGGCAGTGTACTACTGTGGATCAGGAACTGATTAAAAGACAGAAAGCAGAGGGTTGGGCTAAATGGCCAATTTTCCCAATGGAGAAAGGTGAATAGTGGTGTACCCCAGGGATCTGTGCTGGGTCCGCTGCTTTTTGACATATTCATAAATGATCTGGACAGTGGAATAACGAGTGAGGTTATCAAATTTGCAGATGACACAAAACTATTTAAAGTTGTTAAAACCCAAGAGGATTGTGGAAAATTGCAAGAGGATCTTGATAAATTGGAAGACGGGGCATCAAAATGGCAGATGAAATTTAATGTGGACAAGTGCAAAGTTATGCACCTAGGGAAGAACAACCCAAACTATGGTTACACGATGCAAGGTTCCACTTTAGGAACCACCACCCAGGAAAAAGATTTAGGCGTCATTGTGGATAACATATTAAAACCCTCGGCCCAATGTGCAGCGGCGGCCAGGAGAGCAAATAGAATGCTAGGTATCATAAGGAAAGGAATGGAAAATAAAACAAAAGATATTATAATGCCTCTATATCGTTCCATGGTGAGACCTCACCTTGAATATTGTGTGCAATTCTGGTTGCCGTATCTTAAAAAGGATATAGCGTTATTAGAAATGGTTCAGAGAAGAGCCACCAAAATGGTAAAGGAAATGGAAGGATACTCCTATGAAGAAAGGCTAAAAAGGTTAGGGCTCTTTAACCTGGAAAAGAGACGGCTGAGGGGAGATAAGATAGAAGTCTATAAATTAATGAACGGAGTGGAACGGGTAAACATAGATCGATTGTTTATGTAATCAGAATATAGAAAGACTAGGGGACATGCAATGAAGCTACAGGGTAAACTATTTAAGACTAATAAAAGAAAATATTTTTCACGGAACGTGTAATCAAACTCTGAAATTTGTTACCGGAGGATGTAGTAAAGGCTGTTAGTGTGGCTGGGTTTAAAAAAGGTTTGGACAAGTTCCTGGAGGAAAAGTCCATAAACCATTATTAAGAAGGGACCCAGGATATCAATGCTTGACCCAGTACAAGCATTGCGGAACCTGTGTCTTTTGAGGAAACTGCTAGGTACATATGACCTAGATTGGCCACTGTTGGAAACAGGATACTGAGCTTGATGGACCTTGGTCTGACCCGGTATGGCATATCTTATGCTCTTATGTTCTTATGTTCAGTAAGGGCCCCTGCAGTTCTAATTATTGATAGGGCAGCAGTAGAAATCTTATGTCCTAAGATTGGGAAAGAAATACAGACATAAGTAGAAGTGGTAAGACTCCACTATTGTCTGAGATCTGCCAGAAAAGCTAAGAATGCATGGGGGAGATAACTCTGAAAGAAAACCTAGGGCTTAAGGAGAAGCCCTTAGTAAAGTGGTATCACCCTTACAGACGGAATGTCATAGTAAGAGTGGCAGAGTTGAAAAGAAGACTTACGGTGGAGTAAATCTTTGAAGTAATTTGAGATATGCTGATACAGGAGAAAAAGTCAAAGGTAAAGACATGGCAACCTTATTGACAGTTGTTACTCCTCTGAGTAGTTCAGAGGACGAGGAGTAACTGTATAACCCAGGGGTCTCAAACACGCGGCCCGCGAGAGAACGTTGTGCAGCCCGCGACGGCTTCTGCTGCTGCCGTTGCTGCCGTGGCAACGGCAGAATCGACGGTCAATTTAAAAAAAAAAAAAAACTGGCTTCTGCTGCTCAAGCAGCAAAATCAGCTGTCCTGCGGCCCCTTCCTCTCTGCCCGGAGATCCCTGAGTGTGCTCCATCAGCGGGTGCTTTTCAAGCCGCGAAGAGAGTATTTCCCTCTCGCGAGGCTTGAAAAGTGAATAGGTTTAAGCCGCGCGAGAGGGAAATACTCTCTTCGCGGCTTAAAAAGCACGCCGCAGATGAAGCACACTCAGGGCTCTCCGCGCAGAGGGGAAGGGGCCGCGGGACAGCTGATTTTCTGCTGCAGCAGCAGAAGCCAGGTTTTTTTTATTTACCTGGGGGGTGATGACTGGAAATGGGAGGGGGGGTTCTGACTGGACAGGGGCTATTGGCAGGGGGGTAATGACTGGAAATGGGCTATTGGCAGGGAGGGTTATGACTGGAAATGGGCTATTGGCAGGGAGGGTTATGACTGGAAATGGGCTATGGTGGGGGCTAGGACTGGAAATGGGCAAGTGGGGGTTAGGAAGGACTGGAGGTGGGCTGATGGGGGGAGTTAGGACTGGTAATGAGCTATGGAGGGGCTGACTGAAATGGGGTAATGTGGGTTAGGGCTGGAAGTGGGCTATTGGCAGGGGGGGTTATGACTGGTAATGGGCTATGGGGGGGTAAGACTGAAAATGGGGTGATGGGGGGTAAAACTGGAAGTGCGCTATGGGGAGATTAGGATGGTAATGGGCTATGGGGGTCTAGGACTGGTAATGGGCTGGGGGGGGGTTGCTAGGACTGAAAATGGGCTGGCTGAGTGGAAGGGGGGCTTGAACTGCAAAATGGCTGATGGGGAGGGGGGCTTGGAATGGAAATGGGCTGTGAGGGGAGGGAGCTAGGATTGGAAATGGGCTGATGGGGGGCTAGGATTGGAAATGGGCTGATGGTGAGGCTAGGATAGGACTGGAAATGGACTGATGCAGGGATTAGAAGGGAGCGGATGCTGGGTGGGGGCTGGAACTAGAAGGGGAGCTGATGTTGGGGGAGGATTAGAATGGGATGGAGCTGGGAAAGTGAAATGGAGAGGGGAAAAATATTTTGTCTGGGAGAGAAGACAAATCTACAATTGGCCAGGTATTGGGGAGAGTAAGTGGGGATTGAGGATGGAGGGGTAAAATTTGAGTGGATGAAATAGGAATGAGGAAAGAGAAAAAAGGAGAAAGATTAGTATGTTAAAGCAGATGTAGAGAGAAAATGGAAAAAAAAACTAGGAAAGAAGAAAAGGGCAAATGGACAGCAGGACGATGGAGAGAGCAGAAAGACATGAAGAAACCAGAAGAAAGTGCTGGAACAATTGCAACTGAAAAAAAATGCCACAAAAGGTAGAAAAATATCTCTTTATTTTGAATTTATTAACTGGAATATGTCAGCTCTGGGAAATGTGCATCATTAATGTTTTGCGCTTTGTTTAGTACAAGAGGAAATTAATTTATAGTTTTATTTCTACAGTGTTGTTGTACATTCCAAGTTTGGCTTTTGGGGTTCCCAGTTTAATTAATGTCTTCTTGTTTCTAAATCTTTTAGTCTTTCTTTATCCATACTCATTAAAGAGGCATGTTTACTAAAAGTTAGTGTATGGTAACATTATGCAAATATTTATGCAAATTAGGCCCCTTATGCAAATGAGGCCCCGCGTCTTATGCGGCCCCCGGGTTACTTTACAAGTCCTCATTTGGCCCTCAAAGCAATTTGAGTTTGAGACCCCTGGTATAACCTGTAAAGCAGGGGTCTCAAACTCAAATTGCTTTGAGGGCCGAATGAGGACTTGTAAAGTAACCCGGGGGCCGCATAAGACACGGGGCCTCATTTGCATAAGGGGCCTCATTTGCATAAATATTTACATAATGTTGCATAATGAGTGCATGGATAAAGAAAGACTAGAAAATTTCTATATTACTATAATCCAGTGCCAACCGCCAGGCACATTAGGAACTACTACTAACACTGCCCATTTAGAACCCATAGCAAACCCCCCGTATCATAACAGCACTACCAGGACTCACAAAGCACCAGACCCTAACTATCAAAAGGCAACACTGCAAATATTAAATCAACACATTTCAGAGAACAATACATGACCTACTGAGAAAAGAGAACAAGTAGCAATGTCAAATTGGAATTACACAGAATACCTCAGCACTGTAGAAATAAAACTATAAATTAATTTCTTGTACTAAAGCACAGACATTAATGATGCACATTTCCCAAAGCTGACATATTCCAGTTAATAAACTCAAAATAAAGAGATATTTTCCTACCTTTTGTGCATTTTTTTTCAGTTGCAATTGTTCCAGCCACTTTCTTATGGTTTCTTCGTGTCTTCTGCTAACTCTCCATCGTCTGCTGTCCATTTGTCCTTTCTTCTCTTTTCTAGTTTTTTTTTCATGCAGTCCAGGTACATTTTAAAAAATCCAAACTTGCTGCTGCTGACCCCCCCCCCCCAGCCCACAGCACATTACCAGTTCTAAACCCCCCCAGCCCATTACCAGTTCTAAACCCCCCCAGCCCACAGCACATTACCAGTTCTGACCCCCCCAGCTCACAGCACATTACCAGTTCTAAACCCCCCCAGCCCACAGCACATTACCAGTTCTGACCCCCCCAGCCCATTACCAGTTCTAAACCCCCCCAGCCCACAGCACATTTCCAGTTCTGACCCCCCCCCCCCAGCCCACAGCACATTACCAGTTCTAAACCCCCCCCATCAGCCGCGGCAAAAATCGCATGTCCCGCAGGGCCCCCCCTGCCCGGCAGAGCCAGCCCTCCCTCCCTCCCTCCCTGCCTGTTTGCTTCCCTCCCTCCCTCCCTGCCTGCCTGCCTCAGTCCCTCTCCTCTTCGGCTTAGAACCGCGAAGGGAGAGTTCCTCCCTCGCGACTCTGTTAAGCCGGCTGAGGCTTATGGGAAATTTCCCCTCTGCCCCCTCGAGCTTAACAGAGTCGCGAGGGAGAAGCTCTCCCTTCGCGGCTCTGAAAGCCGAAGAGGAGAGGGACTGAGGGAGGCAGGGCTGGCTTAATTCCGGGTGCTGGGCAGACTGCTTCCTTACCTGCCGCGGAGAGCTGTGCACCCTGCTCTAACAGGTGATCCTCCAAAGCGCGTGGTGCCTCGTGGCGTTCCGGTGGCTGCTCAGACTGCTTCTGGGCCCCCCCCTCCTCCTCCTTTTTCTCCTCCTCCTTCCTGTCGCTGATTGGTGGAGGGCAGGCTCGTGACTCGGACATGTGAGCAGACCAACACCACGCAGCCCCGGGAATCATGCTGAGAGAGAAAAAAAATACAAATAGCAAAAAAATACTCGTGGCGTCGCGGGCCGCACAAAATGCTCTCGCAGGCCGCGTGTTTGAGACCCCTGCTGTAAAGCATAATCAACTTAAGAAGCTCTTGGATCTGATAGTCAGGATGTCCCCTTAAGAGAGACATATGTAAGTTAGGATGGGATTGATGTAGATGCTTGTAGTGGTAGGAAGCAAACTACAGGATCCAAACCTCAAACAGGAAAAAAGATTCAGGGAAGAGACTATTAGCAACCCTGCGTCTGCTGGGTTTGCTGGACCCGTTGAGGTTGTGATTTCCTGAGCTTGGTTGATTGTTTCCCTTGCCTGGGAGGATCTGTATGATGGGTAGAAGATGGATACAATCTTCTCCCATTAAGGGAACAAAGCTTATTGGTAGACTTTCTACAAACTGGGATAGAGGAAGGCATAGACAAGCCTCTGAAAGCAATAGTGTCAGTGGTTAACTGAGCAGCCTGGAGTAAAGTCTCTTTATTAAAGAGATTCTCTCCAGTGCAAGGAGCATTTCCCAGTTTATCTTGTGCAGACTTGTCCAAGTCTGAAGCTTGGAGCCAGGCTCTACGTCGTGCTCCTATGGCTATAGTAGAAGTTCTGCTAACAGACTCGAGTAAGGAACTTAGAAATATTTTGAGCATGATTGAGTAACATAGAAAAATCTGCTCTTTTAGGCTCTTGGAGGAAAGGGGTCAAAAGCAATAAATCTTTTGTGACCTCCTCAAGAGATAATCGCATATAGAATATATATGAAAGGATTCTTGCTGAAAGCATGGATGCCTGGAAAGTTTGACGTCCAAAGACATCTAAAGTCTTAGCCTCACGACCTGGCGGATAAGAAGAGTGCTTCTTAGTACTCTTAACCCGCCTCATTGCTGATTCTACAACAAGAGAATGATGAGGGAGCTGAGGCTTCTGAAAACCTGGAGAAGGGGGCACCTTGTATAGGAGATCAGTTGCCCTAGAAGGTGGGGATACCATTAGAGGAGTTTCCCACGTTCTAAATAAAAGATCCTGCAAGGTTTGATGCAAAGGAAACATAATGACTTCCTGTGGATTACAGGGGATCTGTGTAGGTTGTGGATCCCCTGGTGCAGGGTCTTGACCAGGTATGGAAATGGCAAGAGACTTGGCCATATCAAGCAGGAAAGCTTGAAAAGAAAGCTCCCCAGAGGAGAGCCCTCGAGGAAGAGGAGAAAGAACTAGATTTGTTGAAGAACTAGTTCTAGCATCCACCGGTTCCTTCAGATTCTGTAGAATAGAAGATCTGGAGGGGTGGAGCATCGGATTATCTTTGAAAGATAGTTGTCGGTACTGCTGAAAAGCGGTACCGCAACTGGTCGGTAGCAAATCGTCCATGCTAGGGATCGATTCCAAACTCGGTATGGAGGGAAGCGAGCCGGCTGAAAGGAACATGGGAGGTACCGACACCGATGTTGATGTCGATACCGGTACCGTGATCGGTACTGTCGGTGACACTGATATATGAAGATCAGTCGGTGATGGCACAATCGGCAGCATGGAAACCGAATGTGACAGACTTTGATCATCGGTGGAATGTCCACGGTACTGTCTGCAGTCAGTACCGAGATGAGTCAGTACCCAGTCATCCAGACTAGAGATCGATTCTAGACTCGGCATCAAAAGAAGCGAGTCTATCCATGCATATCTGGTGGGTACCGACGTGGATACCAGCATCGGTACCGAGGCCGATGTGGGAAGATCGGTCAGTAGCGGCTCTAGCGGCACCGAAGATACCGAGAGCGCTTGACTGCGATCATCGGTGTGGAATGTTTCATCCAGCACCATTGCCGATCCTGGGGTACCGGCACCGGCACCGCTCAAAGCGGATACCACCACCGGGCATGGCTCAGGTATGTTCACTGAGGTGATAACCCTGAAACCCCGTTAATGCTTTTGAGACAGAAGCCTCCCACCAGGATTTTGCCAATATGTCCTTGGGGGCAAGCCGAAAGGCATCTCCATGATATACATGAGATCTACCACCCAAGGATTGGCTAGTCTTTACAGACTTTTGTTTGGTTACCTGATCCTGCGAAAAGGAAGATGTAGCTGGTACCCTCAGGGCTGAGGGGAACGGTGTATCGAGTTGAGCTCGATGCTGAAGACTTCTTACAGGAATAGTAGTGCAGGAGGAACACTCCAGCGGATGATGTTCAGGTCCCAAACATTGAAGGCACCAATTATGGGTGTCTAAAACTAATTTGTAAGCACCACAGTTAAAAAACATTCTAGTGGCTAGCATTTCCCTGAGGGAAAGTGAAGAGGCCTAGCAGGCCGAAACCTGTCAGACACTAACAGGAACAAAAGTTCCCACAAAAGGAAATATTTGTAGCAAAAAAGAAAAAGAAACACCGGCGGTACCGGTGCGTCGAGGGAAGGTAGACGCGACCACAAGAAAAACAAAAATAAGGGAAGAATTTTCTGCGGTGACAGGAGGACGTCCTGCCGGCTCTGCGGAAAAACGAAAACTGAGGAGAGGCAGTTGGGAAAGGCGGGAAGGCAGCACGCAGGCGTGTTGGGATGCTTCCAAAAGCATTTTGAATGGACGCTGGGGAGCATTCCCGCGCAGACTCCGTCGGTACCGACGTACCCATATGTGAAGATTCATTCCTGTTTGTTCCTGGAGATTGAATTATTCCCATAGAATTCTTCAAAGATATTTGCTGGGCTAAGGAGCCATATAGTATAAAAGAAATGGGAGCTGGTTTTGCTTGTAGACTGATACAAGTCAGAAATAACACATGAAGAGAGAAGAACAGACCACTGGATTTCATCCTACTGGTCTGGGTGTCTCATCCTCACCTCTAGCCTCCACCCTGAATCCCTTCACTCACATTACAGCTACTGAAGTCCACTGAGAATTTGCGAAAGACTCTGCTACTCCCAAATGGACTAGTTATATTCATAGGAACATAAGACATGTCATACTAGGTCAGACCAAGATCCATCAAGCCCAGCATTCTGTTTCCAACAGTGGCCAATCCAAGTTACAAGTACTTAGTTTCCCAAAAAGACATACAGGTTCCAGAATGCTTGTATTGGGGCAAGCAGTGCATTACCTGGGTTTCATTTGTTAATGGTTTATGGATCTTTCCTCCAGGAATTTGTCCAAAACTTTTTCAAACCCAGCTACACGAGCAGCTTTTAGTACATCCTCCAGTAATGATTTCTAGAGTTTGATTACTTGTTGAATGAAACAATATTTCCTCTTATTAGTCTTAAACAGGCTACACTATAGCTTCAGTACATGTCCCCTAGTTTTTCTACTTTTTGATGGCGTAAAAAATTGATCTACGTTTACCTAACATAAGAACATAAGATATGCCATACTGGGTCAGACCAAGGTCCATCAAGCCCAGTATCCTATTTCCAACAGTGGCCAATCTAGCAGTTTCCCCAAAAGACACACGTTCCGCAATGCTTGTACTGGGTCAAGCATTGATATCCTAGGTCCCTTCTTAATAATGGTTTATGGACCTTTCCTCCAGGAACTTGTCCAAACCTTTTTTAAACCCAGCTACATTAACAGCCTTTACTACATCATCCGGTAACAAATTCCAGAGTTTGATTACACGTTGAGTGAAAAAATATTTTCTTTTATTTGTCTTAAATAGTTTACCCGGTAGCTTCATTGCATGTCCCCTAGTCTTTCTATATTCCGATAACGTAAACAATCGATCTACGTTTACCCGTTCCACTCCGTTCATTAATTTATAGACTTCTATCATATCTCCCCTCAGCCGTCTCTTTTCCAGGTTAAAGAGGCCTAACCTTTTTAGCCTTTCTTCATAGGAGTATCCTTCCATCCTCTTTACCATTTTGGTGGCTCTTCTCTGAACCTTTTCTAATAACGCTATATCCTTTTTAAGATACGGCGACCAGAATTGCACACAATATTCAAGGTGCGGTCTCACCATGGAACGATATAGAGACATTATAATATCTTTTGTTTTATTTTCCATTCCTTTCCTTATGATACCAAGCATTCTATTTGCTCTCTTGGCTGCCACTGCACACTGGGCCGAGGGTTTTAACATGTTATCCACAATGACGCCTAAATCTTTTTCCTGGGTAGTGGTTCCTAATGTGGAACCTTGCATTGTGTAACCATAGTTTGCACTTGTCCACATTAAATTTCATCTTCCATTTTGATGCCCAGTTTTCCAATTTATCAAGATCCTCTTGCAATTTTCCACAATTCTCTTGGGTTTTAACAACTTTAAATAGTTTTGTGTCATCTGCAAATTTGATAACCTCACTCGTTATTCCACTTTCCAGGTCATTCATGAATATGTCAAAAAGCAGCGGACCCAGCACAGATCCCTGGGGTACACCACTATTCACCTTTCTCCATTGGGAAAATTGGCCATTTAGCCCAACCCTCTGCTTTCCATCTTTTAACCAGTTCCTGATCCACAGTAATACACTGCCTCCTATCCCATGACTCTTTAGTTTTCCCAAAAGTCTCTGATGAGGGACCTTGTCAAAGGCTTTCTGAAAGTCAACCAACTCACCTTTGTCCACCTGTTTATTCACTCTTGCAAAAAAACATAACAGATTAGTAAGACAAGATCTTCCTTGTCTAAAGCCATGTAGGCTGTCTCCCATTAGGCCATGACTATCTACATGCTGAGTAATTTTATTCTTTATGATGGTTTCTACCATTTTTCCCGGTACTGACGTGAGGCTCACCGGTCTGTAGTTTCCCGGATCACCCCTGGAACCCTTTTTAAAAATTGGTGTTACATTGGCGATCCTCCAAACTTCAAGTATTAGAGATGATTTTAATGATAGTTCACAGATTACTAATAGCAGGTCTGCAATCTCATATTTCAGTTCTTTCAACACCCTTGGATGTATACCATCTGGCCCAGGTGATTTGCTACTCTTCAGTTTATCTAATAGTTGTAATACATCATCCCGATGTATCGATATTTCCTTCAATTCTTCCGCACCTTTAAATACCACTTCAGTCATGGGTAACATCCCTACATCTTCCTCAGTAAAGACCGAAGCAAAGAATTCATTCAGTCTCTCCGCTATCGCCTTGTCGCCTCTTAGTGCCCCTTTAACTCCTCCATCATTTAATGGACCAACTGACTCTCTCACAGGTTTTTTACTACGAATGCACTTGAAAAAAATCTTTATTTCGCGTTTTGCTTCTGCAGCAAGCTTCTTCTCAAATTCTCCCTTTGCCTGCTTTATCAATGCCTTGCATTTGACTTGCCAGTGCTTGTGCTGTTTCCAGGTTTTGTCGTTTGGCTCTTTTTTCATTTCCTGAAAGATACTTTTTTGGCAGCAACAGCCTCTCTGACCTCACCTTTAAACCATGCTGGCAGTTTTCTGGACGTCCTTCCACTTTTCTTAAAGCGTGGAATACAGCTGGCCTTGGCTTCCAAGATAGTATTTTTCAACAACACCCAACCTTGATGTAAGTCTTTAACCTTTGCAACTGCTCCTTTTAGTTTTTTCTTAACTATTTTCCTCATTTTATCATAGTCTCCCTTTCGAAAGTTAAAAGGTAGTACTGTGGATTTCCTTACTATCCCTCCTCCACTAATTAAATCAAAGGCGATCATGCTATGATCACTATTGCCAAGTGGCCCCAACACCCTTATCTCGTGCACTAGATCTGGTATTCCACTAAGGACTAGGTCTAATATGGCTTCCCCTCTGGTCGGTTCATGAACCAGCTGCTCCAAGAAGAAGTCATTTATGCCATCTAGGAACTTTATCTCCCTAGCATGTCCTGCCGTGACACTGACCCAGTCAATAGCGGGGTAATTGAATTCACCCATTATTATTACTGTGCTGTAACCTTTGTTAGCTTCCTTAATTTCTTGGAGCATTTCATCATCCATTTGTTCATTCTGGCCAGGCAGTCGATAGTACACCCCCACTGCCATCGCCTTCCCCTTCCCCTTTTTACATGGAATTTCAATCCATAGAGATTCTACAGCAAATTTTGTTTCCTGCAAATTGATCTATGTTTACCTGTTCCACTCTATTCATTAATTTATAGACCTCTATCATATCTCCCCTCAGTCGACTGTTTTCTAGGCTGAAGAGCCCTAAGCTTTTAAACTTCTCCTCATATTCAAGGTGTGGTCGCACCATGGAACGACAAAGAGGCATTATAATATTCTTTGTTTTATTCTCCATGTCTTGCCTTATGATTCCAAGCATCTTAGTTGGCTTCTTGGCTGCTACTGCACACTGGGAGGAGGATTTCAATGTCCTATCCATGATGATGCCTAAATCTTTTTCCCAGGTGATGGTTCCTATTGTGAAACCTTACGTCATGTAACTTTAGTTTGGCTTTTTCTTTCCTAGGTGCATCACTTTGCATGCGTCCACATTAAATTTCATCTGACATTTGAATGTCCAGTCTTCCAATATATCAAGGTCCTCTTGAAATTTTCACAATCCTCTTGGGTTTTAACAACTTTGTTTAATTTTGGGTCATCTACAAATTTGACTCCCTCACTTGTTATTCCCATTTCCAGGTAATTTATAAATATGTTAAGCAGCAGAACCATCACAGATCCCTGTGGTACTGCATTATTCACCTTTCTCCATTGAGAAAATTGGCCATTCAGCCTATCTTCTGCTTTCTATCTTTTAAACATTTCCTGATCCACAATAATACACTACCTCCAATGTTCCCTCTAATTTTCTGTAGACTGTGTGCGCATAAAATATCAGCTGTGCAGCTTTTGAAGGAAGGTTACATTTTTGTGCGCCACATAACGACACTCGGAGTTATATACTTTAAAATTTGACTACATGGCAGAATACAGTATGTACACCACATTGATTGCACTAGAAAATATTGTAGAACTTGAGAAAACCATAAATACACAACAACTTTTAAATTTTAAGACGTCTGTGTTGTTTTCTATCAGAATCAGAACCGTAGTTTTTGTGCGCTCTGTTGTAAAGTTTGTGCACTCACTTGGCAAGGTGTGTGCGCGCGCACACGCACACAGCTTAGAGGGAACAGTGACTACCTCCTATCCCATGACTTTTTAACTTCAACAAGAGTCTCTCATGAAGGACCTTGTCAAAGGCTTTCTGAAAATACAGATACACTATTGACTGGCTCATCTTTGTCTACTTGTTTATTCACACCTTCAAAAAAATATAACAGGTTAGTACAACAAGACGTTCCTTGGCTAAAGCCATGTTGGCCTTCTCCCATTAAACCATGACTATCTAGCTGTTCCGTAATTTTGTTTTTTATAATGGTTTCTACCATTTTGCTGGCAACTGACATCAGGCTCACCAGCCTGTAATTTCCCGGATCACACCTGGAACCCTTTTCAAAAATTGGCGTTACATTGGCTATTCTCCAATTTTGAGGTACTACAGATTACTAATAGTAGGTCTACAGTCTCATATTTCAGTTCTTTCAACACCCTCGGATGTATACCATCCAGTCCAGGTAATTTGCTACTCTTTATCAAATAGTTGCAATATACCTTCCTGATTTATTGCTATTTCTTTCATATCTTCTGATGTATCATCTTTAAATACAATTTCACTCATGGGTAACTTTCCCTACATCTTCTTCAGTAAAGACTGAAGCAAAGAGTTCATTCAATTTCTCCGCTATGGCTATGTCCCCTTTTAGTGCCCCTTTTACCCCTCTATCATGTAATGGTCTAAATGACTCTGTCCCAGGTGTTTTGCTATGAATGTACTTAAGAAAGTCTTCACTATCAGGGTCATCCATTCCTGCTATTCGTCCCCTCTTCCAACCCCGTTAGATGGGGGTGGCGTGAGGGCGGGAAGTGGCCCCGGATATACAGAGCCGATTCCAATGATGGAATCGGGCCCTACGCGTTTTTGCTTTCACAGCAAGCTTCTTCTCAAATTCTCTCTTTGCTGGCCTTATCAATTACTTGCATCTAACTTGCCAGTGCTTATATTTCCAGTTTTCATCTTTTGCCTCCTTTTTCTATTTCCTGGACTACCCAAACAATCAGACCCCTACAGATGACCCAAAATTCTGCTGCCCGCATCATCACCGGATCATAAATTCCTTCCTCCCCCCCGAGCCAACTGCATTGGCTTCCAATCGCCTCCGGGATCAAATTCAAAATAGATCTCAACATATACAAGATCCAGCACAACTTGTCTCCTGACATTCTCGTCAACATGAACACAAGCACAAGACCCAGACGACGTAACAGAGTGGAAACCATTCAGACCTCTAGCATCTACTCTAAAACCACCCAATCCACATTTGCAAGAGCATTGTCACTAGCAGTACCGACCCTCTGGAACTCCCTTCCATATGACCTGAGAGCACCACTGATGCCAAAGTCTTCAGGAAGAAACCCAAAACTTCCCTTTTCATAGAACACTACGGAGCCGTCACTTAATGCATAGCTCCCCCTCCTCCCTTTGACCTCTCCCCCCCTGACAAAATCAGCTGACTCAAATCATGACATCTGTAAATATTGTATATACGCCTCTTTGTAAATAAGTTGCTATCAAGAACCTCCCACATGTTCCCAACCCCACACGACTATGTAACGTATAACTGCCATGTACCATGTTTTTTTTTATCATGTAAACCGCTTTGATTATAGGATAAGGCAGTATATAAAACCTGTTAAATACATTTCCTGAAAGATGTTTTTTTTGCTACAACAGCCTCTTTGACCTCACCTTTAAACCATGCTGGCAGGTTTTTGGACTTCTTTTCACTTTTCTTAAAGCCTGGAATATAGCTGGTCTGGGCTTCCAAGATAGTATTTTTAAAACACCACCTAAGAACATATATAAGAACATAAGATATGCCATACTGGGTCAGACCAAGGTCCATCAAGCCCAGTATTCTGTTTCCAACAGTGGCCAATCTAGGTCATACGTACCTAGCAGTTTCCCCAAGGGACACAGGTTCCACAATGCTTGTATTGGTTCAAGCATTGATATCCTGGGTCCCTTCTTAATAATGGTTTATGGACCTTTCCTCCAGGAACTTGTCCAAACCTTTTTTAAAACCCAGCTACACTAACAGCCTTTACTACATCCTCTGGTAACAAATTCCAGAGTTTGATTACACGTTGAGTGAAAAAATATTTCTTTTATTAGTCTTAAATAGTTTACCCTGTAGCTTCATTGCATGTCCCCTAGTCTTTCTATATTCTGATAAGGTAAACAATCGATCTACGTTTACCCGTTCCACTCCGTTCATTAATTTATAGACTTCTATCATATCTCCCCTCAGCCGTCTCTTTTCCAGGTTAAAGAGCCCCAACCTTTTTAGCCTTTCTTCATAGGAGTAGCCTTCCATCCCCTTTACCATTTTGGTGGCTCTTCTCTGAACCTTTTCTAAAATTGCTATATCCTTTTTAAGATATGGCGACCAGAATTGCACACAATATTCAAGGTGCGGTCTCACCATGGAACGATATAGAGGCATTATAATATCTTTTGTTTTATTTTCCATTCCTTTCCTTATCATACCTAGCATTCTATTTGCTCTCTTGGCCGCCGCTGCACACTGGGCCGAGGGTTTTAACATGGTATCCACAATGACGCCTAAATCTTTTTCCTGGGTGGTGGTTCCTAATGTGGAACCTTGCATCGTGTAACCATAGTTTGGGTTGTTCTTCCCTAGGTGCATAACCTTGCACTTCTCCACATTAATTTCATCTTCCATTTTGATGCCCAGTCTTCCAATTTATCAAGATCCTCTTGCAATTTTCCACAATCCTCCTGGGTTTTAACAACTTTAAATAGTTTTGTGTCATCAGCAAATTTGATAACCTCACTCGTTATTCCACTTTCCAGGTCATTTATGAATATGTCAAAAAGCAGCGGACCCAGCACAGATCCCTGGGGTACACCACTATTCACCTTTCTCCATTGGGAAAATTGGCCATTTAGCCCTACCCTCTGCTTTCTATCTTTTAACCAGTTCCTGATCCACAGTAGTACACTGCCTCCTATCCCATGACTCTTTAGTTTTGCCAAAAGTCTCTCATGAGGGACCTTGTCAAAGGCTTTCTGAAAGTCCAGATACACAATATCAACCGACTCACCTTTGTCCACCTGTTTATTCACTTCTTCAAAAAAACATAACAGATTAGTAAGACAAGATCTTCCTTGTCTAAAGCCATGTTGGCTGTCTCCCATTAGGTCATGACTATCTACATGCTGAATAATTTTATTCTTTATGATGGTTTCTACCATTTTTCCCGGTACTGATGTCAGGCTCACCGGTCTGTAATTTCCCGGATCACCCCTCGAACCCTTTTTAAAAATTGGTGTTACATTGGCGATCCTCCAATCCTCAGGTATTAGAGATGATTTTAATGATAGTTCACAGATTACTGATAGCAGGTCTGCAATCTCAAATTTCAGTTCTTTCAACACCCTTGGATGTATACCATCCGGCCCAGGTGATTTGCTACTCTTCAGTTTATCTAATAGTTGTAAGACATCTTCCCGATGTATCGATATTTCCTTCAATTCTTCCACACCTTTAAATACCACTTCAGTCATGGGTAACATCCCTACATCTTCCTCAGTAAAGACCGAAGCAAAGAATTCATTCAGTCTCTCCGCTATCGCCTTGTCGCCTCTTAGTGCTCCTTTAACCCCTTTATCATCTAATGGACCAACTGACTCTCTCACGGGTTTTTTGCTACGAATGTACTTGAAAAGGTCTTTATTTCGCGTTTTTGCTTCCGCAGCAAGCTTCTTCTCAAATTCTCTCTTTGCCTGCCTTATCAATGCCTTGCATTTGACTTGCCAGTGCTTGTGCTGTTTCCAGGTTTCATCATTTGGCTCTTTTTTCCATTTCTTGAAAGTTGCTTTTTTGGCAACAACAGCCTCTCTGACCTCACCTTTAAACCATGCTGGCAGTTTTTTGGACTTCCTTCCACTTTTCTTAAAGCGTGGAATACAGCTGGTCTGGGCTTCCAAGATAGTATTTTTCAACAACACCAAGCTTGATGTACGTCTTTAACCTTTGCAACTGCTCCTTTTAGTTTTTTCTTAACTGTTTTCCTCATTCTATCATAGTCTCCCATTCGAAAGTTAAAGGGTAGTACTGTGGATTTCCTTACTATCCCTCCTCCACTAATTAAATCAAAGGCGATCATGCTATGATCACTATTGCCAAGTGGCCCCAACACCCTTATCTCTTGCACTACATCTGGTGTTCCACTAAGGACTAGGTCTAATATTGCTTCCCCTCTGGTCGGTTCATGAACCAGCTGCTCCAAGAAGCAGTCATTTATTTCATCTAGGAACTTTATCTCCCTAGCATGTCCTGTTGTGACACTGACCCAGTCAATGCCGGGGTAATTGAAATCACCCATTATTATTACTGCACTGTAACTTTTGCTAGCTTCCTTGATTTCTTTGAGCATTTCATCATCCATTTGTTCATTCTGGCCAGGCGGACGATAGTACACCCCCACTGCCATCGCCTTCCCCTTTTTACATGGAATTTTAATCCATAGAGATTCTACAGCAAATTTTGTTTCTTGCAAAACTTTAATCCTTTCTGACTCAATGCCCTCTCTAACATAGAGCGCAACCCCTCCACCAATTTGATCAGCTCTATCATTTCGATATAGTTTGTACCCAGGTATCACAGTGTCCCACTGGTTGTCCTCCTTCCACCATGTCTCTGATATTCCAATCATATCTAACCTCTCGTTTAGTGCTATATATTCTAACTCTCCCATCTTGTTTTGTAGACTTCTAGCATTTGTATACAAGCATTTTAGAGACTGTATTTTATTCATATTAATTTGGCTATTGGTAGACATGGGTAATTTGGGATCTTTAAGTTCTGTCTGCTCCATACTCGAGGGCATTTGGGCTACTTTACTCTTTTTTGGAACCTCTCTGCTTTTTGTAGTATCCTTCAAGGATACATTCTTCCGAACCATGCGCTCTTGGGCGACTGTCGGCTTTCCCCTATTATCTAGTTTAAAAGCTGCTCTACCTATGCTTGATGTAAATTTTTAACCTTTACTGCTGCTCCTTTTTAGCTTTTTTCTTGACTATTTCTCTCATTTTATCATAGTTTCCCTTTTGAAAGGGAGTGGAAGGGGGGGAGACACTGGGGTGGTTTTTTTCCCAGAGTTTGTTTTATTGCTGCACAGCGGGTTTTGTTTGAAGCAACAGAGCGTACTAGATCAGGAGCCAGCGCAGGAGGGTGTGGCAAAAAGGGGAGCTGACTACAAGGAGCCGGATGACGCAGAGGTGCCTCTGAAACGGACTAGGCTGGTGAGTGAGGTGGCTTTACACTCCCCTTGGTTGGAGGCTCATGAGGAGGAGTCCTCAGACCGGGAAAGGGGGGAGGACGAGGAAGAGCTCAAAGAGGGCGAGATTCCGGAGGAGAAACAGGCCAGGATTGTTCGGGTGTTCCACCGAGAATACTTGCCGGGGTTCATCAGTGAGTCCTTGAAGACCCTCAATATCTCTGCAGGCATCCCAGCGGAGGAGGAGGCATTGGAGTATCCATTTATTCAGGCAGTTACGAAGTCAAAAAAAGTCTTCCCAGTTCACCGAGTGGTTCGTCAGATGATCCAGGAGGCGAGGAACCAGACCGAGTCTGGCTTAAGGGGAGTGCGGGAAAGAAAGAACCAAAGAGCAGACACAAGGACTGGCAGTAGAGAATGAAGGTTTTTATTTGATGACCCCTATGCGTTTCAGCCGTTAGGCCTTCTTCAGGGACTAATATACAAGAGGGCAAACCTTCTGAACTGTACTTATCGCATGAGAAGACACAATGGACCACGCTCTCTGCATCAAGACAACTTGCTATTAAGTATAGGCCTTCATTCTCTACTGCCAGTCCTTGTGTCTGCTCTTTGGTTCTTGCTTACAGTTACAGACACACAGTTGTTTTTGGTTTCGTTAAGGGGAGTGCGGTCCATGTCGCGATTATACCCCTTGCTGGAACACGAGAGAGATTTACTTCGGTCCCTAGGGTGGACGCAGCCATGTCGGCAGTTACCAAGAAGACAACCATCCCTGTTGAGGCAGTGCGGCCCTTAAGGATGCCCAGGACAGGAAGCTAGACACGTTATTAAACAAGCCTTTGACATCAATGCCCTGGCTCTCCAGGCATTCGTGTGCAGGGCTTGGGTAGCCAGGGCTTGCCTTCGATGGTCTCAGCAGCTCCAGCTGCCGAGTGACCTCCCTGCTTATCAGGAGTCTGGCGAAGAATATGGCTTCGCTGGTGGCCGCCTGTCGCAATCTGTGGCTCCGCAACTGGGCGGCAGATGGTTCCTCTAAGGCTCGACTCAGCAAGCTCGCCTTCAAGGGAAAGCTTTTGTTTGGGAAGGACCTGGACAAATTGGTTAAGGAGCTGGGAGAATCTAAGGGATGCAGGTTCCCAGAGGATAGACCAAAACAGAGTCACATCCCCGCGCCTGCACTGTCTCAGCCGTGTGACTTTCGTAAGTTTCGGTCAGCTCGCGCAACACCCTTTCAGAGGGGACGCTTTCCCGCTAAAGGACAGAATTTCCAGGGGCTTCATGGGGCAGGAAGGGGATTTGGGGTCTTTTCCTCCACCTCGGGTCCTAGGAAGCCACAATGAAGCGAGGGGGAAATGGGCCTGCTGGTGGAGGGGGGGGGGGGGGGAGCCACCTGCAGCAGTTTTTTCTCTGCTTGGATTGTGTCACTTCCAATCAATGGGTTCTGGAGATGGTTTGAGAGGGGTATGCCCTCGAACTGGCAAGACCAATCCCCCCATCGTTTGTGCAGTCGCCTTGCACAGCCCTGTCCAAGGCCTCGGCAGTAAAGGAAACCTTGGCGCAGCTTCTGCTCCTGGGAGCAGGCGTGCCAGTTCCCAAAAGCCAATGTGGCTGCAGTCAGTACTCCATTTATTGTGTGATTCCCAAAAAGGAGGGTTCCTTCCATCCGATTCTCGACTTCAAACGAGTCAATCATTGTCTCAGGGTTCCTCACTTTTGCATTGAAACCCTGAGGTTGGTAATAGTGGCAGTATGGCAGGAGAGTTTCTAACGTCCCTCGATCTCACAGAGGCATATCTCCACCTTCCCATCCGTTAGTCACACCTACAGTTCCTGCTGTTTGCGGTACTTATGGGACACTTTCAGTTTCAGGCATTACTGTTTGGACTGGTGACGATGCCTCGTACCTTTACCAAGGTGATGGTCATGGTGGCAGTGGCTCTTTGCAAAGAAGGGATCCTGGTCCACCCCTACCTCAACGACTGGTTAATCCACACCAAGTCCAAGGAGGAGAATGTAGAGGCAACAACCAAGGTAGTCAATCTTTTGAGGAGCCGGGGGTGGGTAATCAACTTGTCCAAGAGCAGATTGGTTCCCTCCCAGGAGATCAAGTATCTGGGGGCAAGGTTCGACACCTGCTTAGGCAAGGTGTTCTTGCCAGTTCAGAGGACGAGGGAGCTTTGGCGTCTGGTGGGTCAGCATCTGGCCATGAGGGCACCCACCGCTTGGCATTACCTCCAAGTTCTGGGGACCATGGCGGCAACGATCAAGCTCGTACCCTGGCCGAGGGCCCACATAAGACTGCTCCAGTGATCCCTTCCCACTCTGGAATCTGTTACCGGAGGATGTGATAAGGGCTGTTAGTATAGCTGGGTTTAAAAAAGGTTTGGACAAGTTCCTGGAGGAAAGGTCCATAAACCACTATTAAAAAGGGACCCAGGATATCAATGCTTGACCCAGTACAAGCATTGAGGAACCTGTGTCTTTTGGGGATATTGCTAGGTACGTATGACCTAGATTGGCCACTGTTGGAAACAGGATACTGGGCTCGATGGACCTCGGTCTGACCCAGTATGGCATGTCTTATCACTGGTCTCATCAGCATCAGCCTTTGACAACGGTGCTACCATGTCCTCCGGTGACCACGAGAACCCTGGACTGGTGGCTCCAGCCAGGGAAGCTGGAGCAGGGGATGCTTCTCGAGTCCCTGTGGTGGATTCAGTTGATGATAGATGCCAGTCTGGTCAGCTGGGGGGAAGCTCACTGCAAGGGGCACTTTGCCAGGGGTGCTGGAATGCCCCAGAGGCTTGGTGGTCAATAAACAGGGTAGAAATGCGAGCAGTAGCACTGGCACTCAGAGCGTTCGAGCGCTAGGTCCAACAGAAGGCAGTCCAGGTGTTCTCGGACAATGTCACTACAGTGGCCTATATCATTCGGCATGAGCAGTCCTCCCCTGGAGGAGGAGGCAGAGTGGCTGCTTCATTGGGCCGAGGTCAATCTTCAGGCTTTGTCGGTGGTGCATGTAGCCGGGGTAGAGAATGTCACTGTGGACTACCTGAGCCGGGTCAAAGTGGATCATGGAGAATGGGAACTCTGTCAGGAAGTGTTCGACCACCTGTCTCTCATAAGATCATACGATATGCCATACTGGGTCAGAACAAAGTCCATCAAGCCCAGCATCCTGTTTCCAACAGTGGCCAATCTAGGTCATACTTGCCTAGCAGTTTCCCCAAAAGACACAGGTTCCACAATGCTGTATTCTGGTTAAGCATTGATATCCTGGGTCCCCTTTTAATAATGGTTTATGGACCTTTCCTCCAGGAACTTATTATTTTCTTTTATTTGTCTTAAATAGTTTACCATGTAGCTTCATTACATTTCCCCTAGTCTTTCTATATTCTGATAATGTAAACAATCAATCTACGTTTACCCATTCCACTCCGTTCATGAATTTATAGACTTCTATCATATCTCCCCTTAGCCGTCTCTTATGTGAGAGTCTGGTGCATCTTTGAGGGCTGGTGTGTGGTCCCGGAAAAGAGGCCTATGGCAGTCTCTGTCCTGGACGTCTTGGACTGACAGGCCAGGTTTCAGAAAGGCCTGGCTGCCAGTTCCTTAAGAGTGCAGCTAACAGCTATTGCCTGTTAACGGGGTAAGGTTCAAGGTAAGTCACTAGGGGTACACCCAGACGTCGGGCAGGTCCTTAAAGTGGTGAGAGGTTTACGGCCTCAGCAAAGATCCTCACTTCCTCCTTGTGATCTCAATCTCGTGCTTAAAGCGCTAGCTGGGGATCGCTTTGAGCTGATAGGGTGAGCCTCCCTGAAGTACTTGACCCTCAAAACAGTGTTTTTGGTCGCGATCTGTTCAGCTGGACGTATTTCGGAACTCCGGGCACTTTCATGTCGGCCTCCATTCATGAGCTTTTTCAAGGAAAAGGTGGTCCTGCGGATGGTACCTTCTTTTTTGCCCAAAGTAGTCTCTCCCTTTCATTTGAATCAACCAGTTTCTCTTCCGGCCTACTCATAGGAGTAGCGCAAGACAATGGATGCTCGTTTGCACTGACTGGATGTGTGCAGGGTCCTGAAGCACTATATTGACAGGATGGTGGCGTTTCGTAGATCAGTTTGTTTGTTTGTCTTGTTTGGGGGACCACAGAAAGGGGAGGCGGCAGCCAAGGCTTCAATTTCCAGATGGATTAAGGAAGCCGTCGCTTCGGCGTACATTCTGAAAAGAAGACCCATGCCGGGGGTTTTCAGGGCTCATTCTACGCGGGCGCAGGCGGCCTCGTGGGCGGAATTCAGTCTGGTTCCGCCGCTAGACATCTGTAGGGTGACTACGTGGGCCTACCTGCATACATTCACCAAGTACTTTCACTTAGATGGTCAGGCAGCCGGAGATGCTGAGGTTAGGGGAGCGGCTCTTCGGTCTGGTATCGCAGGTCCCTCCCATTCTTGAAATGCTCTGTTACATCCCAGAGAAAAGGGACTGGAATGGGGGAACGCTTAGGAAGAAGTAATTAGAGCTTACCTGCTAATTAGCATTCCGGGTGGAATTCCAGTCTAGTCCCTGATCCCACCCAGGTTTCTGTGAAGTGGCGTCTTCGGCCCGAAGAGGTTATATGCGATAGTGTTATTCCCTTTCAGAAGACTCATCGCTAAGAGGGTGGACTCAGAGCGGCAGAATGGACCAGCGGGTGCCCCCTGTCCGGAGACTTTTGGGAGGCAAATTATGATTCAGGTAAGCCTCCTCCTCTTCTTCAGGGAGGTGGGGAAATCCTCCTGGGGTTAAGGGGGAGGTAGTATGAATAGTGATAGGAGAAAGGTTAAGAATGGTTTACAATTTTTCCGGTTAGTTATAGTTAGTGGAGTTTTTAGTTTTACTCTGTTTCATTGTCTCCCCGTTACGTTTGCTTTGTCAATAGGATACTGGAGGTGGTGGGAAGTGCTAATGGTATATATACTCCAGTGTCATCAAAAGGATGACATACTCGGTCTCCAAGCTGCTGAAAGGGGAGCACAACCCAGAGGAAAGGGACTGGACTGGAGTTCCTTCAGGAACGCTAATTAGCAGGTAAGCTCTAATTACTCCTTTCGTGTTATATATTCTAACTCTCCCATCTTTTTTTTTTTTTAAGACTTCTAGCATTTACACATACAAGCATTTTAGATGTCATATTTTATTCATATTAATCTGGTTATCGGTTGTTGTTATTGTTAAGTGTCGACTCATGGCGACCCTCAGGATAGTTGTTCTAAACTGTGTTTGGTCTTCAGTCAGGCGGCTCACTGTTGACAGAATGGCACCCATAGCTGCTGTTATTCTATTGATCCATCTCATTGCTGGCCTTCCTTTTTTGCGTTGACCTTCTACTATGCCAAGCATGATGTCTTTCTCTAATGATCTCTCTCTTCGCATGGCATGTCCAAAGTATGAAAGTCAAAGTCTTGTCATCTGAGCTTCTAAAGAAAGCTTAGGTTTGATCTCTAGTATTGACTGATTTGTTCTTCAGGCAATCCATGGTATACACAGTATTGTGACCAGCACCATAATTCAAAGGCACCAATTTTCTTCCTGTCTTGTCTTTTCCACTGTCCAATTTTCGAATCCATATGACATTATTAAAAATGCCATGGCTTGAACAAGTTGAATTTTTGTATGGAGAGAGACATCTCTGCTCTTGAGAATTTTGTCTAAGTCCTTCATAGCCATTCTACCAAGAGCCATGCGTCGTCAGATTTCTTGACTGCTGGTTGCTTCTTTATGGATAGTTGATCCAAGTAGGATACAGTTGTTCATTATTTCATGATTTTTGTCTTCTTTATATTAAGGTGTAGGCCCATTTTAAGACTATTCCTTGATCTTGAGAAGCAAATGTTTCAGATCGTCTTCATTTTCAGCCAGTAATGTCGTATCATCAGCATAGTGAAGGTTGTTGATGACTCTTCCACCAATCTTAAACACCTCTCTTGTTTTCATACAATCCTGCTTCTCTGATGATTTGATCTGCAAATAAATTAAACAGGTGGGGGAAAGTATGCCCCCTTACACCTTTGCTGATTTTAAATCATTCTGTTTCTCCTTGTTCCGTTTGAACTGTTGCTTCTTGATCAATGTAAAGGTTGTGCACAAGAACAATCAGGTTTTCTGGTACACCCATGCTTCTTAATGTGGCCCAGAGTTTCTCATGGTTTACACAGTCAAAAGCCTTGCTGTAAAGTACACATAGATATCCTTTTGGTATTCTTTAGTCTTTTCAAGGATCCATCTTATATCCATGATGATGTCTCTCATTCCTCGCCCTTTCCTGAAACCTACTTGCACTTCAGGTAGTTCTCGTTCCAGGAATGGTGTAGTCTCTGTTGAATAATCTTAGTAGAATCTGGATGGCATGTGGGATCAGAGCTATTGTGCAATAATTTCTACAGTCAGTTGAATCACCTTTCTTTAGTGTTGGTATAAACATAGATCTTTTCCAGTCAGTTGGCCATGATATTTCTTCCAAATTTCCTTGTAAGTATGGTAACAGCTGTATCAGATTGGCTTTCCCATAGAAGTATTACAGCAATCTTGTTCTTCCTCTAATAGTTTCTGCTTCTATTTCCTGTCATGTGTCATTGTATTACTCTCCTTGTCTTGTCTTTCTGCACGTTGAAGATCTCTGAATTCTGTGACTGCCTTTCTTTCTCCTTTGACTTTAGTTTCTCTTCATTTCTGGGCAATTTTCAGAGTTTCATCAGTCATCCATTTTGACCGTTTTTGCTTTTTCACCTTTTATAGAGACTTCTCACTTTCTTCCAAACACAGCCTTATTGCTGTCTTCCCATAAGCTTTCTGTAGCTCTGTCATTTGTATCTAAAGCAGCAAATCAATTTTGCAGTCTTTAAATTCCAGTGGTATATTCTCAAGGTCATATTTTGCTACTTTCTTAAGTGGCTTGACCATTTTCAACTTTAGCTTGGGTGTGTATACTAGTAGATGGTGATATGTACCATAGTCAGCTCCAGGTTTTGTCTTTGTTGATTGGTATAGAGTATTTCCATCATTGATTTCCACAGATGTAGTCAATTTGATTTTTGTACCATCCATGTTCCCTGTAAGTATTAGTGTATGTGTCTCATATCCCCCAATTGTGTCGTGACCGCTTTGATTGAAGGATAAGGCGGTATACAAAAACTGTCTAAATAAATAAATAAATCCATTGGGTGAAGTCCATGTGTACAGTCGCCGCTTGTGTTGCTAGAAGAAGGTGTTTGAGATGAATAGATCGTTGGTCTTGCAGAATTCTATCAGTCTTTCTCCAGCTTCATTTCTGTTGCCAAGTCCATAGTTTCCAACCATTTTGCCTTCTTCTTTGTTGCCAACTTTTGCATGACTATCAGGATATCATGTTTGCATGTTCTGTCAATTTCAGCTTG
>CM066033.1:6482150-6602184 GCA_033557465.1 Ichthyophis bannanicus | reverse complement strand
GCTATGCCCTAAGGCTCCAGCGCCCCGTGTCTCCGACGCCTTTGTCCTCTCCCCGTGCCGAGCCCCCAGGAAGTTCCGGGGCGGTTGCCAGCAAGCTGCCGCGTGCTGCGGCATTTAGGGGCGGTTGTGCCCGTTGCCGGCAACTCAAGTGCAGCTCCGGTCTATACTCCATTTCTTTTCGTCGGTTCCCGAAAAGAGGGTACGTTTTTTCCGTCCCACATATTGGATTTAAAGAGGATAAATCTGCTGTCTTCGGGTGACCCATTTCGGAAGGAGTCCTTGCATTCCATTCATGGCGGCGCGCTGCTAAAGGGAGAGTTTTCTCGCCCACGTCTCTAGACCTGACGGAGAAATATTTGCAAGTTCCCATTACGCCGTCGAGCATCAAAAGTATCTGCGGTTTGCTCTGGCCGATGGGTCATTTTTCATTTTCCGAGCATGCACTTTCGGCCCTAGCGACGGCGCCTCGCACTTTCAACCAACGGTCAAATGGTAGTGGTGGCGGGCGGCGCTCCGCAAGGAGTGCATACATTCTCGTGCATTCCTTACTTGGACGAATTGGTTGATTCGAGCGAATTCCCTGAGGGAGAGCATTGGCGTCCACGGCGTGGCGAAGGTGGTGCAATTGTTTGGAGAGGTCCTCGGCCTGGGTGGTCCCTTTTGTGCGAAGGAGCAAGCATAGCTCCCTCTCAAGCCCTCGAATATTTGGGGGCGCTTTTCTAGAAACCAGTCGGGGGATTGTGTTTTCTCCCAACAAGAGATTCGAGAATGGTGCGGGGGAGGCGTCGTGCAGAGATTCTGGGTTGCAGAGCTCCGACTGCAGTGGCGCTAGTTGGCAGTTGTTTGGAGGACGATGGCAGCCAGCATCGAGGTGGTTCAGTGGGCCAGAGCGTTATCGGCCGCTGCAGAGCTCTTTTCTAAGGGGCGCTGGTCGCATCAGAGGGATGCGTTGTCTCAAAGGTTGGTGTGTCCTCCGGAACGTGAGGCGAGTGCGCCTGTGATGTTTGCGCCCCGGAAGTCTAGAGGGGGCATGCCTCTGGAGGCTCCAGTATGGAGGCTGTTGACAGCGGATGGGCATTGCCTCACAGGTGGGGGGCCACACTGCGAAGGAAAGGTTGCCCAAGGAGATTGGTCAAGGGAAAGAGAGTCAATGGTCCATAAACAGACTGGCGATGCGAAGCGGTATTCGTCTGGCGCTGCAGATGGTTGGTGCAAAAAGACTTGGCGTCTGAAGACGGATTCGAAGGGTGAGTGCTCGTCTGACAATAGCCACTACGGGATAGCTTATCTCAATCGCCCCAGTGCAAGCAGGCACACAGTGAGATGCGTCGTTGGGAGTGAGGAGGCCGCAGTTACGTCGGGACTCTTGGACTGCCGGGCCGAAGCAGAATACTGGCGGCCGCTGATCAGGCACAGGCACTGTGGCATTGTGGATGTGAGAATGGTCAGAGGCCACCGAATGTTCTGAGCCGCCACAGAGTCGATGACCCCGCTAGGGCCAGCGTGGAACAGACATTGTCCTACACACATCGGACGTGTTTTTGCAGTTTATAGTGAGGCTCCATGGAAGGTCTACCGGTGCTGGATATGCGGATGGACACCACAGGTTCGTTCCGCGCAGGTGGCCAGGGTGCCGAAGAGGCGGCTTCGTCAGCCGGACAGCGCCCGAGATGTTGCGAACGAAATAGGCGGACAGGCCTCGAGTGCTTCTGGACTCCGCGGTTCCCGCTGTAGACCCGGCCTTCTCTACGTGATTTCCCTCGTTCCTCCTGCGGGCCCTCTCATAAGAGCAACGGTGATCTCTGCCAAGTGATTCAAACTCATAATGAGCAAACATCACAAATACGCGTGCCGTCATAGGTATTCCGTGGCGGACCCCCCAGATTGGGCCCTCAGAAGACCGCTGTGCGTACGCAGCTATGTTTTCTGCTGTCTGGTGGACCAGTCCTTGGCGGCTTACTCTCGACACGAGCGCGGGAGCGCCGGGATATGATCCTACTTGCCCTACAGGGGGCCGATTACGCATGCCGCCGGTAGTAGGGTTCGATTCTCGCATTACCGGACTATGGGCTCTTGAAATGGCTCGGATTGACTGCCAAGGGGGTACTCGAGCCCGTCATTAATTATCTACCGTATTGACAGGTTGCTCCGACGCCGCCTCTACCCTTTTTCCCCAACTTGAAGACAACGCTTATTTTCGCGAGCTCATGAGCCAGGTGATTTTTGTATGCCAGCGTGGTGTTGAGCGACCGCAACGGTGGTTGGAAATCAACCCCACATTTGGGCGTTCAACCTCTTTCTACCGCGGGCTTCGTTCCGTCATTATACTGTCCTTGTTCTTTCAGGATGGTGTGGCGAAATGGGTTTGGGCCGCTGAGCACTTTGACGGTGTGCAGCTGGCATCCCAGCCTGTTTCAGGTGTAAGATTCAAGGTCATCCGCTGGGTGCCTCCCACGGGAGATATTGGGCCGCGTTTCTTAAAGCGGTTTAACTAACGTATGAGGCCTCCAAGACTAGATTGCGTTCCTTCTTGGGATCGTGAATTTGGTTTTGGTGACGCGCTACTTCAAGAACCATTCTGAGCCTTTGGACAAGGCTTCCTTGAAAGAACTTGACGTTTCAGACTCTCTTCCTTGTGGAGCTATTTGTTCGTCTTCGGGAGGCTTTCGGAGTTGCAGGCGTTGGCGTGTACTGAACATATCTGTCTGACCTTTTTCAAGGCACAAGGTGATTTTGCGCGACGGGTTCCTGCCTTTTTTTAACCGGAAGGTGGTTTCCGTTGTTTCATTTCAAAGCAAGTAGTATCGCTACCGGGTTCTCGCGTCTGAACGAAAGGAGCGCATCGCGGGGGCCGTGTTTCATCTCTTGGATGTTCGGAGAGTGCTCAAGAAATATCGCAGGAGGAACGGCCTCTTTTAGGAAGTACAGACAGGTTGTTTATTGTTTTTGCGGGGCCCTCGGAAAGGTGAGGACCAGCGGCGGAAGTCTTCCATCGTCAGCGGTGGTTGAAGAGAGGCGATTGCTTCCGCCTAAATGTTAAAGGGTAAAGGGTGGTTCCGGAAGGTCTTCGATGCGCATTCCACCATGAGGGCGCAGGGCGGAACGTCTTTGGGCGGAAGTCAGTTTGAGTGCCAGCGGTAGGAGATCTGTAAGGGGCGGCGACGTGTTCTTCGCTCCATTCGTTTGCTCGGTCACTAGTAGGCTGGATGTGCAGGCACGGGGGGCTGGGCGTTTTGGCTCATCGGTTCTTCAGGGCTGGGCTAGTAGGTCCCTCCCGTTGATGGTGGTACGCTCTGTCACGTCCTCTATGGTTCCGGGACTGGACTAGAGGGACGCTAATGAAGAGTAAATTAGACTTACCTGCCTATATTGTCCGTTCCTTAAGGAACTCTAGTCCAGTCCCGGATTCCCTCCCAGGGTCTTTGCCTTATGGGCAGCCTGAAGAGTCTTTAGAAGCGGGTCCCAGACGGTCCAGTGTACTGCAGTTTACGTAGGTAAGGGTGAGGAAGAAGCGCAGGGGGAAGACAGGCGGGAACCTTTTTTTTTATTACGCAGACAAGTGTCTCTTTGAGCTTTGGTCGCAACAGTTTGTGCCGCCAGGGCTTTGAGGTTCTCGGTTCAACCCATTCTTTTTTGTTTCTCTGGTAAACAATGTTTGGGACTGTATGGGTGCGAGTGTCATTTCGGAACTGTTGCCCGATTATGTGCTATTATTTCTTTATTCTAACTTATTTGTTGCTCTGCTGAGTCCTGCTTTGTTAATAGGTACTGGTGATAGGGGGCGGTTCCCTGGTCCTACTTAATACCGGTGACATCAAAGTGAATGAAATCTTTCAGTCTCCAAAGCTGCTGGTGGAGGTTGACACACTCTAAATGGTTACGGGACGGGACTAGAGTTCCTTTAAGGAAAGACAATTAGCAGGTAAGTCTAATTTACTCTTTTGTTATGCCCTTTTCTGAACTTTACTACTTTATTCCCTCCTTCCTCGGCGGCAGAGCTTTAGATTTTAAATTCAGCTGCTCACCAGGGCAAAGATCTCTTCCTCTAGCCATCCAGCTGAACTCGATCAGGCATCGGGGGTAGAAGCGGGAGCTGCTTGCCCCTCCCGCTCCCCCCCTCCAAGGCAAAATCGGGGCAGAGCTTTAGCTTTTAAATTTAGCTGCCTGGCTGGCCCATGCCTGAGGGCCTCGCCAGAGGGCCTTTTGGGGTGGCCCTTAGGCTTGATACACTCCACCTTCTCCTGGTGATACTATTCACTCATCATGATTTATTCTGACACCATCAAGCATCCAGTGGCTTTTTTCATAATGCAGACGGAACAGACAACCTGATATCTATCTGATTGCCTCAACTTTCAGCCCCCAACGCTGCACGGACTCCCATCCAAGCAAACGCTACTGTCACTGAAGAACACATTGCCTCCAAATCATGCTGCTTACCTGAGCTGAGAAAAGCCCTGCAGCGGGAAAATCTAGCTTACCTGAGCTGAGAAAAGCCCTGCAGTGGGAAAATCTAGCTTCTCCTACCCACCAACTCTAGCCCTATCGACGGCTCCACTGACCTCTTTAAAAAAGCGGGGGTCAGGGAATATATGCCTCAATGATCCCTCTCAATATACCCAGCATTAACTCAACATTGTAATCCAACTGTATTGATTTAAGCACCAACTTATATAACTGATTTCACCGCTATTATTCCTTGATTTAAGTACCAATTTATAAAACCAACTTCACCGCTGTTTAATTTAAGCCTCAACAATTTCTAGCAAACATCTCAGACTAGACAACTGCTTTAAATGAATACTGTGTTTTAACTGTATCGATTCAAGTACCAATCTTATTGCTGTACTGTACTGACAGTCCGTTTTTATTTTTCCTCAGCTCCTTCTTGCCATACTCTCTGTCCTTACTATTCTCATTAGCAAAGCAACACCCGTCTCACCCACTCCAACATGGCCACCTCTCAGTCTTGGCTCCTAATCCTCGGCACGCACCTACTATTCTTACTCCTAATCTCAACCTTCCTAGCCAATGCTTTAGAAGTGAATCATAATTTTCATATCAAAAAATTCACTCCTATAGAACTCTGCCTACCTCTAAACAACCTCCTCACTTTTACATACACCATACCCCCCAGCAATGTAAATTAGCCAGAATTAACATCATCTCTACTGTAACACACACTCCTACACTGAAACCTAACCTCCCCCTCCCTCAATTGTGCCTTAATCAATGCCTGTTCATCCAAGACTAAGATCCCCTACTTACTGACCTAATATCTGATTACAACTTACATAGATATCCTTTGCCTCAAGAAAACATTGTTCCATGACACAGACTCAGTACTCATGAATCAACTATGTTCCCCCTACCAATTCTATACATACCTGCAACCGTACCTTTAACAGATGTGGAGATGTTTGTATAATCTCTAAAAAAGATCTAAACTTAAATCACCATTGAACTGCCTCTTCCACTGGTATGGATACCCTCAGAATCTCTAACAATGCAATCTTGCTGTGCCAAGTATACCGAGCACCACAATCATAGGCTCAAGACCTCTCTACAATCCTAAAATCAGCCTGTAACACCCAAACTTCCACTCATCCACTAATTTGCTCAGTAAAAGGCCTCATCCTTTCTAGACGCTATGGATGCACTACATTTCACTCGGATCCTAAATCCTCCAACCCATTGCAAAGGTAATACCCTTGACCTTATCGTCATGCCTGAGTCCATCACACTCCACAGTCAACCCACACACTCCATTCTCCCATTTCCCTGATCTGATCATTCCCTGATCCTATTCGCTATCCTATACAGACCCTATCTAACACAACCTTCTACACAAACCCAGATGCCCCGCAAATTCAAGCCATTTGATATTAACCACATCCTCAAAGAAGTCACTCCACACTTGGACCTTCTCGGTAATAATCATCCAAACCTAGCCTCCCAAATTGAAGGCTGGAGCAAAATTCTTGCCTCTGCAGCCCAAGCTCCCCCACAGCCATCCTATAACACCCACCGCAAAAGAGCCCCCTGGTTTTCCAAATCATTACACGACCTTAGACATCTGGAGCACAATTGTTCTAGAGAACCCTCTACCTACACCTCTTACTTCAAAAAACTCCAGGTCTACCGGTCTGAAACTCTAAAACGTAAAAGAGAATACAATGAGAATGTCATCATGTGCTCCTTAAATAAACCCCTGAGAGTTATTTTCAATAGCTAAATCACCCAAACAACTATGCGAAGATAAAATATCCCCACAAACCACTGCTAATCACCTCTGCTCAAAATATCCCTCAATACAACCTATAACAACTCAACACACTGACCAATCATCCCACAATATCACCCCTGCTGTAACATGGGAAACGTTTGATCTGCCATCCCTAGATAACATTACTACTGCAATAAAAAAAACCTCAATGCCTCTACCTCAGTATTAGACCCCTGTCCAGTTTCTTGGGTAAAAAGCACCAAGGAATCTCTTGGCCCATATAAACGTGACATAATACAATCCTCCCTCTGCACTGGAATCCTGCCAATTCCCTTGAATAAGACTTCTATTCGACCTATACTAAAAGGAACCAAACTTGACCCCCCTATCCCCACATCATATAGACCGATATCAAGTATCTCCCTCCTCCTGGCAAAGATAACTGAAAAGATTGTTCAAACACAGTTTCAGAATTTCATTGACGATCATGCCCCTCTTGATCTTTTCCAGCACAGTTTTAAAAAGAACTATGGAGAAATTTACTTACCGATAATTTCCTTTCCTGGAATACTGCTAGACCAGTCCAGACAAGCGGGTTGTGTCCCCCTTGCCAGCAGATCCTGGAGACAGAGACCTCTACCAAAGCTCTGATAGGTTGGACCTGGTGATATAGTCCGACCCCTAGGGGTCTCCCTCAGTATTGCCTAGAAAGCTAACCCAAAGTGGAACTGTAACTAAATTGGAAAGCCACAAATAACTGACGTGGAAGCCACCAATAGTGGTCACCGCCGCAACTATGTACAGTTGAAGGCTTGTTCACAAAAACAATATAGTCGACGGGCACCCATGGCGAGGCATCTTGACAGAGAAGGAATCGAAAGTCCAGCGGCTTCACTGCAATACCAGCACCACAACAGTAGGGTGGGTTCTGGACAGGTCTAGCAGTATTCCAGGAAAGGAAATTATCGGTAAGTAAATTTCTCCTTCCAAATCATACTGCTAGACCAGTCCAGACAAGCGGGCAGTACCCAAGCTACCGGCCTCTAAGGGGGGGTCAAAGCCGCCGACAGCACCGTTGCGCCAAAATGACTCTCTTGCCGAGCATGAACATCCAATCTATAATGGACAAACGTGGATAAGGACGACCAAGTCACCGCCCGGCAGATGTCTAACGGATCCACCTGAGAACGCTCGGCCCAAGATGCCGCTTGAGCCCGAGTGGAGTGAGCTCGGAGCCATGCCGGTACCGGCTTTCCTTGAAGGATATAAGCTGATTCAATAGCCGCCCGTAACCACCTAACAATAGTGGACTTGGAGGCTGCGGATCCTCGTCGAGGACCGGCAAACAGAACAAAAAGATGATGGATCTTACGGAACGTGTTGGTGATCTTAAGGTACTGATAGAGAACCCTCTTTAGGTCCAACGCCCGCAAAGGATCGCGGCGACCGGAACCCAGCTGCTTCGAAAAAGCAGGCAAGAAAAGAGGCTGGTTTATTTATTTATTTATTTAACATTTTCTTCTATACCGCCCCTTCCAGAGAGCAGGGGCAGTTTACATTAAACAAAAATTTAGTATACTTCCGTATACTTTACATGGAACAGTGTTTTAACTATATACATGTTTAGTTACATGAAACATATTTTTGAACGTTAACTGGAATAGCACTTTTAAAACTATGTACAGGTTATAAAACATGGAACATAACATAGTTAATTACCAGTAGTTATTTACAATAGTGATATAGCCGTAAGTTTGGGTAAATCTCTTGCATGTTGTGTAAAGTAAGTAACTTTCTTGTGTTAGTCATTTGTTCTGTCTTGAGTACTGTGGATGTGTTTCTGTGATTGTATTGGAGAGGTTTTTTGTTGGTAGGGGATCTCAAAAGTGTTTTGTAAAGAGGTAGGTTTTTAGTTCCTTTTTGAATTGGTGAAGGTCCTTTATCATTGGTTGACATGGAGTGGAGTAAGTACCTTAGGTAGAAAGGAAAGGACTGTCCAAAGAGACACTCCCTCTGAAGAAAAGGAAAGATATGGGTCTCGACAAGAGAGAGCCTGAATTTCGGAAATCCACTAAGCACACCGCCTTTAGCGTCAAAACCTTAAGGGAACAAGGAGGAGCCACCAACGTCCGGAGTACAAGAGACAGATCCCACGAAGGAACTGATGGCCGGACTGGGGGCCGCAAGGCCTTAACCCCCTTAAGAAACCGCGAAACATCCACATGTGACGCGATAGAACGTCCTGCTACTGGTCCCCGAAAACAAGTTAAGGCAGCCACCTGCACGTGCAAGGACCCAAGGGCCAGACCCTTATCCAGACCGGCTTGCAAAGAAAGAAAGAATATCTGGCACGCCACAACGCCAGGGAGATACGTGCCGCCACGCACACCAAGAGTCAAAGAGACGCCATACCCTTCGTAAGCCAACGACATCGAAGACCACCGTGCCTTAACCCTTTCAAGGCCTCCTTTAAAATTTTAATCCACATTCTGCAGCCGGGTTAATTCTTGCATATTTCAGGAAAATTTTGCCCGTCTTATTCAATATGTTCTAATAGTGATGTTCCTTCTGCTATGGTCATGTATTATATACCATTTGATAGGAATATTTAGTCAGAATTTTGGATCCCAAGAGTTTCGGGCTCGGCCTGGAAAGGGTTAAGCAGAGGCACAATCACGGAAGGCGAATACCCCTTATGAACTATCCTGCGGCGTTCAAGAGCCAAGCCATAAGCGAGTAAGGAGCCGGGTCTTCCATTTCGACCGGCCCTTGCAGGAGAAGTCCGGGGAAGGACCCCAGTTGAAAGACGCTCAGGACAGACGGACGAGAGCCGTATACCATGGTCTGCGAGGCCAATCCGGAGCCACCAGAATCACCGGACCGCGATGCTCCCTGACTCGCTGAAGAACTTTGCCGATCATGGACCATGGGGGGAAAACATACAGAAGAAGACGGTTCGGCCACGTCTGAGAGAGAGCATCTATCCCCTGCGACCCGCTGTCTCTCCATCGGCTGTAGTACAAGGGCGCTTTGGCATTCTGCGCCATAGCCATGAGATACATTGCCAGTCGACCCCATCGGTGCACAATGGCCTGAAATGGGTCCGGTGCCAGGGACCACTCCCCTGGATCCACAGTATGACGGCTGAGAAAATCGGCCTTGACATTGTGTAACCCGGTGATATGTTGTGCCGACAGCGCTTGAAGATGTCTCTCCGCCCACGGAAGGAGAAGACTTATTTCCATAGAAACACCGGGACATTTCGTGTCCCCTTGGTGGTTGAGATAGGCCACTGTAGTAGCATTGTCTGAGAGAACTCGAACCGACTGGAACCGTAGAAGAGGCTGAAACCTTCGCAAGGCCAAGCGCATCGCTCGTGTTTCGAGGCGATTGATTGACCATCTGGCCTCTCGCGGAGACCAAATCCCCTGCGTCGTGTGAGAACCGCAATGAGCTCCCCAGCCGGAGAGACTGGGTACTCCCCGAAGAAGATTGTGGGTCCGGAGCCACCAACGAAAACTGATCTTTACTGTCAGCAATAGAGGCAGTCGAACTTGATAATCCTCCGACACAGGCAACCAGCGAGACAGAAGCGCCTGCTGTAACCCACGCATGTGAGCCCTCGCCCAGGGAACCAGATCGATGGTAGCTGCCATGGTTCCCAAAAGCTGAAGGTAGTCCCACGTTCGAGGTGCCTCCTGGCTCAGAAACCGTCGGAGCTGCAGGGAGAGCTTCCGAACATGATCCGGGGTGAGAAATACCCGTCCCCGGCAAGTGTCGAAGCGAGCCCCTAAGAAGTCTATTACCTGCGACGGGTGGAGGCAACTTTTGGAGCGGTTGATCACCCAACCCAGGTCCTCCAAGAAGCTCACTACGCGTGCGACCGACTCCCGCGCTTCCAACGCGGAATCGGCCCTGATGAGCCAATCGTCGAGATAGGGATGTACCTGGATGCCCCGTTTGCGCAGGGCTGCCGTGACGACCATCATAATCTTGGAGAAGATCCGTGGCGCCGTAGCCAACCCGAAAGGCATGGCTTGGAACTGAAAATGCTATCCTAGGATCGAGAATTGCAGGAAACGTTGATGTTTGGCTCGAATGGGAATATGGAAATATGCTTCCGCTAGGTCGAGTGATGCTAAGAACTCGCCCGTGCAGACCGCTTGAATCACGGATCGAAGAGTCTCCATTCAAAAGTGCGGAACGCGTAAGCTGCGGTTCACTCCCTTGAGGTCCAGGATGGGACGAAACGAACCATCTTTCTTGGGCACCACAAAATAAATGGAGTATCGACCGAGACCTCTTTCGCGACGAGGTACTGGACAAATGGCGTTTAAGGATAGAAGACGGCGCAGGGTGTGAAGGACGATGCGCCTCTTCTCGGGAGAGCCTGCTGGGGAAAACAGAAAAGCTTCAGGAATTGACCGGCAGCATTCGAGAGCGTAACCCCGAGAAATGCTGTCGAGAACCCATTGATCGGAAGTGATGAGCACCCACTTGTGAGAGAACAAAGCCAACCTCCCTCCAACTGGAGGCAAAGTCTCCAGTGGGCGCCCTGTCCCGTCAGCGGGAAGGCCTTGCGGGACCAGAGAACTTCCCGGAGCTAGAGAAGGAGTCGGAGCCTTTCCTGGCCCCCCAAAAGGACTGTGTCTGTTGGCCATAACGATTGGACGGGACCGACGGTTGGGAAGACCTGAAGGAACAAAACCTCCGGGAGTCCCTGTCCCTGGAATACCGGCGAAAGGTCTGTACCCGAGTTGACCGGCGAAAGGAAGCCTTGGGCTTATCCTCCGGGAGCCTCTGGGGCTTAACCTCCCCAAGATCTTTTACCAGTTTGTCAAGCTCTTCGCCGAAAAGGAGGCATCCTTTAAAAGGCAACTTTGACAGCCGAGCCTTTGAAGCTACATCCGCCGCCCATTGACGGAGCCACAGCCAAAGTCTGGCCACCATAACGGCCGCAATCAAGCGAGCCGAAAGCCGCAGGAGGTCATAAAAGGTGTCTGCGAGGAACGTCGTAGCTGATTCCAAGCGGCTAAGAGAGGAATCTTCCGGTAGCCGCTGAATCCAGCGTAATAAGGCCCGAGCCGTTAATCCCCCGCACACCGTTGCTTGCAAGGCTAGAGAGGACGATGAAAAAGCTGTCTTCAGCAGGTTCTCCACTTTGCGATCCTGCGGATCTTTGAGCGCCGCTCCTCCTTCCACCAGGATAGTGGTGTGGTTTGTAACACCAGAGACTAAGGCATCGACCTTAGGATATGCAAGCCAGCCCTCTAGAGCCTCCGGAGACCAGACATAACTGACCGAGGCGACGAGAGTTGCGCAGAGGAGTGTCGGGAGAATCCCATTCCCTTAACACCATTTGTTGCAACTCTGGAGGAAAGGGAAAAGATTTTGGAGGCTTACGAATCCCCTGCAAAATGGGATCCAGCTGAGACTGTGGCTGTGGAATCTGCGGCTCAGACAGAGTGGAAAGCCGGAGAGCCTCTGACACTTGAGCAATTAGAGCGGATAGCTCTTCTTTTCGAAACAGCCGAATGTCCTGGGAGTTGTCCTGCTCTGGAACCGAAGAATCGGACAGAGAATATTCCCCATCCTCCCAATCCGAGGACTCCGCAGAGCCATCGGCAGAGGATTTACCCTAGTCAGCAACTATATCATCGTCACACAGAAGCAGTGAATCCTTCGGGGGACGGGAGCCCTTATGATTTCTTAATTCGCTTATGGGCTGCCATTGTAGGCTCTGCCTCCTGCGCCACGGGCCCGTGCATTGCCGTAGTCGACAATTCGGCACGCCACAGAGCCCACGCCTGGCGAAAAAGCACCAGAAGGCGATCCTCAGACGACATGCCAGGCTGAAAGGGCAACAGCGTGGCTGGAGGAAGCACAGGGCAAACCCCTTGCGCCTCTGCCGAGGAGGACGAAGGTAACGGACCATCCAAGACAGGCAGAGCAGGCACTGACAGATCTGTAGTCATCACTGCTGATGAAGATTTCCCCGGATGGGTAGAACAAGCAGAGCATAAGCGATCCCTGAGGTCCTTCTGTTTCTTGTGGCACACTATGCAGCGCAGCATTGAAGAAGGCATGGTGACAGCAACAAGACAAAATCTGCTTTGCCTTTTTTTTTTTTAAACAAAGAAGGAGCAGAGACCCCTGTAGGTGAATCAGGCTATGATAAACAAAAACGAGCAGTAGAAGAGTTATGCTGAAAGGAAGAAATGTGCTTCCCGCCTAAAACAGCGATTCAAAATGGCCGCTGGCAAAATAAAAACAGCAAAAAAGAGAAACTAAACCCAAATAAAGCAAACTCTGAGCGAAAAAACGTCAGGGGAACGCTATGCTGATGGAAAACTGTCCCAGAGAAGACTCAGGGAATAAAAAAACAATAAAATTAGCACATCTGCTGCACAGAGCTGAAGAAATCGGGAGAAAGAGAGGGAAAGCTGTACTCACAGTACCGACAGTGCAGGGAGCCAAGGACAGCTGCTTCCAACAGTGCCTGATGCCAAACCACCAAAAACCAGCGCAAATTCTGGTTTTGGGGAGCCCTCTGCCCAGTTAACAAGCCCTCGTGGCCAGATGCTGGGGATTCTGGTAATCAGCGAGCTCAACTGTGTCCCCACAGGAGCTCGGCTGAAACATCCTGGTGCACAGATTAATATTCTGGCAACAACAGGGAAATTGGAAAGAATAGAAATGATCCTCAATGGAAATCACAGCAACTTTAAAGATATAGAAAGAAAAATAACAAAAGCCACCAGATCTGCTGGAGACAGAGAAATACTGAGGGAGACCCCTAGGGGTCGGACTATATCACCAGGCTCCAACCTATCAGAGCTTTGGTAGAGGTCTCTGTCTCCAGGATCTGCTGGCAGGGGGACACAACCCGCTTGTCTGGACTGGTCTAGCAGTATGATTTGGAAAGTGTTGAAACCCTTCTAACCTCCCTCCTAGATACAGTAATCCCATACATCCAAAGTCTTACCCAAGGGTGTCTCCTAATCTTTCTAGATATATCCTCTGCATTTGACTCCCTTCCTCATAACCACCTTCTTGACAGACTCCATGACATAGGCCTCAGAGGTACCACTCTCAACTGGTTCCATTCATTCTCCAGGACCAAGCAGGAAGTCAGTCCTCACATATGGGTGACATCAACGTCGACGGAGCCCCCGTGCGGAGCATTTCCCCAGCTTTCAAAGAAAGCCTTTGGGAATACTGCACGCATGCGCGGTCCCCTTCCAGCCTAAAGGTGCCATCTTGCTCAGTCTTTCTTTTTCCATGGAGCCCAACGGATGTCTGTCCGTGTCACCCGGAAAAGTTGACTTTTTTCTTGCGATTTCTTCATTGTTCTTCTCCGGTTCGACGCCGGTTCCCCTTCCCACCGGGTTCAGTACACTGGTATCGAGCCCATCTTCTATTTTTCGGTTTTTGCCCTTTGTGGTTGGCGTTCACGCCCTTTTTGCTTTTTCCCTGGAAGGCCGGAGCTTTGACCTCGCGGGGGTTCTTTTTTCCCCAATGGCTTCCAGTGGTTTCAAGAAGTGTGATCGGTGTAAGAAACTGATGTCTCTCACCGACACACACGACTGCTGCCTTCGATGCCTCGGACCGGATCATGATCCTAAGGTCTGTGTCCCATGTGGCAAAATGTCCAACAAGGCACTCCGAAGCCGCCACCATCAGAAATAACGGATTATTTCTGACTCTGCCTCTGGCCGGGCCCGGATCTTGTCTGAGGCCTCGACGTCTCGGTAGTCTGATCCCGAGGATTGCTGGGGTTCCTCGGACAGGGGGTCCCCCGATCAGGAACGTAAGAGAAAGAAGCGGCTCGTGAGGGCGGTGTCGGAGGAGGTCCCTGGTTCCTCGGGGGCCAGGTCTTGGACCCCGGACCGCCGCCCCGGGCCCTTGGAGCAGGAGAAGCCATCCAAGGTACCTCGCGTGGAGCCAGAGTCCGCCGGGCACGTACGTCCTGTTGTCCTCGAGGACTCTCCTCCTAGGGAGCCGCCGCCGGGGCCTGAGTCGGTAGCTGCTGAGTCTCCTGAGCTTGGACTCAGGCTGACAGCCTTGGAGTGCAGATTGTCTGCCTTTATGGATCAGCAGCAGGAGCTGATGGCCAGCCTCGCTGGTGCATCTGCCCCGACCACCGGGTCATCGACGTCTAAGTCGACCCCGGAGACCAAGTCGATAAACGAGACCATGAAGGCTCGAAGTCATCCTCAGTCACGGTCACACTCGACCTCCAGCTCGGAACCGAGGGCGTCGACGCCGGTGCCTTCGGTGTCGGGGTGGATGAGTCCGCGTGGGAGACGGGGGACGAGGAGTCCCCCGACACCTTTCGGACTCGGTGCGTCCCTTCAGACTCACCGCAGTCCGAGCCCCGGAGTAGGTCCCCCCCGGAGGACACCCAGTTCTCGGAGTTCGTCCGGGATATGGCCAAGGCTTTGGCGATTCCCGCGGACCCCGAGGAGGAGCCTGGAGCCAAAGAGCTCGAGGCCCTCCAGTATGACTCTCCTCCGAAGGAGACCTTTACTGTGCCGGTTCCTCCGATGCTGGAGCGGCTCCTCTTCCAGATGTGGGAGGCACCGGCGTCGGCGCCGGTTTTGAGCAAGCAGGTTGATTGCATCTATCGACTCCGTAAGAGCCCTGGATTCCAGAAGGCGCAGTTGCCGCACTACTCCATGGTGGTGGAATCGGCCATGCATCGTCTGAAGAGCCAGAAGATGCACTCCGCGGTGCCTCCCGAAAGGGAGGCCCGGAACCTGGATGCGCTCGGCAGAAAGTGCTTCCAGGGCTCGATGCTTGCTTGCCGTGTCCAGTCCTACCAGCTGTACATGGGCATGTACTAACGAGACCTGGCGAAGGAAATTGCCAGGTTCTCTGCTGGCCTCTCCGGGGAACCTTTGCAGAGGTTCAAGACCTTGTCCTCGGGAATCCGAGAATGCTTGAAGTTCATGTCCCGAGCGGCCTACGATGGCTTCGAGGCTTCGGCCCATGTAGCGGCAGCGGGGCCCGACACCAGGCATGGCTGCAGTCATCGGACCTCGAGCCCTGGGTGCAGGACAAGTTGGTCGATGTCCCTTGCCGAGGTGAAAACCTTTTTGGCAAGCCCATGGCCGAGAAGGTGCTGAGCTCGAAACCGAGCACCTGACTAGGACAAGGCTGTCCAGAAAAACTTCTGCCCCTTCTCATAAGAAGAAGGGCTTGGGTAAGAAGTCCTTTTACCCGAGGAAGGCGGCTGCTTACAAACCTTTCCCTCAGTACCAGGCCGCCCCAGCTCCCCAGCAGGGTCAGCAGGCCAAGGGGCAGGGACATGGGCCCTGTAGGCAGAAGACCCCCAAGCCTCCTACTCCTGCTCCCACTCAGCAGGGAGGGGGTTTTTGACTCCCACAGCATAGCCTTTCCACCTCTGCTGCCCCATCCCTGCACAGGAGGTCGTCTAGCCCTCTTTGCCCACAGGTGGCCACCCATTACAGGAGATGATTGGGTATTGAGCATAGTTCACAAGGGCTATATGCTCCATTTCCAGCAGTTGCCTCCTCCCTTCTTCCCAGGAGAGCCTCCAAGGCCTCATCTGCACACAGACCTCCTCCTTCAAGAACTTCAAGGTCTGCTTCTAGACAAGGCGGTGGAGCCTGTACCTCCCCGCCTGCAAGGTCACGGTTTCTATTCCAGGTACTTCCTCGTACCAAAGAGAACCGGTGGCCTCAGGCCTATTCTCGATCTCAGGAATCTCAAAAAGTTCTTGGAGAAAGAGAAGTTCAACATGCTTAGCCTTGGAACACTTCTGCCCTACCTCCAGCAGGGAGATTGGCTATGCTCCTTAGATCTAAAGGATGCGTACACTCACGTCCTCATTCATTCAGACCACAGAAAGTACCTCAGGTTCATTGTGGGAGGAAACCATTACTAGTACAGAGTACTGCCTTTTGGCCTAACCTCCGCCCCACGGGTCTTTACGAAGTGCCTGGCAGTGGTGGCGGCCTACTTGAGGAATCAAGGTGTTTTTGTCTTCCCCTACCTGGACGACTGGCTCATCAGGGGTCAGACTTACCAGGAGGCCAGGCAAGCCACCCTCCGAACTGTCTCCCTCCTTCAACACCTAGGCTTTGTCATAAACTTCGCAAAGTCCACTTTGCTCCCCTCCTAGAACCTGGAGTTCATAGGGGCATGGCTGGACTCCCTGCAAGCAAAGGCTTACTTGCCAGAAAACAGGGCACAAAGGCTCATAAACTTGGCAAACCAGTTTCTAAGCATGTCACGGGTTTCTGCCTGACTCTGTCTGAGGCTCCTAGGCCACATGGCATAGACAGTGCATGTGACTCCCAATGCCCGCCTCCACATGAGACCTGCACAGTGGTGTCTCAGCACTCAGTGGAAGCAAGCCACAGGCAGCCTCGCAGACAAAGTGCAGGTCTCCAAACCATTCCTGAACTCCCTACAGTGGTGGCTACACCCCCCCAACTTGCTACAGGGGGTGCCTTTTCAGGTGCCTGTTCCCACAGTGGTGTTGAGTACAGATGCCTCCTTGCAGGGGTGGGGTGCATATTGTTTGGACAAGTGCACCCAGGGCCTGTGGTCTCCATGGGAGGCCACGCAACAGATCAACCTACTGGAACTCCGGGCTATTCGCTTAGCCCTCAAAACCTTCTCTCACACCTTGGCTCACCAGTCTGTTCTGGTACAGACGGACAATCAAGTGGCCATGTTCTATGTGAACAAACAGGGGGGCACTGGGTCCAAGCTCCTGTATCAGGAGGCACAGGCCTTTTGCTCTTTTGCGCTCAGGCACAACATTTTTCTCAAAGCTGTTTATCTCCCTGGCCAGGAGAAGTTCCTGGCAGACAGGTTGAGCAGGGTTCTGCAGCCCCACGAGTGGCAACTGCACTCATTAGTGGTTCAAAAGATTTTCCTGAAATGGGGGACTTCCATCCATAGATCTCTTTGCCAGTCCCCTGAACCGGCAGCTATCCTGGTTCTGTTCCAGGCAACCACATCCCCTGAGGTTAGCAGCGGATGCCTTCCTGATTTCTTGGTCCCAGGGCCTCCTGTATGCATTTCCTCTCACGCCTCTGTGGCCCGAACCTTGTTCAAGATTCTAAGGGACAAGGCCTCGGTACTTCTGGTAGCCCCCAGGTGACCGAGGCAAGCCTGGTTCCCACTTCTGCTCCAGCTAGCGGTGGAAACCCCACTACCTCTGGGGTTGCATCCCAATCTTCTCTCTCAGGATCAGGGTTCCCTTCTGCACCCCAATCTCAAATCTCTCCATTTGATGGCCTGGAGGCTGCAAGGGTAGTGTTGGCTCCCTGGGGCCTGCCTCAGGAAGTGGAAGAGGTGGTCTTGGCCTCTAGAAAGCCATCCACCAGGAAAACCTATGCCCTGAAGTGGAGGTGGTTCTCCTTGTGGTGTCAGCAACACAAGGAAGATCATTTCGCCTGCACTGTGCCAGTAGTGCTTCAGTACCTGCTGCACTTGTCCAATCAGGGCCTTAAGTCTATTTCTGTTCGGGTCCACCTCTCTGCTCTTTTAGCTATGTCATCAGACTGAGCAAGATGGCACCGTTCGGTGGGAAGGGGACCGCGTATGCGTGCAGTATTCCCAAAGGCTTTCTTTGAAAGCTGGGGAAATGCTCTGCACGGGGGCTCCATCGATGTCAATGTCACCCATATGTGAGGACTGATTCCTGCTGCTCCTGGAGAACACCTGTTACAGGTGAGTAACTACTCTTACCTGGATCACAGAATTCAACAAGTAAGAATTGGTGATAAATCCTCCCTGCCATTCATTCAATCTTAAGGTGTTCCCCAGAGTTTTAGTCTCTCCGCCCTCCTCTTCAACATCTTTTTTCCAACCCATATGTAAAATCTTCCATGAATACAAAATCCAATATCAACTCTATGCAGAAAATATCATGTTTTTCACTCCATTTAACACAATAAAACCAAACTTCGCTAATATCACCTATTGCTTCAAGGAAATCAGAAACTGGCTCCAGCAAAATAATCTGTTCATTAACCTAACCAAGACAGAAACCCTCCATCTATTCACTGATCCATCCTATACTCCCCCTAAATCAATTGTCCTCAAGAATTACCCTATTTCTGTTAAAACAGAAGTTAAATATCTCGGCATTATAATTGATCAGAACCTCACCTTCCATGAACAAATAAATAGAACAACCCACTCCATATACTCCAAAATTAGAACTCTTAGAAACTTCCGCCCGCTTTTAAACCCAGATTCCATCTGGACTGTTTGCCAAGCCCTAACTACCCCTACCCTTGATTACTGCAACTTTATATATTGCAGCCTTCCAAAACAGAGCACCTATCCGCTCCAATTGGCCCAAAACACAATTGTGCATCTAATCTTCAAGACTTCCAGAAGATCCCACATCACCCCTATACTCCGACACCTACACTGGCTCCCCATCCTGTCTAGGATGAAATTTAAATCTCTCACCCTAACCCACAAAATCATCACCTTGAATCAGCCCCCTGCCTCTGCCCCTTCCTCTCCAAGCCTACTAGCTCCAGATCTTGTAGGACAAACTCTGCTAACCTACTTCACATCTCTTCACAAAATTACGGAGCAAACAAGCTACTTGTAATCGGGTTTTCTCCCTCTATGCCCCCTCAGAATTTAATGCCTTGCCCCCTGATCTACGAGGTTGCTCCGACCACACAGATTTCCGAAAAAACGAATAAAGAGTAGTTACTCACCTGTAACAGGTGTTCTCCAGGAGCAGCAGGAATCAGTCCTCACATATGGGTGACATCGACGTCGATGGAGCCCCTGCGGAGCATTTCCCCAGCTTTCTAAGAAAGCCTTTGGGAATGCAGGCACGCATGCGCGGTCCCCTTCCTGCCTAAAGGTGCCATCTTTGCCAGTCAGATGACATAGCTAATGATAGCACTTAAAAACTCAAAATGAACTATGTACAACTGCAACTCCCAGGGGAGGAGGGGGGGTTGTGAGGACTGATTCCTGCTGCTCCTGGAGAACACCTGTTACAGGTAACTACTCTTTCTCCAGGAGCAAGCAGGAAGTCAGTCCTCACATATGGGACTCCCCAGCTTCAGGCTACCGGGGACCCAGAGCTGAAAAATGAGTTCCCTCTAGCCACAGCATCAGAGAAAGGATTTCACTGAACTATACCTCCACCAGTAGCCCAACCATAGGGCTGGAGGGTAGGAGTTGCCTAAACCTCGAAGAAATTCCGGAGCACTGCCTGACCGAAAGCACTGTCCCTACGGGACTCCCTCTCCAGGCAGTAATGGGCCGCAAATGTCTGGCTTGAAGACCAAGTTGCAGCCCTGCAGATGTCTGCCAATGGTACAGAGTGGAGATGAACTACTGAGGCAGCCATTGTCCTGACACGGTGGGCCGTGACCCGACCCTGCAAGGGAAGGTCAGCTGCCCTGTAAGCCCAGGCGATACAGTCAGCCACCCAGATGGACAAGGTACGCTTGGCAACAGGCAACCCTAAGTTATTAGGGTCAAAAGAGACGAAGAGCTGAGTAGCCCTTCTATGCCCCTGCGTACGCTCAAGGTAGAAGGACAAGGCCCTTCTACAGTCCAGGGTATGCAGGACTGTTTCAGCCCGTCTAGCATGGGGCCTAGGGAAAAACGTTGGAAGAACCACCTCCTGGTTGAGATGGAAGGAGGAGACAACCTTAGGGAGGAACTTAGGATGAGTCCTAAGGACCACCCTGTTCCTATAGAAGCGAGTGTAAGGCCTATCACAGACTAAGGCCCGAAGTTCACTTACTCACCTGGCCGAGGTCAAGGCCACCAGAAAGAGAGGAGTCTTCCAAGAAAGGAAGCGAAGATGGCATGTAGCCATCGGCTCAAAAGGTGGGCGAGTTAATTGCTGCAAGACCACATTCAACTCCCACTCGGGCTGGTGGAAGAAGAGGAGGCTTGAGCAGAAGCAAGCCTCTGAGGAATCTGGACACCAAGGGATGAACCGACAAGGAGTGTCTATCCACCAGTGAGTGGTGAGCTGCCAGAACAGAGAGGTGGACCCGAACAGAACTAGACTTAAGGCCCTGATTAGACAAATGCAAGAGATATTGAAGCACTACTGGCACAGTGCAAGAGAAGGGATCTGCCATGTGTTCTTGACACCACAAGGAGAATCTTCTCCATTTCAGGGCATATGTTTTCCTGGTGGATTGCTTTCTAGAGGCTAATACCACCTCTTCCACCTCCTGAGGCAGGCCCTAGGGAGCTAACACTACCCTTGCAGCCTCCAGGCCATCAAATTGAGAGATTTGAGATTGGGGTGCAGAAGGGAACCCTGATCCTGAGAGAGAAGATCGGGTTGCAACCCCAGAGGTAGTGGAGTGTCCACTGCCAGTTGAAGTAGTAGTGGGAACCAGGGTTGCCTTGGCCATCTGGGAGCTACCAGGAGTACCGAGGCCCTGTCCCTTCGAATCTTGAACAAAGTTCGGGCCACCAGAGGTGTGGGAGGAAACGCATAGAGAAGGCCCTGGGACCAAGAAATCAGGAAGGCATCCGCTGCCACTCTTAGGGGATGCGGTTGCCTGGAACAGAACTTGGGTAACTGGTGGTTCAGGGAACTGGCAAAGAGATCTATGGATGGAAGTCCCCATTTCAGAAAAAACTGTTGAACCACTAATAGGTGCAGCTGCCACTTGTGGGGCTGCAGAATCCTGCTCAACCTATCCGCCAGGAAGTTTTCCTGACCTGGCAGGTAGACAGCTATGAGAACCATGCTGTGTTTGAGCGCATAAGAGCAAAGGGCCTGTGTTTCCTGGCACAGGAGTCTGGACCCAATGCCCCCTTGTTTGTTCACATAAAACATGGCCACTTGGTTGTCCGTCTGGACCAGAATAGACTGATGAGCCAAGGTGTGAGAAGGCTTTGAGGGCTAAGCGAATAGCCCAAAGCTCCAATAGGTTGATCTGCTGAGTGGCCTCTAAGGGAGTCCACAGGCCCTGGGTGCACTTGTCTGAACAGTGAGCACCCCAACCCTGCAGAGAAGCATCTGTGGTCAACACTACAGTGGAGACAGGAACCTGAAAGGACACCCCCTGTAGCAAATTGGGGGGGTGTAGCCACCACTGAAGGGAGTCCAAGAATGGTTTGGACACCCACACTCTGTCTGTGAGGCGTCCTGTGGCCTGCTGCCACTGGGTCCTGAGGCACCACTGGGCAGGCCTCATGTAAAGACGAGCATTGGGAGTCACATGCACCGTTGATGCCATGTGGCCCAGAAGCTGTAGACACAGTCTGGCAGACACCCTTGGCACTGTTAGAAACTGGTGTGCCAAGGTGATGAGCCTCTGTGCTCTGTCCTCTGGCAAGTAGGCCTTCGCTTGCTTGGAGTCCAGCCTCGCCCCTATGAACTCTAGGTTCTGGGAGGGGAGCAAAGTGGACTTTGCGAAGTTTATAACAAAGCCTAGGTGTTGCAGGAGGGACACCACTCTGGAGGTGGCCTGTCTGGCTTCCTGGTAAGTCTGACCCCTGATGAGCCAGACGTCCAGGTAGGGGAAGACAAACACCCCCTGATTCCTCAAGTAGGCTGCTACTACAGCCAGGCACTTGGTGAAGACTCTTGAGGCAGAAGTGAGGCCAAAGGGCAGTACTCTGTACTGGTAATGGTTTCCTCCCACCATGAACCTGAGATACTTTCTGTGGTCTGGATGAATGAGGATGTGAGTATACTGTGGCGCTGCGCCCCAACTAGGCAGTCGCCTAGTGGAGACTGCGTGCCATCTAATATCTTGTATTTTGCAGAGATTCCAGGCCCAGGCCTCTGGAGTTGTAGCTGTGTGCAAAAACGGCAACCAAGTATTTTTTATAGGCAAACACAGGAAAAAATTTATTATTTTTTTTTCTTTTGTAATCAGCACTTTACAAACAAACTGTTATGGAAGTTTCTGAACCAAATAACAGAATAGAGGATAATTTCTCCAACAAAAATTGTCACATAAACGGTGCTCCAACAATGCTATAAATGAGGTTGCTTCCTTCAGCACTTTAACAGAAGATAACTTCTTTTCCCCAACAAGCCACAGTTGTAACTTATTGCTATTATCAAAGTCCAGCAAAGCCCATAGCTTCATTCAACTGCTTAGGGTTTTAAAAGTAAGGCTTCTTCTGCTCGTCAGCATTGTTAACAGAAAACTGCTGCTTTAAAACATTTTACTCCAGCACAAACATCTGTTGTAATTTTCAACCTTGAATAATTCTTTCTCTATCTCAGGCTCCCAGCACTCAGCGTATCAGGTTAACTGGCTTTTGGTTTTTCTTTAGCTTAAACCATAGCCTTCCCTCAGTCTGAAGCTAGGCACAAGCCACATTCCATTAAGGAATCACTGGAGTCTTGTTCCACTTTATAGGATTCCGTCTCCATATCTTCGCACTCAGAATCACATATCCCTGGGCTCGAGACTGGCTCAGAGTATTCAGGTCTAACTTCTTTTAAAAGCTTGAACACCTTTTTTTTTTTATTGCATATATTTAACTTTTATACAACCAAACATACACCAAAGTGTCCATTGTTACAATGACATGCTAACAATCAAAACATGGCCCCCCCGCACCCCCCCTCATAAGAAAACAATTGAATAAATGAATAAAATCAAACAAAACAGAAAATATATTAATAATAAAATTAATAATAATAAGAAGAAGAACAACCCCGACCCCTACCCCTCCCCCCCAAGCGCCCAGCAAGCCTATCTAAAAATCAGGGCTAATTGCCAGCGTCAATATAGATAATCTAACAATCAGAAAATGAAAAGGAAAGCAGAAAGTTACAGGAAAAAACACATACGAATCTAGTATTTGCTACACCATACTCACATACCTATCCAGAGCAGACCATCTCTCCAACCTCAGAGCCTTCCCCTCAAGAGAAAGGAGTCTATCTTGGGCTTTCTCATATTTGCTGTAAAGACAAACCTGGGACCACCAGTTTGCCCAGTTTAACTTTGTATGATCTTTCCAGGTTGACAGAATCAATTTTAAGGCTATCATCAACATGAAAGTTAATAAAAAGAAATGCTTCTTGTCCAACGATGGGATCTCTGCTAACGATCGCAGGGTAATTATGTTCCAGGAGAGAGGACAGGAAAAAAGAAGAATCTGCTGAATTCTGGACCAAATTGGCTCCCAAAAAGACCGAAGAGCAGGGCATTCCAGGAACATATGCCGCACGGTCCCAACTGTCTCCTTACAGGTCCAACAGGAGGGAGAACCCCCCGCATGCCATTTGGCTGATTTTACTGGGGTGATATACGCTCTGTGTGCAAAACAAAACCATCGATTGGGTGAGTGCTGCAGACCTCGAGCTACGAATTAAGGTACCCCAGAGGCGACGCCACGTTTGTGGTAGTATAGGAGTCCCCAATTCTTCTTCCCAGACTTTCCTTAGACCCAATAGTGGCTTTGAGTAATGGGTTCGGATTAATGCATATAGACTTGACATTCCACTCCTTCTATCAGCAACTTCTTCCATAATGCTTTTCAGCCCCCACTGTTGGTCCAATTCTCCAGAGCTCCGCTTTACCCCGGCAATACAGTGGGTAAGTTGCAACCACTGGAAGTGGTCAGAAGACGGCAGTCCAAATTCCCTTCGCAGTTCGATGAAAGGCTTCCAAGCCCCTCCTATTACCAGCTGCCCAACTGTCCGGTTCCACACCTCTGCCAGCTCTCCCAGGCAATTGTTTTCTTGTTGATTTTGAACAAGGGGTTACACCATATCGGCATGAGAAGTGAAGGCGAATTTCGTCGCTCCATGATAGAGCCAAACCACTGAAAGGCCTCTTGAGTGGCAAGTATAACTCGACCTCCCCTGAGGGATCCCGGACCCTTCATCCCCATGAGCAGCGGCATTGGATAAGGTCTGACCATGCGTTCCTCAATCTCCAACCATTTGGCCTTATTTTCAGACTTCTCTGCCGTGGACCAGGCACTGCCTTGTTTCAGTATGCTAGCCAAATGATACCAGTAGAAGTCAGGGAAGTGAACTCCCCCATCTGTCTTATTCGCCTTAAGCTTCTGTAGAGCTATCCGGGGGGTTTTCCCTTCCCATAGAAAGTGACTAATGATCCGATCTAGAGCTTTGTAAATGCTGCGAGGGAACAGAATAGGAACCATGGCCAACTTGTAATTTATCCGCGGCATCAATACCATCTTAATGGATTCAAGTCGCCCCCACCAGGAGAGATGCAGGGGAGACCATTTTAAAGCAAAGGATCTTGCATCCATCAATACTTGTTCTTTATTTATCTGGATCGTTTTCTCTAAAGGAGCACAGTGCTGCACCCCCAAATACTTTACAGTAGAAGCTTCCCATTGGAACGAAAAATCTGCCAGCAAACTCTTATGAGCAAGGTGATTGAGCGGAAAGGCAACAGATTTCGTGTGATTAACTGTATACCCCGAAATCCAGGAGTAGTTGTCAATTAACTCCATCAGAGGTGCGAGTGATTCAGGGGATAAGAAAAGTAATAAATCATCCGCATACGCTGACAATTTGACTTGCAGATCCTTCACTGCTATGCCCTTGACCCCTTCATGATGCCGGATGGCCAGCAACAATGGTTCCAACACAATATTAAACAGAAGGGGCGACATCGGACAGCCCTGACGCGTTCCTCTCCGCAGATCAAAAGAAGGGGAGAGATCACCATTAACCATCACTCGTGCTGTAGGTTTGGCATAAAGGACACTTATCATTTCGATAAAATGTAGCGGGCAACCGAACCACTTCAGGGCTTGAAACAAGAAAGGCCACTCCACCTTGTCGAAGGCTTTTTCCGCGTCGACTGATAGACCAATATATGGCACATCAGCGTCGCCTGCTACATCCAAAAGATTACAGAGCACCCGGGCGTTATCCGCTGTAGATCTTCCTGAGATAAAACCACATTGGTCTGGATGTATTAAATGCTGCAGCACTTTATTTAAGCGGTTAGCCAAGACCGTGGAGTATAACTTGTAATCTGCATTTAGAAGCGATATTGGTCTATAGTTACCCATCTCTGTCGGGTCTCTGCCCGGTTTAGCTAACACGATTATTGTTGCACCAGCAAAGGCTCCAGTGTTACTTGCATGCAGACGCAGTTTCCTGTAATAATCCAGCATATGAGACGTAAGATCTTTGGCGAAAACCTGGTAGAATTCTATTGGAAGCCCGTCCAGGCCAGCTGCTTTACCACTTTTCATTCCCGAGAGGGCAACCATCAACTCGTCCATCTCGATTTCCATGCCCAGGTAGGAACATTGCTCCTCATTCAGCCGGGGGTGATCAATTTGTTCCAGGAACCGCAAAAACTCCGACTCTGTACAATCCATTTCCGAGTGATATAGCTGCTCATAAAATTTGCAAAACGCAGCCAGACTATCCGCATTTGCAGCCAATGACCCTCCATTTTCCTCCTTTAAGGTTGCTATATGAGATTTCTCTTGCTGTGCCTTCAAGCGGGCCGCCAGAATTTTCCCGGCTCTATTACTCCCGACATAGTAACGGGCTCTTTGCTGAAATATGTTCCGCTCCCCTTCCTTATTTAATATCATATTGTACTGGAATCGTAGCTTTTGTAATTGCGTCAACACTGTGAGATTAAATTTTTTCTGCAGGAGTCTCTCTCCAGCTCCTATTTTTTGGTCTAAATTGCACATTTCCTCTTTCGCTTGTTTGTAAGCAGCAATAGAGAAGCTAGTAATTTTTGCCCTGATCAAAGCTTTAAAGGCCTCCCACCAGGCCCACAGAGAAGTATCCTCAATTAGATTAGTGTCAAAAAACTCTTTGATGGCCTGCTGTATACTCTGCTTGAAAGTTTTGTCCGCTAGCAGCAATCGAGAGAAGGACCAAACACGATAACTGGAATTTCCTGCTGCCATATCCATCTCTAGGGTTTTCGCCGCATGATCCGATATATGTGAACTTAATATCTCTGCCCTCTGGACTCCATGCAGCAAAGATTTGGAAAGCAGAAAGAAATCTATGCGTGAGAATGAGCCATGGGGCTGAGAGAAAAATGTCAAATCTTTTTCTATAGGGTGCAAAGCCCTCCATGCATCAATAAACCCCAGATCTTCCACCACATTTTCTAGGACCACCCGGGCTCTACTTTTCCTATCCACTCTTCCAGGTTTACAATCCAGAAGGGGGTCAAGCACCATGTTGAAGTCGCCCCCTACTATGATTGGAAAATCTGCCACTTCATGTAGGGCCACAGCTAATTCTTGAAAGAACTGTGAGCTATCTGAATTTGTAGCATATAAATTAAAGAGGGCAAATTGCAATCCACCCACATTTAGCATAGCATTAGCCCAGCGGCCTTCATGATCCACCCTGGACGAAATCACTTGAGAATTCAGTGCTTTATTCACCATCGAGATTACACTGCCTTTTTTCCCATTAGCGGGAGAATGCACAACTAGTTGGTATTTCCCAGCAGCTACCTTCAGCGCCTCTTGAGTTGACAGATGCGTCTCTTGCAACAACACTACGTCCATCTTCAATTTCTGGCAATAGGTTAGAATCTTTTTCCGCTTAGACGGATGACTGATGCCCTTTACATTTAGAGAGATTATTTTAAGAGCACTCATGAGGAAAGCCTAATTGAGATCCTGCAATAAAATGATGAGTCTGCTCCGGATATGACTTAGACTGGAGATGCTGTAACAAATATAGAACAGTACAAGACTTGCAAGGCACCACTAAACCTCCACTGTAGGGGAATAAAAAAAAAGGGTGAAACAGTGCGAAAAACATGATTACCGCTGCCCAACCCCTATAAACTATAGACCTCCCAACAAGCCCCCATCAAATACACATAACAGTAGAATGAAGCCTTCATATACCACACGTATTATACAATTTACCTACTATAAACCAAATACACTATACATGTACAGTATTGGGTGCTCCATAACTTCCCCACCCCCCTGACCAACCTTAATTCCACTACAGAATCCTTAGCCTTCCCCACTCCCAGGAAACAAAATAACACAAGCACAGAAGGCAAAATAGAGAAAAGAGAAGAATAGTAGTAAATCGAAAAATCACACAGTTCTCTGCGCTAAGAATGTCTCAGTCCAGGCCTGGGTCATAACCCTCCTCCCAGGGCTCCAGCTAACCTTTGTGGACATTTCCACATCCATCTACACGGGTGCACTTGCCCACATGAGCAGAAAATATGCACATCCTTAGGCCACACTACCAGTCATTGCATCCTCAATGCTTCATGATCCTCTATGAATTGGGCTGCCGCCGCTGGATCGTCGAATGCATTCGTTTGGTTATTTACGGTGATCTTGAATCGCGCAGGGTAAAAGAGGCCAAACCTCGTCTGAAGCTTTTGCAGGCGCGGACGTAGTTCCAAAAACTGTTTCCTCTTGAGCACAGTCGACTTACAGAAATCAGGATAAAACGCTATATTATGTCCTTCAAATTTCAATGGCGACTGTGCCTTAGCTGCTGCCAGAATTTGAACTACTTGCTGATGTTTTAAAATGCAGAAAATAATCGGCCGGGTCTTGCGATTGTGAAGCCCCACTTGAGATGGCACCCGGTGGGCTCTCTCTATCTCCATCGGAGAGGAGAACTTCAGGCGCAAGACTTCAGGGAGAAAATTCGTTAGAAATCTAAACATGTCAGCGCCCTCCACTCCCTCAGGAATGCCAACCAGCCTGATATTATTGCGCCGCGACCTGTTGCTCAGATTTTCCAAGTTGGCCTCTAGCTGCTCAATTTTCCGATAGGCCTTTTTGAGTCTACCAATTTGCTCCTCGTGCGTAGATAGGGCCATGTCCACCCTGTTCATCCTGCCCGTTAGCCCCTCCATCTGCCCCTTCAAATCCTGTATCTCCGATTGTACCTGGGCCAACGTCACACCATTAGCGGTCACCAGAGCTCTGACTGCTCTAATTTCTCCTAAGATTTCTCTTGTTACCTCCTCGGAGTCTTTTGAGGCAGCCATCTTGAGTGGAGAGGGGGGATCAGCTTTAAGTCTCTTGGAGCCTGCGTTCCCGCCAGCCGCAAAGTCTAATTTTGTATTTATTTATTTATTTATTTAGACAGTTTTGTATACCGCCTTATCCTTCAATCAGAGCGGTCACAACACAATTGGGGGATACATTTAACACATGGGGATATGAGACACATACACTAATACTTGTAGGTTTCCCACTCGCCATGACTTCCACTACCAAGCACCACGTAGCAAATATCGGGAGGCAAATTATTCTGCGAGTATTCGCTGGATTCTTGCTGGGGTTGAGAGGAGCAACTCTCCTACGCAGCCATCATGCTCTCCCGCTGGCTCCGCCTCAGCTTGAACACCTTTTCCCAATGAGCTTTTCGTCTCCCCTCTGGGTTTTCAGTATGGTTACCAGACTTTTTACCCTTTAATAAAACACTTAAAGGTTCTGTCTGTCTCCCTTTACTTCTGGGAATATTCTTCCTGACAGGCTTTTTAAAAGATAAAACTTCTGCCTCAGAATCCTGTAGGGCTATTCCTGTATCTTGGCTGTGTTCTTCAGCTCCCCCAGGTCTTTCCCTCCTACCTCCAAGTCTGGCTGCAAATCTCTCACAGCAGGGGCTCTTCTTTGAAGTAGCGTCCTCAGAATCAGAGATGCTCTGGGAATCACTCTGGTGTCTGTTCCTAGACTCTCTCTCCTCTCCACCACTGAAGCTTTGGTCCTCTTCAGTTTGGCTTAAGAACTTTCTTTCCAGCTTGCTTACAGCTAGCTTCCTCAGTTCCTCTCTTGGAAGGAGTGTGATTAGCCCTGCTCCCGGCTCTGTCCCAGCTGCTGCTGCTGAACCTGTTCTCCTGTCCCAACTTGGACTCGTTCCTGAACCTGTTTCTCGGTGTTTCTGTGAGCTTAAATGTATGCAAGCCACCTCCCTCTCCTGGCTCCTCCCACAAGTGTTTCCTATCCCTCCTTTGGGTTGCCATGGAGTCTGGGTGTGGTCTGAGCCTAGTAGCTCTGGAAGTGTGGATTTTTTCACTACCTGCATTTTGAAACGTGTGTTTAGCTGAGCCCTTCCCCAGCACAGAAGAAAAAGTTTCTTTTTTATCTGTTTTCCAGGGCTGAGCTGCAGCCTCATCACCACAATACGCATCCTTTGGATCCAAGGAGCATAGCCAATCTCCCTGCTGGAGGTAGGGCAGAAGAGTTCCAAGAGTAAGCATCTTGAACCTTTCTTTCACTAGGAACTTGTTGAGGTTCCTGAGGTCGAGAATGGGCCTGAGTCCACCGGTTCTCTTTGGTACGAGGAAGTACCTGGAGTAGAACCTTTGTCCTTTCAGGTGTGGAGGGACAGGCTCCACTGCCTTGTCCAGAAGCAGGCCTTAAAGCTCCTGAAGGAGAAGGTCTGTGTGTAAGGGAGGCCTTGGAGGCTCTCCTGGGAAGTAAACAGGAGGGAACTGCTGGAAATGGAGCATATAGCCCTTGTGGACTATGCTCAGAACCAATGCATCTCCTGTTACTGGTGGCCACCTGTGGGCAAACAGGGCTAGACGACCTCCCATGCAGAGATGGGGCAGCAGAGGAGGAAAGGCTATGCTGAGAGAGTCAAAAAACCCCTCCCTGCTGTGTAGGAGCAGGAACCGGAGGCTTGGGGGTTGGCTGCCTATGGGGCCCACGTCCCTGCCCCTTGGCCTGCTGCCTCTGCTGGGGAGCTTGGGAGGCCTGGTACTGAGGGAAAGGTTTGTAGGCAGTCACCTTCCTCGTGTAAAAGGACTTCTTACCCGAGCCCTTCTTTTTCTGAGAAGGGGCAGAGGTCTTTCTGGACAGTCTGGTCTGAGTAAGGTGCTCGGTCTCGAGCTCAGCACCTTCTTGGCCATGGGTTTGCCAAAAAGGTTTTCACCTCGGCAAGGGACATTGACCAACTTGTCCTGTACCCAAGGCTCGAGGTCCGATGACTGCAGCCATGCCTGGCATCGGGCGGCGATGCCGGCTGCTGCTGCTCAGGCCGAAGCCTTGAAGCCATTGTAGGCCGCTCAGGACTGGAACCTCTGCAAAGGTTCCCCGGAGAGGCCAGCCGCGAACCCGGACATTTCCTTGGCCAGGTCCTGTAGGTACATGCCCATGTACAGCTGGTAAGAGTGGACACGGCAAGCAAGCATCGAGCCCTGGAAGCACTTTCTGCCGAAAGCATCCAGGTTCCGGGCCTCCCTACTGGGAGGCACCGCAGAGTGCATCTTCTGGCTCTTCAGACGATGCATGGCCGATTCCACCACCATGGAATGGTGCGGCAGCTGTGCCTTCTGGAATCCAGGGCTCTTCCTGAGTCGATAGATGGAATAGACTCTCTTGTTTAGAACCGGCGCCGAGGCCGGTGCCTCCCACGTCCGGAAGAGGAACCGTTCCAGCATCAGAGGAACCGGCACAGTAAAGGCCTCCTTCGGAGGAGAGTCATACTGGAGGGCCTCAAGCTCTTTGGCTTGAGGCTCCTCCTCGGGGTCCGCGGGAATGGCCAAAGCCTTAGCCATATCCCGGACAAATTCCGAGAACTGGGTATCCTCCGGAGGGGACCTACTCCGGGGCTCGGACTGCGGTGAGTCCGATGGGACGCACTGAGTCCGGAAGGTATCGAGGCACTCCTCGTCCTCCGTCTCCCAAGCAGACTCGTCCGAAGAGAAGTCGGGGGGGCTCCGACCACGTGGGTCTCAGTGGCACCCGCCCCGACGCCCTCAGTTCCGAGCGGGAGATCGAGGGTGACCGTGACTGAGGACGACCTCGAGCCTTCATGGTCTCGAGTATTGGCTCGGTCTCCGGGGTCGACTTCGACGTCGATGTCCCGGTGGTCGGGGCAGATGCACCAGTGAGGCTGGCCATCAGTACCCGCTGCTGCTCCATGAAGGCAGACAGTCTGCACTCCAAGGCTGTCATCTTGAGTCCCAGCTCAGGAGACGCAGCAGCCACCGATTCGGGCCCTGGCGGCGCCGGGCCCGACATCGGCTCCCTCAGAGGAGAGTCCACAAGGTCTACAGGACTTACGTGTCTGATGGACTCCAGCTCCACACGAGGCATTTTGGATGGCTTCTCTGCATCCAAAGGCCCGGCGAGGCGGTCAGGGGTCTGAGACCTGGCCCTCGAGGAACCAGGGACCTCTTCCGACGCCGCCCTCGCGAGCCGCTTCTTCCTCTTACGTTCCTGATCGGGGGACCCCCACTCCGAGGAACCCCGGCGATGCTCGGGATCAGACTCCCGAGACGTCGAGGCATCAGATGAGGTCCGGGCCCGGCCGAAGGCAGAGTCCGAAAAAATCCTTTCCTTTTGGTGCTGCCGGCTGCGAAGTGCCTTGGTGGACATTTTACTACATGGGCCACAGGTACCGAAGGCAGCAGTCATGTGTGTTGGTCAGAGACATTAGTTTCTTGCACCGATCACACTTTTTGAAACCACTGGAAGCCATCGGGGGAAAAAAGGGCCCCCGTGAGGTCAAAGGACCGGCTATCCAGGGAAAAAGAAAAAAAAAAGGGCGCGAAACGCCAGCCACGAAGGGCAAAAACCGAAAAATAGTATACGGGCTCGATACCGGTGTACCGAACCCGGCGGAAAGGGGAACCGGCGTCGAACCGGAGAAAATAGCGAAGAATCGCAGAAAAAATGTCAACTTTTCCGGGCGACTTAGGACAAGCATCCGATGGACTCCACGGAAAAAGAAAGAATGGCAAAGATGGCACCTTTAGGTGGGAAGGGGACCGCGCATGCGTGCCTGCATTCCCAAAGGCTTTCTTAGAAAGCTGGGGAAATGCTCCGCAGGGGCTCCATCGACGTCGATGTCACCCATATGTGAGGAATGACTTCCTGCTTGGTCCTGGAGAACATTCCTTTTCCAAGAATATTCTGGCTCCATCCCCTATGACAACCCACATCCAATATAACTTGCTAAACTCTCCCACTTAATCCACTTCTATAAATTCTCTTCCTTATGCACTCCTGCCCCCCTCCTTTTTACCCCCTTACCTTCCCCACTTATTCTTTCAAAATGTACATAGATGCCTTTCTGGCAATACAGTCATACCTCGGTTTTCATTATACTGTTACTTGTTACCTATAGATAGAATAATAATTTGTAGTAGAAAACCTATGTACAACAGTTATAACTACACTGTTATGTAGAGTTCTATGTAAACTGCCTTCAATTGTAGAAAGTGTGTGAGTGAGTGTGTGTGTGAGTGAGTGAGTGTGAGTGAGTGAGTGAGTGAGTGAGTGAGTGAGTGTGTGAGTGAGTGAGTGTGAGTGTGTGTTGTAGGTGTGAGGTTTACTAAGTTAAGGGTTTAAGTGTTGGATATGGTTGTCTGGTAATGGCTTATGGTTTTGAAGTACTGATTGTGAGACTGATTGTGCAATGTTTCGATGTGAGCGATGGGTATCTTCCTGGCATCTCTCTATTTATTGAATTATTAAAATATAAAAATTACAATAACAGAAGGGGGAGTTTTTTAATGACTATGATGCTGAGCTTTTGATCTGCCCTATGGCTCTTTGTTACCGCATAGTGGGAAGTGATAAAATTCTGAAGCTTTTTCTCCCCTAAATTGTTGCTGCCATTGCGGTGTGACATATTCTTCTCCTTCTAGTAGTTGTGACCTCTTTATGAAGTAGGTTAGCTTAGTTGGTACTATTTCTATTGCTTTAGCCTGGGAGTTTTTGCATATTGTGTACTTAATACTCTCAGAGTGAGTGTGTGTGTGTGTGATATATATGGGCTACAGAGGAGGCCCTGGTGTGCTGATCCGCAACTCTGGGGGGACATGGATGACTGGCAGTACCTGGACTGTAGGGCTGACCACAGCATCATCAGGTGCCAGTGTGAATGGGCAGTAAATTCACAAAAGCTGCCCTGCATCAACAAAGCAGGACATGTCCCTGTCAATGGTGGGGGACCCTCGGAATGGGGGCAAGCTGCAGCGCAAACAGCACTAATACATATCCAAACTCACCAGCAGAGGTCTCTGACACTGTGCACATTCATCAGGGCAGAGGATGGTGCTTTTGGTCATGTATTTCTGATGTTTGCACTGTTGCATCTTCTCATTCTGATGGTTTCCTATCAATGACAGGGATATGTTTGAATATGTATTTATTTATTTTATTTATTTATTTGCATTCTCTTATATTTTTTATTTATTTATTTATTTAGACAGTTTTTGTATACCGCCTTATCCTTCAATCAAAGCGGTCACAACACAATTGGGGGATACATTTAACACGCGGGGATATGAGACACATACACTAATACTTACAGGGAACATGGGCAATGGAGGGTTAAGTGGCTTGCCCAAGACCACAAGGAGCATCTGTGGGACTAGAAACCCCAGTCCTTCCGGCCCAAGGTTGCTGTCCTCTAGTGGGATTTGAACCCCGACCTTCCGGCCTGAAGTACCTTGCCCCAATCACTAGGCTACTCCTCCACTCCACACTATGTAGCTGTACAGACCCATTTTAGGATTTTTTGGCCCAGTATTAGCATTGCAAATACTGTTTTCAGCGATGACCACTGTAAGAATAACTAACATCTAATTATCCACTGGCTTTTACAATAGTTTTGGTGCATTTAGATAACCTTGTAGTGTTCTGGGCATGCAACAGACTAGTATATATGGTCTGGTTTGCAAGAACGTATCTGTTTCATTAGTATTAATGTTATGTCTGCATGACCATAACACTGTCAGTGTGAGAATCAGCTTCGGAGATGTACGTTTTGCCAGCGGAGGCGTGCCACATAGAGACGGGAAGCATCTTTTTAAAATAGGGTGAGCACGGGGACGTCCAGGCCGTTTCTGTGTATACCTGTGTCCCTTTATAACAGCGAGGGCCTGCATTTCCTGAGGTGGACTGTTCATGCATCTCCCTGATTCTGGAACTGCGGCCGTGTCTATACCCGCTATTTCGGAATCAGGTTTATAACATCCCCATTTCAATTTAGATGTTTCTGTCAAATATCTTAATCTCTCTCCTATAAGTCAATAGATTTCTCTCATAATGAAGGAATAAAGTTCCTTCCTCAAGTCTTGCTGCGCACCTTCACATGATGAACCCATTGTATAACATCTATACTAAATCTCAGCAAGGTGACACTACAATTGGAGTATGGTAGGAATGAAAAAGAAAAATACATTCTGGCCAAACATCACCCAGGATAAAAGGTGCACTCCCAAAGCTTACGCCATAGGGCTAACGATGGTGGTAGCGATAGTGCAGACATTGCAGATGTAGATAACATCCCTGCCACAGATAAAGGCCACGGTGAGCATGTTCATGGACCCACTATGGCAGGAAATAAACCACAGAAATGAATGAAATCGTTAAGAGGATTAACTACGGTTAAGTGGCCTTCTGCAGATAAAGAGGAGATAATGTACTGCTATTTTTATGCTACAAACCCTAATTTAAATCTAGAGGGTATACAAAGAAAATGTACCAAAAACTGGAAGAAAGAGGAAAAATGCCAGAAGAAAACTGCAAAGAGCAACAGATGCTAATTTAAGATCATTAATTTCACAGATGAAAGTAAAGAAGGACGTGAATGACAGCATCTTGCAGCAACTAAGGGCTTCCAGGGAAAAAGAAATACAGGGGGGAGGAGGACGACTACTACTATTACTTATTATTGTATAGCGCTACAAAGCATAGGGGGAGGCCTAATTTCACCTTCCATAGCATATCTCCAGTCCAGTCCAGATTCCTGGGATATACCAGAGCAGTACTCGGACTTGGGCAGGACCAGCAAGTCTGGCCTGCAACACCCGTGCACCGAACCATGCATCAGCACGCGCCTGAATATCTAACCGACAGTGCCAGATAAAGGTATGCAACGAAGACCAAGCAGCAGCTTTTGCAGATATCTGCAGGCGGTACAAGACCACCCACACTGCTGCCTGAGCTCTAGGGGAATGGGCGTGCAACCCCAATGGAACCTCCTTTAGCCATCTTGCACTGGAAGCCTTTGAGGTCACCTCACCCTTGCAAGGGTCCCCATAAAAGGATAAAAAGACGGTCGATCATGCAAACCGATTCCGTCCTTTTCAGATAATGATAGAGCACTCTGCATACATCCAAAAGATGGAGCTGCAGATCCTCCATATCTGGAAACCTTGGCAGAAGCACAGCCTGATTCATGTGGAACACCAACACTCCCTTGGACAAGAAGGAAGGCACTGTGTGCAACACAACTGTTTCTTTGGAAAGGATAAGAAAGGGCTCTTTACAGGATAACGCCTGCAGTTCCAAGATCCTCTAAGCTCAGCAAATGGCCACCAGAAACACCATCTTCGGTGTGAGATCTTTCAGAGATGCAGTCCCTAGGGGCTCAAAGGGAGAACCGGTCAAAACCAAATTAAGGTCCCAAGCTGATACTGCGGGATGCAGTAGTAGTCGCAACTATCTGACCACTCTGAGAAAGCGCAGGACATCAGGATGAGACGACAAAGAGAGGTCCTGAATGCAACCCCGATAACAAGCGAGAGCAGTGACCTGCACCTGGAGGGAATGCAAGGCTTGGCCCTTCTACAGACCAGCCTGTAAAAAAAGCTATGACATTTGGGACAGTGGCCCACAATGGTCTCAAGTCTTGATGACTTGCCAAACCCAGAAGTGGAACACTTATGAGTGAGAAACAGCATGGCAATGACCTGCACCGAATAACTTTGTTTCCTCAGGTGCACCCTCTCAAGCATCAGGAATGGACCCTATGACAACAGATCGGGTTTTGCTGGCAACCACCACCAGTTGAATGAGGTCAGCATACCATGGTCTCTGAGGCCAATTGGGAGCAATCAACACCACTACCCTCCAGTGCGCTTCGATGAGCTAGAGTAAATGACCTATTAGAGGCCACAGTGGAAATGCTAACACATTGAGTCCCTTGGACATCCTTCCCCGATAGTGGCTGAAGAACTGGGCTACTTTGGCACTGGTGGCAAACACTTTCAGGTCCATTACCCAGCAATCCCCCATCATCAGGTCAGACTGAGAAAGACCAACTGCCCCAGGGTCCATTCCTCAGGATACAACTGATGACAGCTGAGAAAGTCTGTTTGCATATTCTGTATCCCTGTAATGTGGGCCACAGACAATCCTAGAAGATTCATCTTCACCCACTTAAGTAGCAGAGATATCTTCTCTGCCAACAGCATGTTTCCTGTGCCCCTTTGATGCTTGATGTATGCTACCATGGTGGTATTGTCCGAAAAGACTTGCACGGCCTTGTGATGTACTATCAGCAGAAAGGCTTGGAGCACTAGCCAGAAGGCACACATTTCCAGATGACAGATCAACCACGCATTCTGTTCTGCAGACCACTGTCCCTGCGTGACCTGTGACAAACAATGTGCTCCACATCCAGAGAGGCTGGTGTCTGCTGTCACTACTGGCCAGTCCAGTGACTCCAGTGGCATCCTCTTCAACAATTTGGAAGAATCCAACCACCAAGTCAGGCTGCTGCAGACCTCCACCAGGCATAGTAGTTTCCTTGAGAGTGAATGCTGTTGAGGAGACTAATGTGACAGCAGGGTCCTCTGCAGTGGACAGCCTGTGTAGCCTGGCACAGGGAATGAGATCCAACATTGCTGCCATGGACCCCAAAATCTAAGATAAGACCACGCTAACTGGACCTGCTGGCACGAGAAAAGTTGAATCTGTGACTGTAGCTTCAGCATCCACTCTTCCAGCAGAAAAAACAAGCTCTAGCTGGTGTCGAACCATGCCTCCCAAATATATGAGATCCTGAGAGAGCATGAGGTGACTTTTGGCCGTGTTGACTACCCAGCTGAGGTTCTGTAGGGTGGTGAGGACTCACTGCATTGCTGACATGCTTATCTCTAGTGACTTCACTCAAATCAACCAGTTGTCCAGATTGCTCCACAGAGCTGCTGCCACAACTACCATAATCTTCGTGAAGGTCCGAGGAGCTGTTGCAAGGCCAAATGGAAGGGTCTGAAACTGAGAGGGTCCCATAGGGCCCGCAAACCTTAAGTAACACTGATGATACAGGGGGATAGAGACAGAGATAGGCTTCTGTAAGATCCAAGGCTGTCACAAATTCTCTGCTTCAATCATTATTACGGACCAAAAAGTTTACATAAAAAAAGCACAGTACCTGCAGTGACCTGTTGACATACTTGAGGTCGAAAATATGATGATAGGAACTCTCTTTCTTGGGTACCACAAAATACATTTATTTATTTATTTTCATGTATTTAACAGTTTTTTTTATACCACCCTAAAATTAATTGAGAGTGATTTACAGAAAACATTTATTTTATTTATTTATTTAACAGTTTCTTATATACCGCCCCTTCCAGAGATCAGGGGCGGTTTACATTGAACAAAAATCAATATACTTCTGTATATTTTACATGGAACTTGTGTTAACTATGTACACGTTTAGTTACATTGAACATGTTTTGAACATTAACTAGAATAACACTATTCAAACTATGTACAGGTCATCACAACATAATTGAGTTACCGGTATTATTTACAATAGAGATATAGCCATTTGTTTGTGTCAAACATGTCAAACATGTCAACAAAACCAATTTTACATAGAACAGGGGGTAGAACATGGATGCTTATATGGGTTCAAAGTACATGGCTTGCATTTCGTTGTATTTTGTGAGATGGTGTTGGTCTTTGGTCTGATGCCATAGTCTCTCCAATTTCCTTAGTTGTTTCTTCTGTTCGTTGATTTCACTTGAGAACCATGGAGCATTGTGTTTTCTTCTGTTGTCTTGGAATGGTTGGGTTGGTGCTATTGATGCATTGTGGAGTGTTTTGTTCCAACTGGTGATGATGGATGGAGTCAAGATATGTTGTATTTTGCTCACACTCTGGTAGTACTTGCTCTAGGAATTTTTCCTTGTTTAAGGTCTGAAATCTCCTTCTTTCCTTCAGGGTTGTCTCTGGCATCCTTTCCGTTATGGGTGCATTAATGGAGAAGGTGGCTATTTGGTGGTCCGAACTTGGGATTGGTGTGACTGTTAGGTGTGTTAATAGGTTTTGGGTAATAAACTGGTTGGGTGCAAAGGTGAGGTCAAGGGTCCCTCCCTTTCTTGTGGGTTGGAGTGTTCACCATTTGGGTATAGTGTAGAACCTTCATTGCTTCCAGAAAGGTAGATGCATCATGCTGTGGCAGTGATGGGAGATTAGGGTCTTCTAGGATGAGGAGAGGTTTGTTCTGTGTAGCATGGAGCACACTAGCTCTAGGATGGTTGAGAGTTCTTCGCCAGAACTTGGGGCTCTGTATATGAGGCATAATGCTAGGTGCCTATTTGAAATTGTTATCATGTTGCTTCCTTTTGAGTAAAAGGAGGAAGTTGTAGTGAGGTTTAGATGTGCCTCTGCTATGATTAGAACTCCTGGCCCTATGTCTTGAACGAATATATTCAGTATCAATAAATCAAGTATGTCGTTCAATGATATCAGAAACTGGATCCAAAACTAGCCAGTCCGTGGCTTATAATAAAACTATTTCCCAAACTCGTAAAAGGAATAGCTCTTATTATACAATGAGGTCTCAGTAAAAACTTTGGCTGGGCCTCTTAGACTTCCGTCTTAATGAGAACCCATGCTCTGCTCACATCAGTGACCTCGTTACCAGAGTCTATGATAGCTCTTTTAAAACTTGGAAACACTCTCTGTTTGTAGGCCTGTAGTTAAAAATCTGTGTTTGAAAAAATCAGCTGAGAGTCATATGATAGCTCGCTGTTGAAGGAAAACATTCTCTCGTGGTTTAGGAGCAACATTGTGAAAGAAGATTTTTTCAAACACAGGTTTTTAACTACAGGCCTACAAACAGAGAGTGTTTCCAAGTTTTAAAAGGGCTATCATAGACTCTGGTAACGAGGTCACTGATGTGAGCAGAGCATGGGTTCTCATTAAGACGGAAGTCTAAGAGGCCCAGCCAAAGTTTTTACTGAGACCTCATTGTATAATAAGAGCTATTCCTTTTACGAGTTTGGGAAATAGCACCAGATGTCGGCCTACAGCAGCACCATTTGGGGGGGGCAACAGCAGCAGAGCAGAGCAGAGCAGTGCAGTGACCCTTTGAACATTTGCATGCACCCCGTTGCTCACCTTACCTCTGCCAGAGCCGACTCAGCCCTGCCTAAAAGCTTCACAGCGCATCAGTGACCCTTTGAACACCTGCATGCAAACCCTTAAGGACTGTTGATATGTACTGAATGTATAATTATCTCAGTCAGTTCATTAATATTAAAATGCATTATTGTAAATTATATTATCTACTGTGGCTTGTCTTAACCCACAAGAACTGCAAAAACTGAACTTCACCTTCCCTGGGCCACTAAAGTTCTTAGGTTATGCCTCCTTGGCTAAATCAGATGGTATCATGCTCATCAATCATGTTCCCCCCCTGCAACAATGGAGAAGCCCTTCCACCGCCCCCAACCCCAGCAGCCCTTTTCAACCACACACACATGCTTCAACCCTGATCCCACCCACAGGTCTCACTCCTCCATCATCTGCCCCCTACAGCTCCGCAGGTAGACAACTCCATCAAAAGAATGGAAACACAGTGGGAGGTAGAGAGAGGACAAAGGCCTCTTATCCCACCAGCGCTGAAGCACTAAATGGCACATGCTGACCTTAGTAAGACGTCCAGGAGGAATTTTATACTTACTTGTTACAGGAAGCTGGATCTGCTCAGTCATCTCTGAGTCAGGATGATCCATGAAGGGGAGATCATCATCTTGCTTAACACTCAGAGAGAACACCGATGTTACAATCGGAAGACCTGTGATGAAAAAAAAACAAAATATCTAAAAGGATTCATAAGGGATGATCTGACAAACCTAAATTAGTAAATTAATTTTAAGTCAACAAATGTCTGATAGTAATCACCTTATCTCCTGTGATCTCAAAATGCAAAGCCCTTAAATCCAAAACATTTACTTACTCATCGTTGGGTCATTAAAGTTTTCTTTTCCCTCCCACTCACAGTGCTGAGTGAAATATTTCTCATCTTCCTTTTTAATCTTGACTATGACATCAGGATTAACAATTGAATAACCTGTAAACAAGAAATATGAAAACTGCATTTAAATAGGACTCGTAGAACTGTTCTGATGAAGCAGTGTTTCAGTGTGTGGGCATGAAGGTGTGTGTGTTATATATCTTTGGGTTGGTTGTATTTCTCTGACAAAGCCTGGGTGAGATGAGGCAATTGCAAGATTAAAGCTTGGAGGTTTTCTGGTGCAGTCGTTTCTGTTCTTCTCTGTGATATCTGGTTACTGCCTTATGTAGGAGCTGGAGTTCTCAGGAAGGAGTCAGAGGTAAATCCTCCCTCCTGCTCTCCTGAGCCACATGTCTTTGCACAGGAAAGGGAGACAGACTCCAGATGGTCTTGCATGAATCCTCTAATTTATGGTTTACATCTGATCTTACAGCACTGAGCTACATAGTTTGCAGAGCCCGCAGCAGTGGAGTTTGTCACTGGCTTCCAGAGAGCAACAGCAGCTCCTGCTGGATATGAGATGGAATCACAAGCCAGGCTCTACATTTGAGGGGTCTCTGGGGCCTGATACCTGGGATTTCTCCAGTCTAGATAGAATGGCAGCGCACTTCTTGCAATGAGTCTTATATGGCAGACGCTAGATGAGCAGATTTACCTTGTGATATCAGAATGCCGTGAATCTCCTTGATAACCTTCTTGTACAGCTCCTGCTGCCCTTCTCCCAGAATGCCCCACTCCACTTCTGAGAAGTAAGCAGCGACGTCCCTGAATGTGACCGATGCCTGGAACAGCAAACAGGACACTCAGCTGCACTTTCATTCTGGGGTGTGTGGAATAGAATTTGCCAGTGAGATTAGCAAGCTCCTTTCTTCTAAATATCCAGTATTTTGTTTAGATTGCCTGGTCCCCAGAGAAACTCTGGAAATCTCATCTCCTGTCTTTATGAGCAGTTGGATAGAGGATATGGCACTAGCTTATATGGGTTGGAAAGGGGTGGCAACAACTGCTGAAGGGGTGATGGAGGCTCGTGGGTTGGAGACTGAAGACAGGAAAGTGGAAAGTGCTGGGGTCAGACCTGGGGAGAGGAGTAAGAAAGCGTCTGAGAGTCAGACAAAGAGACGGAGTGTAAAAGTGTGTCTGTGTCTGTGTCTGTGTTCGTGTGTGTGTGAGAGAGAGAGTCTAAGAAAGTGCATTATTACAGAGAAGTGGATTAGCGACTCTCATGAATGGGATACAGTTGTCTCAGGTTATAATATGCTCAAGACAAAGATGGTAGCAAAAGGAAAAGAGTACAGTAGCTCTAAGTCAAAAACAGTATCAAAGTGGATGAAATGCAGAGGGCACAGGAAGCACTGTGGGATGCGACAGAAAGAAGCCATAGTACCCCTGTGTGCATTCATGTGATCTACAGATCTGCAAATCAGATGGAGGAACTGCACAAAGATATGACTGATGACACACAAAAGGTGGGCATTAAGGAGGACGTGTTATTGGCAGGAAACAGTAACCTGCTAGACATCAATTGGAGTATCCGGTCTGCAGGTTAGGAAATTCAGCAGCACTTTTACATGCATTAATGCAGCTGGAAACATCATGCTTTGTGGGCCAAATTAATGCATGATAACGGAGCCCAATCCAAAGCCCACCATCTACTGAAGAAGCCAGGGATGTGTCAATTAAAAATAGCACCTCCCTGCCTATTCTCACAAATCCCTGGCAGCCTATCAGTAAGGGCTACCACCCCCCTCCCCCCCATCCCATGCAACTATCAATTTTGCAGAGTACTCCAATACAGTCTGGCAGGTGAAAGCTTTCTACCAATGACACTTATCCCTTCATTCCCAACTTTTAGCCGTCTTCAGACAGATCTCTGTCCAGTTCCTCCATCTGAGACAGAGGTCAGGGAAGCAGACATGCACATATGGAGTTGCCATTTCCCTTTTCTATGATGACCCACAGCACCTTCTCCTTTCCCCATGTCCTCTGTATTTCAGTCACTTTGACATTTTTTGACAGGTATTCAGGTGCTGCAGGTTAGTAAATCCTGCAATAAGTATTCTGCGATAATAACTGTAAAAACCTGCTATTTTATCACAGCTTTGTAAACAGATCCTTAAGAGTGAAGGAACTTGCCCAAGATCACATGGATTGTCTGTAGGAAAGCAGGGTTTGAATTCTGTATATTATCTTGCTGCTCTAACTAGTAGGCTATTCCTCCATTTCAGAAAAAGACAAACTGGAAAAGAGGAGAAAAAGCTGAAAGAGCAGCAAAGGGCATGGATTCTGCCTTATTTGGCAGAATAACCACACAAGGTACGTCCCAGGATGCCCCTCATGGGGTCAGGTGCTGCCATTTTCCAGGATGGTGGTGCAGAGGCAGGAACATGTAGGCATCACTCCTGCCTCCCTACGAAAAAGATACCAGGATGGGAGGATCAGAGATACTAGAGGGGAGGGACTGCAGAGTGCCAGGGGTTGGGGGTGTAGTGGTCTCTTGGGCAACCAATTTATTTTGTGGGGTTCAGGGGTGGGGGAGCTAAGGGTCACTAGTTTATGGAATTTTTTTTTAGAGTTCAGGGGGTGGGGGACCAGGGCCACCAGGCCACCAGTGATGTTTTTTTAGAGGAGTCAGGGTGAGGGCTGTTGGGATCTTTAGGATCAGGGAGTTTCAGGCCGGTGAATGAGCCTCTTTGGGCCATCTGACCTTTTTGCTTCTGGCTGCAAGTAGTTCAAACCCATGTGCACATATGTCTTGCACCCTCTGTCTTCTTTTGCACAAAACTTTGCACACAGCTATTTAGCATTACATATTGTTAATGTATATTTTGGGAACAAAATTATGCATTAATCTTGCATTAGAAAACTGCTCTGAGCTATAACACAGCTCTAACCAGGGGCGGCTCTACCATGAGGCAGAGTGAGGCGGCTGCCTCAGGCGATAAAGTTTTCGGAGTGGCAAAAAATGCCCCCCAAACACCCCAAGGACAGCCACCTCACTCTGCCTTCTGTTTAAAAAAAGTATTCCAGTTTACCGCCACTTCCATAAAGTCTGTGACAGCCACGGCATGACCTCCCTCAGATCGGTGACAAGCAGCAGACAACGGGTTTGGAGGAGTTAAAAAAAAACACAGAAGCACGAGGTCTTCTAGACTCTGGCATGTTTAGAAAGCCTTGCTGGTCCCGCCCACCTCTGATGCATGCCTCGCATCAGAAGGGGGCGGGACAAATGAGGCATTCAAAGCACACTGTAGTCAGGAAGATTCTGCAGTTTTATTTACTTGCCGCTGCCGCCACCACCACTACTGTTACCACTAGCGCTGTCACTGCCGCCGCCCCCCAGGGCCAGCAACTGCTTTCCGCCAGATTCCAGGAGTGAGTTGCCTGTCAGAGCTCCCCCTTAGCTCGGTGTTGACTCGATGCAAGTTTCGTCCACCAGCTGCGATTGCGGTTCCTGCTGCAAATCTGTGGCCTCCCGTTGTAACTGAAGCCAAAAGCAGCTGCGATGTCTCTCTCTCTCTCTCTCGGCACTGACCTCTGCCACCAGCCTGCTCACTGCCGCAGGGCCGCGGCTGCCCACAAGTGCCTGCCCAAAATAGACCACAGCTTCCACGGCTCTCAGCTTAGCGCTGCTTCTGGGGCCAAAAATAAAACTCGGACCCACAGCCAGCTGCCCTCATCCCCTTTGAATGAAGGCCCTTTGCACTGCAGCCTCTACAGGCAGGTAAAAAATATATATTTTATGGCTCCTCTCTTGTTTTCTGTTTTCACTTGCACTAATATTTTGAAAAACATGTCTTTTTAAAGTATTTTAAATACTGTAGGAGAAACTATTTCAAATGTTCTTTTTCAGTTCTTCCAAAGCTTCTAATTTTTCCACTTCTCACCTCAGCGAAATAAAACTTCAAGAAAAGAAACATTTGAGAGGGCCGTGTTAAGGGTTGAAAAGTGATAGATGCAGTAACAAGAGAGGGGTTGAGGACTGGACGGTAAGAAGGAAAAGTAAAATCTGAATTGACAGAGAAAAATAAATGGAAGAAAGCTGAAAAGAAATGATAGAAGCCAGAGATGTAAGGAAGTGATAAAGACGAGGGGAGAGAAGTGGCGGATAGACCAGAGACCCTAGAAAACGAGTTGAGACAACAGAGGAGAGCAGAAATCAGAGACTGAGATCAGCATGATTAGAGAGTAAAATGTCTAGTCTACAAATGTAGAAAATTATTATTTTTTTCAGTTTAGTGATTGGGGTATGTCAGTCTTTGGAATGTACATGTTTTATCTTTAAAGTTTGCACAGTACATGGGCACATGTGTCTCTTTCTATTTCCCTGGTGTTGTACTGCATGCAGGGGGGTAGCCAGAGGTGGGCAGTGGCCTCTCCATTTTGGCAGGAGGCCCACCAAATCATTGGCAGCAGAGCATTTGAATGAGAGGATAACGCGAGGCAATGTCAACAGGCCCCACCAAAAAATCAGTCCTGGCTACGCCACTGATGCAGAGCCTGGCTTCTTGGGGTATCAGCTTAATTTTGTCTATATATGACTATTTTTAATGTGTTAATTTATTCCTTACGTGATGAGGCTCTGTTTACTGAGTGTGCGACCAAGGCATGGAGTTTCTATGTCGGGATTGGTAGTAATGCAGCTTGTTCAGTTTTCTGGATAGGTGTATGGATTTTCTATGGCCTATTGCAATATTTACAGTGCTCTCTTTTCTAGATAGGCCCCTTGTGTGAGCTTTTGAAGTTGTTGCTGTAATGATACAGTAGATTTTCTCTTTAGAGGTCAAGTAATTCTTGTAAGGTTTTGTATTACGTTACAATATGATACTCTGCACTGCTAACAGAAAGTATTATGTAACCTTCTCCTGACTTGTTACTATGTAACTATTGAAACAACAACTGTTTACTAAGTGGTAAGAGAGGTCTCAGAAAACAGCCCTATACACATCAACGACCCTCTATTAAACACCACTTATTAGTAAAATTTTGGCTGCCACCGTACATTAATAGTCAATGGCTGCCCGATTTTCTGAGATCTCTCTTACCACTTAGTAAACAGTTGTTGTTTCAGTAGTACATAGTAAGAAGTCAGGAGAAGGTTACATAATACTTTCTGTTAGCAGTGCAGAGTATCATATACAACTGCTACATTATTGCTCTGACGAAAAGTGACTGTGATCAGATTACTTTACAATATGCCCAGTACTGGTGAGGATTTATATTGCTGTTACTGAGATGACACTAGAATTGGACATTACTTTTGGTATGTTGAGTTCTAATGAAATGTCCTAATTCTGCTGTGCACCTATTGTTGGGAGAGGGTTTCTCTGGATAGAGAATATTATATTAAAAAAAAAGCAAAAACTACAGCACAGTTTAAATTTTATTTTGGTGTTACAAACTGTGCTGTGGTTCTTGCAAGTGACCACATACTAAGGAGCAAAAAGAAAAAGCATTTCCTTTGCCTTTTGCAGAATATATATTTACATTAAATACCATGACGGTCTAGTGTGCAGTGTCAAGAGTCAATATGTTTTATATTAGATTCCCAGGCTATATAATTAAACAGCTACAAGTTTTGCTGAATAACACATTGCAAAAATTTAAAAACACGATATAGGCTGGGAAAATGTTGCTTCCTTTATTCATGGAGCCACCACCTGACTGGTGTCCTGAGTGAGGGGACTCCTGTTCCCTGACTAGAGCTCTGAGGAGGCTCCTCCATTTTGGCTGGGGGGGGGGGGCAACTCATCTCTGGCCTCAGGCAGCAGATTGTCTTGAGCCACCCCTGGCTCTAACACAATGTTCCTGCAGCAAGGTCAAGGAGGAAAAGTTGCAAGAGCAGCATTTGCAAAAGTTTTCTTTGAAATGCTGATGCCCTTTGCAGAATAGGAGAATAAACAATTCTTACCTTATCAGAACCCAAAGCAGACATTTCCCTCCTGTTTTCCTTCTGCATTCTTAGGCTGCTGAGAAGAATTCCCTGTTAATGGAAGGAAGAATAAGGCAGAAGGATGCTGCACTAATTCCTAAGGGTCTCACGTAGTCCCTTCTCTCCCATTTGCAGATCAGGGGCTGGGGCTTGCAGGGATTTCCTGTCCTGGGGAAACTGGAAATTCCTGCTTCTAACACAAGTCTTTCCTTCTCTTTGCAAACTTAGCAGACACTGTAAGTAACTAGACAAAGCAAACAGGGTAGAGCATGCTCAGTATGCTGTTGTGACATCATAATGTAGGAGCCCGCCTCCTTAAGGTGGATCTGCAGAGATGGCAGAGGCAGAGTGTCCCAGGCGGCAGAGGAAAGTAGGATCACAGTATTTTAAATTCTGCATGTTTTATTCATATATTTTTGTGCAGAAGTTTTCCATCATAAAGCCTAACTCCTCAGCTCTCTCACTCCAATCACAGCTCTCTCTCAGCTCCCAAGCCTTCCCTGCCCCCCCACGCCCCCAGGGCCAGCGCTACCTGGTAAGCTGGGTAAGCGCTGTAGGAGGGCGCCAGCACCAGTCACCCGCCACCACCGCTTCAAAAAAAAAGAAAGCAGCCACTGGAACATTTCTCTGTTCCCACAGCTCTTCTCTCTTTTAGACCGCTGGGTCTCGGAGTTTCCAAAGGCAGTAATAATCATTTTCTGAGAAACAGGAAATGCTTGTTACTGCTGGAAGCTCCGCAATCCAGCAGTTTAAAAGAGAGCAGAGTGGCAGTAACAGAGAAATGTTCCCACAGCTGCTTTCACTTTTTGAAGGATGAGTTGAGGAGAGGAGGAAAGGGGCCAGAAGGGAGCAGACACTGGGTGAGGGGGGGCTGGAAGGAAGCAGACGTGGGGGAGGGGGAGCTGGAAGGGAGTAGACATGGGGGCTACAAGAGAGCAGACACCAGGGTGAGCTGGAAGGGAGAAGGCCGGGGGGGGGGGAGGGAGCTGGAAGGGAGTAAACATGGGGGCTACAAGGGAGCAGACACTGGGGAGCTGCAAGGGAGCAGACATGGGGGGGGCTACAAGGGAGCAGACACTGGCAGAGCTGGAAGGGAGCAGACACTGGGGGAGCTGTAAGGGAGCAGACATGGGGGGCTACAAGGCAGCAGACACTGGCGGAGTTGAAAGGGAGCAGACATTGGGGGCTACAAGGGAGCAGACAATGGCAGAGCTGGAAGGGAGCAGACATTGGGAGCTGGAAGGGAGCAGACATTGGAGGCTACAAGAGAGCAGACACTGCAGGGAGTTGGAAGGGTGCAGACACAGGGGGGGGATCTGGAAGGGAGAAGACACGGGGGGGGGGATCTGGAAGGGAGCAGACATGGGGGGCTACAAGAGAACAGACACAGCAGGGAGGTGGAAGAGAGCAGGCACGGGGTGAGCTGGAAGGCAGAACTAAATGGGGGGGGACTTGGAAGGGTTCAGACACGGGGGGGATCTGGAAGGGAGCAGACACAGGGGGGGAGTTGGAAGGGTGCAGACACAGGGGGGGGATCTGGAAGGGAGAAGACACAGGGAGGGGGAGTTGGAAGGGTGCAGACACGGGGGGGATCTGGAAGGGAGCAGACATGGGGGGAGGGGGGAGCTGGAAGGGAGCAGACACGGGGGGGGGGGGTTGGAAGGGAGCTGACACTTGGGGATGGGACTGGAAGGGGGATGGACAGAGAAGAGGTGACTGGAAGGGAACTGACATGTGAGGAGGCTCTGGGACTGGAGGTTCGCTGATACCTGGGATGATATTTGGACTAGAAGGGTCTGGACGATGGAGGAGGGGGACTAGAAGGGAATAGACACCAGTGGCAGTGTTGGGAATGCAGGGGGGTTGACACTGGGAAAGGAGGCTGTAAAGGGGGCTGATACTGGGGAGGGTTACTGGGACTGGAAAAAGGCTGATTGAAGAAAATGAAGAAAGCAAAAGGAGAGACCAGAAATGGCAGATGGACTATAGACCATAGAAAGAGAGCTAAGAGAAGACAGAGGAAAAACAGAAACCTCAGAAAGCCGCGCCAAGGAGAGTGATTGAGGCGGGATCTGCCGGCAGGCCGTGGGGGGGGGGGGGGAGGCCCACGGTAGACACTTGATTCTGCCGCTGCCACGGCGGCAGCAGCAGCAGCAAGTTTCTTTTTTCTTTTAAAGTTTCCCTGAGCTAATTAGGGAGAGGAGGGGTTAGGACTGGTAATGGGCTATGGGGGGCTAAGACTGAAAATGGAGTGATGGGGGCTTAGGACTGGTAATGGCCTATGGGGGGCTAGGACTGGTAATGGGCTGGGGAGGTTGCTAGTACTGGAAATGGGTTGAGTGGAAGGGGGGACTTGAACTGCAAATAGCTGAGGGGAAGGGGGACTTGAACTGCAAATAGCTGATGGGGAGGGAGCTAGGACTGGAAATGGGCTGAGTGGTGGGGGAGAGCTAGGACAGGAAATGGGCTGATGGAGGGGCTAGGATAGGACTGGAAATGGGCTGTTGGGGGGTGCTAAGATTGGAAATGGGCTGTGGTGGGGGCTTGGATTGAAATGGACTCATGGAGGGGCTAGAACTGGAAGTAGGCTCATGGGGGGCTTGGATTGGAAATGAGCTGATGGAGGGACTCGGATAGGATTGGAAATGGATGGGGGAGCTAGGACTGGAAATGGGCTGATTGTGGGGCTAGTATAGGTTTGGAAATGGGCTGATGGGGGGGGGGGGGCTAGGACTGGAAATGGGCTCATGTGGGGACTAGAAGGGAGTGTATGCTGGGTGGGCCTGGAACTATAAGGGAGCTGATGCTGGGGGAGGATTCGAATGGGATGGAGCTGGGAGAGTGAAATGGAGAGGGGAAAAATATTTTGTGTGGGAGGGAAGAAAAATCTACAATTGGCCGGGTATTGGGAGAGTAAGTGGGGATTGAGGATGGAGAGGTAAAATTTGAGTGGATGAAATAGGAATGAGGAAAGAGCAAAAGGAGAAAGATTAGTATGTAAAAGCAGATGTAGAGAGAAAATGGAAAAAAACTAGAAGAGAGAAGAAAGGAGGGAGGAAAAATAAAATGGACAGCAGACGATGGATAGTAAGCAGAAGACACAAAGAAACCAGAAGAAAGTGGCTGGAGCAATTGCAACTGAAAAAAAATTCACAAAAGGTAGAAAAATATCTCTTTATTTTGAATTTATTAACTGGAATATGTCAGCTCTGGGAAATGTGCATCATTAACGTCTGCGCTTTGTTTAGTACAAGAGGAAATTAATTTATAGTTTTATTTCTACAGTGTTGTTGTACATTCCAAGTTTGGCTTTTTGGGTTCCCAGGTTAAGTATTGCCTTCCTGTTTCTAAATTGTGATTCCTTGTTTGGTGATGGTCTATGTTCTGCGTGTGTAACTGAGCTGAGGTGTTCTGTTTATGTAATTCCTTTTTGACATTGTCACTTGTTCTCTTTCCCCAGTAGGTCATGTATTGTTATTCTCTGAAATGTATTGGTTTAATATTTGCAGTATTGCCTTTTGATAGGTAGAGCATGGTGCTTTGTGAGTCCTGGTAGTGCTGTTATGATACGGCGGGTTTGCTATGGGTTTTAATGGTCAGTGTTTGTAGTAGTTTCTAATGTACCTGGCGGTTGGCACTGGATTATAGTAATGTAGAAACCTTTAGTCTTTCTTTAACCATACACTCATGAAGAGGCATGTTTACTAAAAGTTAGTGTATGGTAACATTATGGACATATTTATGCAAATGAGGCCCCTCTGCATGCAGCTACCCTTATCTCTCCCTTACCTCCCTTCTTTCTTCCCCAGACACATACCTCCACCTTTATTTCTCCCCATCCCCCAGGCATATACCCATCTCCAGCTTCCAGTCCTATCCCCCCACCCCTCCCTGACTCATCACCAAGGGTGACCCATCCCAATGAGTGAGTGAGATTTACCACACAATGAGTGAGATTGAGGCCATGAGTGAGGTTTTTCTCACTGTGTATTCGCAGTATAAATTTGGAAGATCTGCATTTTGTACTGCTTTGCAAATAAAAGTAGCATCCCAAAATAATATCTAGCTATCTTTGGTTTAGTTTTAACTTGTCTTTCAATCCTTCACTCCAGAGCAGAGCTAGGGTATTTTTCTGTAAACTCAATACAAAAAAACGTGTGAGTTTGTTGAGTTGTAGCTTGTGGCCTGGGATAGTGATGACAGTGCTTTGAGGTATTTCAGGAGGCCGAGGACCTCGTTCCTGGGGCCAGCATGTTGGCTGGTGACAGTGCTAGGTGGGTATAGAGTTTCTGGATGAACTTTGGGTATGTTAGGTCCTCTGGCGGAGAGGGGGGAGGATGAAGGTGGAGGTGCTGGCAAGGGTTCCAAGGGGAAGCCACTGCCAGAGGAGCCCATGATGGCAGGCTATTGTCCCTCGCTGTTCGATGATAGAGGGCTGTGCAAGAACCCGGTGGGGGAGGGAGATGCTCGGGGTGAGGGAGTCCTGGGTAGTGGCTCCCTTTCCACTGGTGGTGGCATGGCCGGATTGCACTGCGGGGGCTAGAGCGGTTGTAAGGAACATGGCCAGCAGATCCATCATGGCCAAGGCTTGGAGCACAGAGGAGAAGGAACCCGCCAGGCTTGAGCCTAGAGTGCTTCATTTATGGGCAGACTTGCTACAGTTCTTGTGGTCCTTGTCCACGTTGAGATGGTGCCTGTGTGGGCTGCCGGTGGTGCGTTGGCTGCTCCAGTTGGAGGGGGAGCTCCTTCTCCTTCTTGCATTGCGCCTCTCAGGGTGTCTTCCCCTCTCATGCCGGTAGCAGCTGCAGGAGCCACTTGTGCTGCTGCTGCTGCTGAGCCAGTGTTTTCTCTTGTTGCAGCTGCAAAACACGTAGGGGGCTTTTGTCAGCGTTGTGGCAGTCTCTGTGCCATTCCTCAGCACTGTGGCAGTCTCTGCATCATTCTGTGCTTCCTCTATTGACATGGTGACGATGTCTGTTGTCATGGTGCCAATCAATAGTGCTGGCAGTGGGTGGAGCCAAGGCTGCAGGTCCTGGATCCTTAACTGGGACTGCCACTGGAAGTGTGGGCAGCGTGGCTGAGGCCCTGGAGGATCGTTGGTTGGGTCTGGAGCATCAGCAACGGTTGTTGGGGATCCTGGAAGCTGTGCCATGCAGGAGATGGAGGCTCCAGTGGGTGCATCTCGTGTGGAGGCTGGAAGCGGGGTTGGCATCTTCATGATGACCAAGACGATGGCGGCCATGCAATTGCCTTTGTGTATTGGGTTCTCTGGCCAAATCTCCCCTTCAGGTCAGCGTTTGGAGGTGGCATGCAGCGCACTCACTCAATCATTCTGCAGTGGAGTCCAGGAATTCCTGCAGAGCATGGCGTCAAGATTGACGAACCCTGGGGGACATCTTTCCACAGTGAAGGCAGTCCTGCACCCCATGGGATTCTCTGAGACATCTCATGCATCTGTCATGGGCATCCGTGAAATTAATTTGCATCCTTCATCTGGGGCACTTCTTGAAACCAGGTTTGAGTTTCTCTTTTATGTCCTTGGTCATCCTGGCAGTTGCAGGAGAGGTAGATGAAAGATTAGAGGAGAGCTGAACTTCCGTCCTTCTGGCTGGGTGGAAGAAACAAGAGTGAGCCAGGTAGGAGGGAGGGGGGGGGGCCCAGGGCGTAGGGGTATCTGGGCATATGCTCAGAAAGACTTTGCCTTTCTTTGCTATAGGAGAGCACTTCCCTCTGTGGTGCCGTCGGATGACATCACTGCTTCCTGCTTGACCATGGAGAAACGAGCTTTCTGAACACTGGCTTCTACATGTTTTATGTTTATATTTTGCACAATCCAGGGGCATCTACATTTCTCTTTTTCTCTGGCATTATAATGCATACAGAGTCTGACTTTTTGGGTTTCAGTTTGAGCTCCTCCTTGCTCCCCACTGGAACTTAAGAACATAAGATATGCCATACTGGGTCAGACCAAGGTCCATCAAGCCCAGTGTCCTGTTTCCAACAGTGGCCAATCTAGGTCATACATGTCTAGCATTCTCCCCAAAAGACACGGGTTCCTCAGTGCTTGTATTGGGTCAAGCAGTGAGATCCTGGGTCCCTTTTAATAATGGTTTATGGACCTTTCCTCCAGGAACTTGTCCAAACCTCTTTTAAACACAGCTACACTAACAGCTTTTACTATATCCTCCGGTAACAAATTCCAGAGTTTGATTACACGTTGAGTGAAAAAATATTTTCTCTTATTAGTTTTAAATAGATTTAGCTTCATTGCATGTCCCCTAATCTTTTTATATTCTGATGATATAAACAATTGATCTATGTTTACTCGTTACATTCCATTCATTAATTTATAGATCTCTATCATATACCCCCTCAGCCGTCTCTTTCCAGGTTGAAGAGCGCACCCAATCAGCCCGGCATTGGGCAGGACTTGATTGAAGGATAAGGCGGTATAGAAAACTGGTTGGTTAAATAAATAAATAAAATAAAATAAAAGTGCAGCGGTGTACTTAGGCGTGCCCCTTTGGTGTGGTCCTTAGACAGGCACCATACAGGCCCACGGAATTAAGCATGAACACCTCTCCAGCTATGTCGCAGATGGAAGCAATGCAAACACAGCAGCCAGCAGTCCAAGTTAAACCTGAGGATCATCAGAAACAGGTTTGCTTAGGAAGCTTAACTCCCTAAATCCACCATCTGAACTCCATCACTCCTCCACTAAAAGCCATCTCCACAGACACACCAGATCCACCTTCGTCAACAGCAGACTCAACTCTACCAAAGCCAGCTACTGCACCACCACCTACCGGACCGTCCCACCATCAGTGCACCGTGCTGAAGTGCCCTCCACATCTGGACCACTCAACAGCAAGTCATATAGACCTCAGACATCTCTCCTCAGCAACACACGTGGACACCACACTCCGTTCACCTCCAAACATAAATATAATTCCCTCAAGCAGAATGTTTCACACAGCCTCATACATCATCATCCTACTCCTTGCCAGCCGCTCCGTCATCCAATCCTCAGGTCTCATCACAATGTCATTCATCCCAATTATACATCACTCACAGTGCAATAGACTCCAGCCCACTATTCTCAAGCAGAGAACAAGGAACACCGATAACCTAATTAACATACGGCCCTCCCACAGTCCCCCATCTTCAAATAGCATACCACCCCCTACCCAGCCACTCAGAAGTGCCCTTATAAATACCAGGTCTGTACGCAACAAGATCCTCACAGTGACGGACTATATAAAAGAAAACCATTGACATATTCTGCATAACAGAATAATGGCTCAAGAGAGAGGAAAGTGTCCTACTAAACCAGCTTGCCATCCCTATGTACCAGCTTTTCCACCAACTAAAATTACATTAGAAAAGAGGAGGAATAATCATAAAGGCAAGGAAGGACTCCATCATGCTCTCAAGGCGCTCTGGATATCATCTCCATAACCAATTCATACTTATCAATTTGCTTCTCATACAGATCTCCTTCAGCAGACCCATTGACCTCTCTCCATTAATCAAAGAAACATGCTAAGAGAACCACAAAAACAAATGGCTCATCCTCCTGGGTGACTTCAACCTCCCCTCCTTACCAACCAGCCAGACCACTCTCTTCCTCTAAGCACTTGAAGCACTACAGTTCAACCAGATAATCACTGGACCAACGCATAGCAAAGAAGGAACCCTTGACCTCATATTCACACCATCCAACTGGCGAAACCGAAACCTTTTCCACATGACCAACATCACATCCGTGCCCTGGTCAGACCACAATCTTATCACTTTCAATCTCCTGCACCTACCTAATGCAAATGCCCTCAAATCACCATTACCCAAATCACGGAGATTCAAAGTCTTCAATAAAGACACTTTTATAAGCACAATCCCACCTCTCCCTTAAGCTAACCCAGCTAGTATTGACACATTCATCTTTAAATGGAAAACAAACATCTCTTCATATGCCATCACGCTGGACAGAACAGCCAAGATAAATCGACTATATCAAGCGACATGGTTTACTCCTCAACTTAAAAATCTAAAAAGGAGACTCAGACAACTCGAGTGCTATGGAGACGACAAAAAAATCCAACCAACCACTCGACTTATGCAAGCGCACAGGCAAACTACTGTGTACTGACGCTCCGCATAAAAGAAGAATACCACTCCAATCTTCTAAATGCATCCCTCAACTGACCCAGAGAGCTTTTCAATATAACCCTGAGCCTGCTTCAAGCTCCAACAAGTGCAAAACCTAACCTCAACTTAGCACCTGATCCCATGGCTCAATTTCTTCAAGCCTGGCAGCTGACCACCGCAGTTCAGCACCTGCCTGCCCCTGACCCCATCAACACCCCAAACAAAAAAAACTGATCAATTTTTAGGCGCTTATGCACCAGGGAGATTACTGACAATATAGCAAACCTCAACTGCACCACCTCATCACTTGATTCCTACCCCTTCTTTTGGATCAAAATGACCAGACATGACCTTGCCCCAACTATTCTTCACCTGGTCCATGCATCTCTGTCACTCGGCCACATGCCAACTCCTCTCAAGCTAGCCTCCATCAGACCCCTACTAAAAAGCCACTCAGCTTTGGAGTGGAGGAGTGGCCTAGTGGTTGGGGCAAGGTACTTTGGGCCGGAAGGTCGGGGGTTCAAATCCCACTAGAGGACAGCAATGCAGCTGACCCCTCAGCCCCAGCCTCCTACAAGCCTATATCAAGCAATCCCTCCCCAGCCAAAATCATAGAAAAGGCAGTGCAAACATGCCTCCCTTGACAAGCACCAGCATGGATTCAGGCCATTTCACAGCACCGAAACCCTTCTGACCTCCCTCCTGGGTAACTTAATCAAAAGGTACACAGAAAACACCCAATGATTTATCCTCATCTTTTGACTTCTCTGCTGCCTTCGATTTGGTCTCCCACACCAAGCTATGCTCTCGCCTCCACTCAATCGGTATCAGAGGTACAGCTCTACAGAAGTTTCAGTCTTTCCTCTCCAACCGATTCCAACAAGTACGAATTGGAACTGAAACCTCCAAACCTTTCCACTACTACAGGGATTACCTCAAGGTTCTACATTATCATCACTTCTATTCAACATTTTCATCCAGCCCCTAAGTATACTCATAAAACATTATAAGATCCACTATCATCTGTACGCAGATGACATACTGATCTACACCCCATTCTCCACCACCAACCTGGACTACTCCATGATCAGCAGATGTCTAGAAGATACCATCCAATGGCTCAACACACACACAATATATACATCAACCCCAGCAAAGCAGAAATCCTCCTCATATCCAAACATCTATCTTTCACTCCTCCAAAGTCTATCAGTCTGGCCAATTTAACCCTACACATCAAACAACATGTAAAATATTTGGGCATCATCCTGAATCACCACCTCAGCTTCCACCACCACATTAACCAATTACTAAAGCTGCCTACTTTACGATGAGAACATTGACATCTGCGCCCACTGCTGGACTCTAATGACTTCAGAAACATTTGCCAATCAATCATCACCTCCATCCTGGACTATGCAAACATAATATACCAGGGTCTCACTAAAACTACCTTACTTCCCTTACAGCTTGCACAAAACTTCGCAGCTAGAATAATCACAGACACGGACCCACGAGAGCATATCACCCCCACTCTGAAACAGCTACATTTGCTACCGATTCACATGAGGATCAAATATAAAGTCACACTAACTATATTCAAGACATCCACCACCTCTCAGCAGACATCCTTCTCCCCCTTCTTCAACAAGCGATCAACACGGTTCTCCAACCACAGCCTCCTCTCGCTTCCAGCTTCTTTCATCCACTCCAACAATACCACTACTAACAGAGCCTTCTCCTGCTGTGCACCACAAACTTGGAACTCCCTCACCCCAGAAATACGAGCCCTCACAGACCTAGGCGGATTCTGGAGCAAGCTAAAAACCTCCCTCTTTTTGGAATACTTTGGCAGAGACTCTTAGCCACCCTCCCATCACATCCTCATATGGATTTCATGCAGCACCAATTCAGCTTTATGGAAATAGTTATGTTTCACTCATTTAAGTTATTTATCGTTCCCTATGTTCGATGTAAGTTACTTGTTCTTTTGTTCCATGTGAACTGCTGTGACTGGTAGATATAACAATATAAAAAAGTTGTTAAATAAATAAAAATAGATAGCTGACTAGGCCAGGACCCTGATCTATCTTGCTGTGTCATCAGATAAGCAGCCAAAAGCTCTTTGTTTAGTGCTACCTTGTGTGGGTGGGGGATTGGGTAAAAAACAGATCCTCCAGATCCAGTGCTTTCTGCTTTAAAACATACTTTATTCTCAGTGCCCATGTTCAGTGATGGAAGTATTATGTAGCTACTCAAGGCCTGTAGCCCTCAGTTACATCCTCCCTTGGTCAGCGTGAGAGACCATCGACCCAGAGTAACATGGCCCATGGAAAAGGTATGGCCCCCTTGGTGCATGTATGCTCAGCTACAGGCCCCCCCATGCAAGGTAGCCATGGGCTAGTTGCTAGTTAGTGCAGTACCTAACTTGAATGGCCCTCTGCTGGCTCTAACCCTGGCTATGAGGCCAGTCCTGACTGCAGCACAGATCAGCAGCCCTACCTCTTGACACCTCCACAGCACAGAACACCAGCAGCTATTCCATACATATTAAGCTATGTACAATTGTTGGTGTGTTGGTGGATGTTTGCTCACTGCCCTAGCAGGGTGACTGTGATAGGCTGTAGCCTATAAACTATAAGCTGTATGCTATGACCTGTAAATATGATGGGCCTGTAAGACGTGACTTGGCTTTTTAAACCTGTTACTTTTCAGTACGGCTGCTAAAAGAATCAGAATTGCCAGTTAGAGAAATCTGCTTCTTGCCAAGTCTGCATAATGTCTTTCAACACTTTTTGGTTAACACATTTCTGATTGAGATACATTCACATTAGCAAAAGTCCTTGGAGCAGAAATTAGCAAAAGCCTTTGAAGTAGAATTGTATCAAATGCATAATGTATCTTAACTTTTAATATGCCTTTTGTTTAGCTGAAATGAAAAGGGGGAATAGTGGAAAAGGTCCCAACCCCCATCTTAGTGAGAACTAAAAGTCTGTGAAAGTTTGAGAGAGCTGTTTTGAAATTGCTTAATAAGAAGTTTTCATGAGTGCATAAATCTTCCATTATTCTTTTGTGTTCTGAGGATAGAAATGTTTCAATACATGCATTCCTGAAGCTAGGAACGACCTTGCTGTAGAAGTGTAACGAGACCTAAAAACTGCACCTTTGTTGGAACAGTTCGGGAGGGGGGAGCTGGGTGCTAGGCCCAGGAGGGATTTCTGATTGGACAAATGCAGGGGGTGTTGGGACCAATGAAGAGTTTGCATGTATCAAACTGTTAGAAATGTATATAATGAATTTGCTTCTGTATAACTGTGCTCAGACACTTTCAGGACTTGATCCTGTTTGGGCCTTGTGCACAATAAAAAGGCTTGGATCCTGAAAGTGACTCCTGGTATCATTTGGTTGCATACATTCCGCTGCTACATAGTTCTGGCACCCCAGATGGGACGGGCTGTGTGAGTGGGGGATGGTATACAAGTAAATATACCACGACTTCTTGCCTCAAGGTTTGGCCCAGTTGGAACCGTGTCTGTCCGACGCGGGCGAATTCTCTGGCACCACTGGTCCTATTGTATCAGAGAGGGTTCTGCTTGGCCTCGGCGGATCACTGGGTCCAGCTGGCCAACACCTTCGAACCCAAGGGGAGTCCAGGATCCAATCCGTGAGCTGGTTTGGTTTCGGGGACCGGATCTGGTGAGTAGAAGTTTTCTTTGAATATTCAGTCAGTTAGTTTGGGAATTATTTGGTAAAAGAGAGACTGATCACCTCTCAGGGCGGTCCTAGTACTCCTGCATGAGTATGCGCGGGGCGAACCCACTGACCCTTTTGGTTAATCATGGTTTAGTCAGTCAGGACTTGGGAATTTGGGAATTGCTAGCATGTTTGTCTGTGTGTTGTGTGATTGAGAGGTCTTGCAATACAGACCAAGCGAGAGCGGACTCCTGAGTAGCGCAGTTCCTGGCCAGGCGACTGCGCCCAGGACGCGAAAAGGAGGAAGTGTTCGGTGTTTGTCCCCCCAGTGTTTTGTGGGCTGTACGGACCCCTTTACCTGCAGCCATCCTACCTATCGTTACTGTTTGTTGTTGCGCGCACATTTGTTAAGATGGGAGGGACGGAGTCCAAGCAAACTCCGTTAAAGTGTATGATCAGGAATTTCAGTAAGGGATTTACCAGAGACTATGGAATTAAAATGTCTCCGTCCCCGTTAGGAATGTTATGTGAAAGGGAGTGGCCCATGTTAGTTGCTTCATGGCCCAGGGAGGGCACTTTCGACATTAGTACTGTCTCCTTAGTTCATCAGGTTGTACGGAAAGCTCACCCTGATCAGTTTCCCTATATAGACTCCTGGTTAAGTGTATGTGAGAAGCAGCCCTCCTGGATGAGGCGCTGCCATGAAGAACAGTGCAGAATATTAGTGGTGACTACCAAGGGAACCCGAAATTTTGAGGGAAGGGAATTGCCTGTTTATTCTGCCTCAGAGTCTCCAGATCCCTTGAGTCGCCCGTCTCAGTATCCATATAGGCTAGTCCCCTCAGCCCCGCCTTTACCTGCAGCAGGGCCTGGTGCCGGGGCTCTCCAGTCACCTCCACAGTGGGAGGGAGAGCACCCTTCCCTGCCTGAAAGTCCCGAGTCTAGCCAGAGTACTTTGGGAGGACCATTGTCCACCGATGAAACTGAAAGCGGAGATTCGTCCGCCGGTCCGAGTTCACCCACTGCTGAGGCCCATACCCGGAAGTACAATATAAGACATGTGACTGCCCAGAAGAAAGATGGCCGCCTAATGCCATTACGTCAGACGCCCGGCCCGCCTGTGATAGGTGAAGGGGGCCAGATGACGCTGGGACCAACCAGCTTGATTTATGTACCTTTTTCCACAACTGATTTATTAAACTGGAAAACGCATTATGCGTCTTATACTGACAAGCCCCAAGACTTAACTGAATTAATGAGCAGTATTATGCAAACCCATCAGCCTACTTGGGCGGATTGCCGCCAGCTTTTGTCCACTCTTTTTACTACTGAAGAGCGATCGCGAGTTGTGCAAGCATCCATACGTTGGCTAGCAGAAAATCCTATAGCAGGAGGAGAAGGAATAGACACCCAGCAAGCAGCTGCCGCAGCTTTCCCAAATGAAGATCCTAAATGGGGTCCGAAAAAGGGAGGCCAGAAAGCAATGAACATTGGGAAAGTATCAGAAGTTATCCAGGGTCCGAATGAGAGCCCAGCAGCCTTTCATGAGCGATTGTCTGAAGCTTATAGACTATATACCCCTTATGACCCAGCAGCTCCGGAGAACTTGCGCATGGTAAATGCAGCCTTTGTAAGTCAGTCCCAGGGAGATATTAAGTGAAAACTGCAGAAAATGGATGGTTTTGCGGGTATGAATACAGCACAGTTAATGGAAGTTGCCCAGAAGGTGTTTGTGAACCGTGATAATGAAGGACAAAGAGAAAGTGAACGAAAAATGAAGAAGGCAGATCTTCTTGCTGCCGCTTTAGTTGAACGACGTGGAGGAGGTTTTCCTAATAGAAGAGCTAGAGGACGTGGAAGGGGCCGTGAGAGTGACCGGCCCTCACTGGGCATAAATCAATGCGCCTATTGCAAAGAAGAAAAACATTGGAAGAATGAATGCCCGCAAGTAGACCCTGCCTCCCGGAGGGGAGGAGGGAGCACCTGGAGGACGGGGGGGGCGATCCCAGAATCATGGAGGGATGAGCCGAGCACAGTTTCAACAAGGAAAGGAAGCAGCTATTGAGGGAATGGCAGCCGTGGAGGGCTATGACATGGAAGAAGACTAGGCCAGACCAGGCTCCAAGTTTTCCCTGGGTCCCTAGGAGCCTATGGTCAGTTTGAAAACTGGGGACCAATACATGGACTTTATGGTGGATACAGGAGCTGAACATTCAGTAGTGGCAAAGCCAGTGGCTCCTTTGTCCTCTCGAGCTGTCACCATTGTTGGAGCTACCGGTGCTAGGGCCACGAAACCTTTTCTGCAAAACCGCATGTGTGAATTAGGAGGACGAAAGATAACGCACCAGTTCCTGTATATGCCTGAATGCCCTATTCCACTTTTGGGCCGAGACATGCTTGCTAAACTTCAGGCACAGATATCCTTTGCTGAAGGGGGAGAAATGCAAATGACTGTGAATTCAAAATCTGCTGGACTAATGGTGCTAACTGTCCCCCGGGAAGAAGAATGGCGTTTCTACAATACCACTCCAAGCAAAGCAGCTCATTCCTGCGTACCCACCAATATCTCAGCTCCGCCTGGAGTGTGGGCGGAGGATAATCCACCGGGCCTAGCGAAGAACATAGCCCCAGTCCTTGTCACCCTCAAAGCAGGAGCAGAGCCAGTACATGTGCGACAGTACCCTCTCCCTCGACCAGCCATCGAAGGCATTCACTGTCATCTGATGAAACTATTAAAGTATGGACTTCTTAAAGAACGCCAGTCGCCCTGGAATACCCCCCTCCTTCCAATCAAGAAGCCTGGAACAGGTGACTACCGCCCAGTGCAAGATCTAAGAAGAGTAAATGATGCAGTTATGACCATACACCCAGTAGTGCTAAATCCTTATACTCTCTTGGGACTGATCCCCGCTGAGGCTACTCATTTCACTGTCCTGGACCTGAAAGATGCTTTTTTTCTGCATACGTTTAGCACCAGCCAGTCAGCTTCTGTTTGCATTTGAATAGCAAGACCCCACTACAGGCCGCCGGGGTCAACTTACTTGGACTTGATTACCTCAAGGATTTAAGAATTCACCAAACCTCTTCAGTGCAGCTCTAAACCAAGATCTCTCAAGCTACCAAGTGGACCCAGGGAAAAGGGTCCTTCTCCAATATGTAGATGACCTACTGATAGCCACCAACTCAGAAAGTGAATGTCTACAAGCCACCAGTGACCTTCTACACCTCCTGAATGAAGCTGGATACAAAGTCTCAAGAGCAAAGGCTCAGCTGTGCCAAACTGAAGTTAAATACTTAGGATTCCAACTGTCTAGTGGAGTTCGACGCCTGGGACCAGAATGTAAGGAAGCTGTATGTAGTATTCCCACTCCAACCACTAGGAGGCAAGTGAGAGCCTTTCTGGGAGCTGTGGGCTATTGTCGTATCTGGATACCTAACTTTGCTCAGTTGGCAAAGCCATAATACCAAGCTACTAAAGGAATGGAGCGATCTCCTTTGGAGTGGGGACCCAAACAAGATGCAGCTTTTCGTACTTTGAAGACCGCCTTGATGTTATCACCAGCTTTGGGCCTGCCCGATGTCCAGAAACCATTTCGTCTATATGTCCATGAGTCAAGTGGAAATGCTTTGGGAGTATTGACTCAATCCCTTGGATCTTGGCAGCGACCTGTAGCATACTTATCCAAACAGCTGGATACTGTTGCCAAAGGATGGCCACCCTGCTTGAGAGCCGTTGCTGCCTCTGCTCTCTTAGTGAGTGAAGCAGACAAACTCACCTTGGGACAAAATCTTCAAGTTCTAGTGCCACACTCTGTTCTGACCCTTATGGAACACAAAGGAAATTATTGGTTTACAAATTCACGAATGTTGAAGTATCAGAGCATGTTGTGTGAGAACCTCCGACTACAGTTGACTGTCAGCCAAGCTTTGAACCCTGCCACGCTGTTACCAGTCGGTCCAGGTCCCCCCAATCATGACTGTTTGGAAGTTATGGACACTGTGTTCTCAAGTCGTCCGGACCTGACGGATGTTCCCTTGGAGAACCCAGAACGAACTTTCTTTGTGGATGGGAGCAGTCTTGTTATCAATGGATATCGATGTGCTGGGTATGCAGTGATGACTCTGGACTAGGTAGTCGAATCCTCAGCTCTGGCCCCAGGGACTTCAGCACAGAAAGCTGAGCTGATTAGCCCTCACTAGGGCATTACAAATAGGAAAAGGGCTTTGTATAAATGTTTACACAGACTCAAAGTATGCTTTCACAACTTTACATGCCCATGGGGCCCTGTACAAAGAGCGAGGGCTGATAACTTCAGGAGGCAAGTCCATCAAGTATGGCCCCGAGATATTGACACTATTAGAGGCAGTGTGGACCCCCAAGCAAGTAGCAGTCATGCATTGTCGAGGTCATCAGACAGGAGGAGGAGAGGTCTCACAAGGAAATAGTTTTCAGACACCTCTGCCCGAAAAGCAGCCACAACTGGACAAACTCTGACCCAAGATACATCAGTCCAGGCAACTCTGTTTCCAACCCCTCTCAATTTATGGGCTCCCCGATATACCTCCAAAGAGTTAGATTACTACTGTGAAAAGGAAGGGGGAGTGTTAACAGATGGGTGGATAGTGCTGCCGTCGCCAGAGGGCGGCCAACCTCCAGGTCCAACTGTAATCCCTGAGGCACTAGGTCCAGCTTTTGTTCAGGCTTTTCATCAGACTACTCATTATGGAAAAACAGCTATGGAAAAAGCCCTTAGACCCCATTTCTGTATCTCATTACTAGGGGCCCTGGCAGCTTCAGTAGCTCACCAATGTTTAACTTGTGCCAAAAACAATGCCAAGCAGGGTTCTAATCCACCCCCGAGAGTTCAGTCAGTAGGGGCTGCCCCCATGAGTAACTTGCAAGTGGATTTCACTGAGATGCCACGAGCAAATGGATATCACTACTTGTTGGTTTTAGTTTGTACCTTCTCTGGGTGGGTAGAGGCCTTCCCCACCAGAACTGAAAAAGCCAGAAAAGTCACCAAGATCCTGTTGCATGAGATCCTTCGCCGATTTGGCATACCATTAACGATAGGGTCAGATAATGGGTCCTCATTTGTATCCCAAGTAACTCAGCAATTAGCCCGAGCCCTACAGGTGCAGTGGAAATTGCATACGGCATATAGACCTCAAAGTTCAGGGAAAGTAGACCGTATAAACCGTACCTTGAAATCTCAGTTGTCCAAACTCTGTCAGGAAGCTCACCTGAAATGGCCCCAGGTTCTCCCTATAGCACTTCTCAGGATACGCTCAGCCCCCACCAAGTCATTAGGAGTTTCCCCTTTTGAGATCCTGTATGGGCGACCCCCTCCTATTGTCCAAGGGATAAGAGGGGATATGAGACAAACTGGATCTGAAATCACTAGACAAGAACTATTGGCTTTAAGTTCTGTCTTGCAGAATCTTCATGCCTGGGTACAAGATCAGCTGCCCATCAACTTGACTGAACCGCTGCATCCTTTCAAGCCTGGAACCTCAGTGTGGGTCAAGGAGTGGAGGAAGACGCCATTAGCACCTCACTGGAAAGAACCCTACGTCATTCTACTGTCAACCCCTACAGCAGTTAAAGTTGCAGAATTTGGGTCTTGGATTCATCACAGCCGAGTGAAGCCAGCAGCCGCTTCTGAACTTGGTCACTGGACTTCCATAAATGATCCTGAAACTCCATTGCGGCTCACCCTACGACGACAACCACCATCCTGAGAGACTGTGTTACTTTGAGAAATCACGATCTTCTAAAGAGACTGTGTTATATTAAGAGACTATGCTAGAGTCTGAGACATCCTAAAAGACTGTGATACTTTGGAATCTACAGCCCTACTCCTGCCACAAAGCTGGTAGGTCTACGTAAGGTGGAAGCTTGAGGATCTACAATCAACCCTACATCTGTCATACGTTGTGGAAATCGACAGTTCCACCAATTTTCCAGAGACTATGCTCATCATGAATCCTTATTATTGCTTCATTCTGGCAGCAGCCTTGGGGTGCTTTGAAATGACTTTTGCCCAACCTCCCTGTGCAGCCTGCATAACTACCACTCGAACTGGGATAAAAGTAACTCAAACTTTACTTTATCACTCTTACTATACCTGCACTGGTGTAGTTAGTCGATGTGTGTATAATGGGACAGAATTGAGTATCTGCACAAAAGGGAATACAAGGACTTGCTTCAACCCCTGCCAGAATCCTTCCTATCATGTTTTGGAACTGCGATGGAACAATGAGGATGGGGCTCTTTTGAATGTTTTTCTGGATTTTGATGCATGTGATGCTATTAATAGAACTGGTTATTATCGTTGTGGGTCATGGGAACAAGCCTATTGCTATGATGAGCAGTATATGTGTCATTTATTCCTCCCAGGATGTCTAATACCCCTCTGCTTATTATGGATAATACCGTAGAGCTGCTATCAGGCTTTACCCCAAGAGGAAGCCCCACCATACACTGAGTATGCTATGTAATTTGATTCGCACCCACTTTAACATTAGGGTGCGAATAACACAGGTACACTAAAAAAATTTTTTTTTAAACTGCCTCTAATGTTTCGATTGATTTTTACATTTTTTGGTGCACTGAATCCAAATCTGGTAACCAATTTGCTCCATCACGTACAGATTTTTTGCTACATTGGGTTAGCAGTTTGAGGTGAACGTTTCAGATTGAGTGCGATCGAGATAAAAGTTTCTTGGATGAATTCTTTATACTAATTGTTTAGTAGTTATTCAAATAAGAATAAAGAAAATTGTAACAAGGCAGCACATAAGAATAGAGTAATGTCAACAAAACACACTGTGATGGTAGCAAAATTGTCTGCACTTAAAACAGCCACATACATGTGCACAAACATTGAGCATATAAGAGCGAGGTTAGACACAAAGCAAAGCAAAGAAATGTGCAAAAAATGTTGTACAGGTATGTATGTAAGAATAGAAAACGCAAACCGCACCATTGCAATACATGAAGACAAACACCCGATGGTGTGAAAATAAAATTCTAATAAATGAGATCCGACACTGTGGTAATAACTAGCAAATTTTTATTTCAAAGTTTAGTAAAAACACGATATTTGTCAACACAGTTTAGATTTTAAAGTCATTCTTGGGTCAATCAATCTCCTGGTGGGCCCGTTTCTTCTTCCCCCGAATGCTTCTCTTGGTGCGCTGCTTGGCGTATTTTTCATCTGGGGTTTCCCGCAGCAGCAACCAGCAGAAATCAGCCATCATAGTGGTGTTCCATCTTCCTTGGTACCTTCTCTCTGCGTCCTTGATGTCCTGGTGAAACCTTTCACCTTGTTCTTCACTGTACGCCCCCAGGTTTTCGGGAAAGTAGTTCACATGGGAGTGCAAGAAATGGACTTTCAGGCTCATGTTACAGCCTTGTTCTTTGAAGGCATTGAGCATCCTGGCAACAATATCCTTATAGTTCTCATCCCGCCTGTTCCCCAAGAATTTGAGAACAACATCCTTGAAGGAATCCCAGGCTTCTTTTTCCTTCTCAGACATCGTTTCAGCGAATGCTCCATCTGAAATGAGTTTCCTTATATCAGGGCCAACAAACACTCCTTCCTTTAGCTTTGCTTCAGAAAGTCGGGAGAACTTTGAGCAAAGGTACCGAAAGCACTCACCATCTTTTGGAAGGGACTTGATGAATTGCTTAATGAGACCCAACTTAATGTGGAGAGGTGGTAATAGAATTTTATCACGAGGTACCAAGCTCTCATGAAGAACATTTTTCTCACCGGGTCTCAAATACTCCCGAATTGGCCAGTCTTTTTTCCCCCAGTGTAGGTCGCGGGCCCGGCTATCCCACAAGCAAAGGAAGCAGGGATATTTGGTGAAACCGGATTGCTGCCCTAATAGCATGGATAGAATTTTAAAGTCTCCACAAATCATCCACCTATGCTCATCATAACGAATCTTCTGAAGAATCAGGGCCAAATTCTCGTATTTTTCTTGGAGAATAACAGAGTGAGCAATAGGAACTGAAGCGAATGTGTTGCCATTATGAAGAAGAACACCTTTTATGCTGTCTTTTGATGAATCAATGAACAGCCGCCTTTCAGCAGGATCATACTTGAGTTTAAACTTTTCCATCACTCCGTATATATCGTTGCAAAATACCAAATCTTCCTCTTTGCTGAAATATTTCAAAAATTGTGTCTCGCGGTTGCGGTACCAATAAAAAGTTGTTCCTGGTGACAATAGATTTTTCTGTTTAAGCCAAGAACCTAGCAGTTGGGCAGCATCTTTTGGGAGTCCTAAATCCCGGACTAAATCATTCAATTCAGCTTGAGAGAAAAGTTCAGGTTTCGGATCTGGTTCAGTTTCAAACTCGGAAGTACTGGACTCATCGGGAAAAGCCATCTGATGAGTCTCATCATGATCAGAAACTGTCCACACAAAATATGATCCAAAGATTTTGGTGGTTCAGGCACAGGTACTTCGTTGCTATGAGGCATAGGCCTAATTGCTGAGGGAAGGTTGGGGTAACTTATTACGTTCTTATTTTTTAAGTTGTATCCCTTCACAATGCAAGAGCAAAAATAGCAGTCACTGCAGTGGTCTCTTTGTTCACGCCACTTCATAGGTATTCCGAAACAAAATGCTTGTTTTTTACCTTTCATCCATAAGCGTAGATCTTCCTCACATGTCTTGCACACTTTGTGAGGAGCCCACGGTTTGTCTTGATCGCCTAACTTCAAACCGAAATAGGCGAAATATACTTTTTTAATAAATGCAGAAATGTTCCTCTGCCGCTTTTTCACGGTATATTCCCCACAAATAAAACAAAAACTGTCCGGAGAGTTGACGCAACCTCTGGCTCTGTGAGCCATCACAAATACACAGCACTGCAAACTACAACTGTAGTGAACCACTTCGGAATAAAGCTGGATTACGACTGAGCAAACAAAAGGTAATAATGAACTTGCAAGAAACTGAAATTTGACAGGAACGTTCATGTCGCAACCACCGTGTTTGAGCGAGCGAACGAGGCGAGGCGAACAGGAAAGAACATGCGCCAGCACGAGTACTGGATTTAGCCCCCCGCCTCCCAATTGTCCTGTTAATGTATAAAATGAATACAAAACACTCTAAAATATCATGAGGGAGTGTTTCTAGTTAGTTAACCATTACAACCTCTATTTTGGGCCAAGAAAATAAACTGCAGTCGGCTAAAAAGAAATTATGTGAACATTCCTTATATGGGTAAGAAATCTAATTTTGCAAGAAAACGTGACGTGATGGAACATTTTGGCTATTTTTCCTGGATTCAGCACCCCAAAATCTATAGGAATCAGTTGCAAAACTGGAGGCAGTTTTTTGGTAGTGTACCTGTGTAATCAAAGGGGGAATGTGATAGGCTATAGCCTATAAACTATAAGCTGTCTGCTATGACTTGTAAATATGATGAGCCGGTAAGAACCTGAAAGTGACTTGGATTTTTAAACCCTCTACTATTCAGTACGGCTGCTAAAAGAATCAGAATTGCCAGTTAGAAAAAGAAATCTGCTTCTTGCCAAGTCTGCATAATGTCTATCAACACTTTTTGGTTAACACATTTCTGATTAAGATACATTCACATTTATTCACATTCCTATGGCTAGCAAACGTCCTTGGAGCAGAAGCTAGCAGAAGCCTTTGAAGTAGAATTGCATCAAATGTATAATGTATCTTATACTTTTAATATGCCTTTTTGTTTAGCTGAAGTGAGAAGGGGGAATAGTGGAAAAGGTCCCAACCCCCATCTTAGTGAGAACTAAAAGTCTGTGAAAGTTTGAGAAAGCTGTTTTGAAATTGCTTAATAAGAAGTTTTCATGAGTGCATAAATCTTCCATTATTCCTTTGTGTTCTGAGGATAGAAATGTTTCAATACATGCATTCCTGAAGCTAGAAAAGACCTTGCTGTAGAATTGTAACGAGACCTAAGGTGGAGCTGGGTGCTAGGCCCAGAAGGGTTTTCTGATTGGACAAATGCAGGGGGTGTTGGGACCAATAGAGAGTCTGCATCTATCAAACTGTTAGAAGAATGTATAATGTATAAATGAATATGTTTCTGTAAGAACTTTGCTCAGTCACTTTTTGGACACGCTCCTGTCTGAGCCTGTGCACAATAAAAAGTGACTCCTGGTATTATTTGGTTGGATACACTCTGCTGCTACAATCTTACTTCCCTCTGCTGCTGGGACACTCTGCCTCTGCCATCTCTGAAGATCCACCTTAAGGAGGCGGGCTCCTACATTATGATGTCACGACAGGATACTGAGCATGCTCTACCCTGTTTCCTTCCTCTAGTTACTTACAGTGTCTGCTAAGTTTGCAAAGAGAAGGAAAGATTTGTGTTAGAAGCAGGAACTTCCTGTTTCCCCAGGACAGGAAATCCCTGCAAGCCCCAGCCCCTGATCTGCAAATGGGAGAGAAGAGACTATGTGAGACCCTTAGGAATTAGTGCAGCGTCCTTCTGCTTTATTCATCCTTCCATTAACAGGGAATTCTTCTCAGCAGCCTAATAATGCAGAAGGAAAACAGGAGGGAAATGTCTGCCTTGGGTTCTGATAAGGTAAGAATTGTTTATTCTCTTCTTCTGCACAGGGCATCAGCATTTCAAAGAAAATGTTTGCAAATGCTGCTCTTGCAACTTTCCCTCCCTGACCTTCATGCAGGAACCTTGTGTTAGAGCTGTGTTATAGCTCAGAGCAGTTTTCTAATGCAAGATTAATGCATAATTTTGTTCCCAAAATATACATTAACAATATGTAATGCTAAATAGCTGTGTGCAAAATTTTGTGCAAAAGAAGACAGAGGGTGGAAGACGTGCACATGGGTTTGAACTACTAGCAGCCAGAAGCAAAAAGGTCAGATGGCTCAAAGAGGCTCATTCAGCTGCCTGAAACTCCCTGATCCTAAAGATCCCAACAGCCCTCACCCTGTCTCCTCTAAAAAGCATCACTGGTGGCCTGGTCCCCCACCCCCTGAACTCTTAAAAAAATTCCATAAACTAGTGACCCTTAGCTCCCCCACCCCTGAACCCCACAAAATAAATTGGTTGCCCAAGAGACCACTACACCCCCAATCCCTGGCACTCTGCAGTCCTTCCCCTCTAGTATCTCTGATCCTCCCATCCTGGTATCTTTTTAATAGGGAGGCAGGAGTGATGCCTACATGTTCCTGCCTCTGCACCACCATCCTGGAAAATGGCAGCACCTGACCCCATCAGGGGCATCCTGGGACGTACCTTGTGTGGTTATTCTGCCAAATAAGGCAGAATCCATGCCCTGTGCTGCTCTTTTCAACTTTTTCTTCTCTTTCCCAGTTTGTCTTTTTCTGAAATGGAGGAATAGCCTACTAGTTAGAGCAGCAAGATAATATACAGCATTCAAATCCTGCTTTCCTACAGACAATCCATGTCATCTTGGGCAAGTTCTTTCACCCTTAAGGATCTGTTTGCAAAGCTGTGATAAAATAGCAGGTGTTTACAGTTATTATCGCAGAATACTTATTGCAGGATTTACTAACCTGCAGGACCAGAATACCTGTCAAAAAATGTCAAAGTGACTGAAATACAGAGGACATGGGGAAAGGAGAAAGTGCTGTGGGTCATCATAGAAAAGGGAAATGGCAACTCCATATGTGCATGTCTGCTTCCCTGACCTCTGTCTCAGATGGAGAAACTGGACAGAGATCTGTCTGAAGACGGCTAAACGTTGTGAGTGAAGGGATAAGTGTCATTGGTAGAAAGCTTTCACCTGCCAGACTGTTTGGAGTACTCTGTCTGCAAAATTGATAGTTGCATGGGATAGGGGGAGGGGGGTGGTAGCCCTTACTGATAGGTTGCCAGGGATTTGTGAGAATAGGCAGAGGGGTGCTATTTTTAATTGACACATCCCTGGCTTCTTCAGTAGATGGTTGGCTTTGGATTGGGCTCCGTTATCCTGCATTAATTTGGTCCAGAAAGCATGATGTTTCCAGCTGCATTAATGCATGTAAAAGTGCTGCTGAATTTCCTAACCTGAAGACCGGATACTCCAATCGATGTCTATGTCTAGCAGGTTGCAGTTTCCTGCCAATAACACGTCCTCCTTAATGCCCACCTTTTGTGTGTCATCAGTCAGATCTTTGTGCAGTTCCTCCATCTGATTTGCAGATCTGTAGATCACATGAATGCACACAGAGGTGTTATGGCTTCTTTCTGTCGCATCCCACAGTGCTTCCTGTGCCCTCTGCATTTCATCCATTTTGATACTGTTTTTGACTTAAAGAGCTACTCTTTTCCTTTTGCTACCATCTTTGTCTTGAGCATATTATTACCTGAGACGTCTGTATCCCATTCATGAGAGTCGCTAATCCACTTCTCTGTAATAATGCACTTTCTTAGACTCTCTCTCTCAGACACACACGTACACAGACACAGACACACTTTTACACTCCGTCTCTTTGTGTGACTCTCAGACGTTTTCTTACTCCTCTCTCCAGGTCTGACCCCAGCACTTTCCACTTTCCTGTCTTCAGTTTCCAACCCACCAGCTCCATCACCCCTTCAGCAGTTGTTGCCACCCCCTTTCCAACCCACATAGGCTAGTGCCATATCCTCTATCCAATTGCTCATAAAGACAGGAGATGTGATTTCCAGAGTTTCTCTGGGGACCAGGCAATCTAAACAAAATACTGGATATTTAGGAGAAAGGAGCTTGCTAATCTCACTGGCAAATTCTGTTCCACACACACCAGAATGAAAGTGCAGCTGAGTGTCCTGTTTGCTGTTCCAGGCATCGGTCACATTCAGGGACGTCGCTGCTTACTTCTCAGAAGTGGAGTGGGGCATTCTGGGAGAAGGGCAGCAGGAGCTGTACAAGAAGGTTATCAAGGAGATTCACGGCATTCTGATATCACAAGGTAAATCTGGTCATCTAGCGTCTGCCATATAAGACTCATTGCGAGATGTGCGCTGCCATTCTATCTAGACAGGAGACATCCCAGGTATCAGGCCCCAGAGACCCCTGAAATTTAGAGCCTGGCTTGTGATTCCATCTCATATCCAGCAGGAGGTGCTGTTGCTCTCCGGGAGCCAGTGACAGACTCCACTGCTGCGGGCTCTGCAAACGATGCAGCTCAGTGCTGTAAGATCAGATGTAAACCATAAACTAGAGGATTCATACAAGACCATCTGGAGTTTGTCTCCCTTTCCTGGGCAAAGACATGTGGCTCAGGAGAGCAGGAGGGAGGATTTACCTCTCAGACTCCTTTCTGAGAACCGCAGCTCCTACATAATGCAGTAACCAGATATCACAGAGAAGAACAGAAACGACTGCACCAGAAAACCTTCAAGCTTTAATCTTGCAATTGCCTCATCTCATCCAGGCTTTGTCAGAGAAATGCAACCAACCCAAAGATATATAACACATACACATCTTCATGCCCACACACTGAAACACTGCTTCATCAGAACAGTTCTACGAGTCAAATTTAAATGTAGTTTTCATATTTCTTATTTACAGGTTATTCAATTGTTAATCCTGATGTCATATTCAAGATTAAAAAGGAAGATGAGAAATATTTCACTCAGCACTGTGAGTGGGAGGGAAAAGAAAACTTTAATGACCCAACAATGAGTAAGTAAATGTTTTGGATTTAAGGGCTTTGCATTTTGAGATCACAGGAGATGAGGTGATTACTATCAGACATTTGTTGACTTAAAATTAATTTACTAATTTAGGTTTGTCAGATATTTTGTTTTTTTTCATCACAGGTCTTCCGATTGTAACATCGGTATTCTCACTGAGCGTTAAACAAGAGGATGATCTCCCCTTCATGGATCATCCTGACTCAGAGATGACTGAGCAGATCCACCCTCCTGTAACAAGTAAGTATAAAATTCCTCCTGGACGTCTTACTAAGGTCAGCATGTGCCGTTTAGGGCTTCAGCGCTGGTGGGATACGAGGCCTTTGTCCTCTCTCTACCTCCCACTGTGTTTCCATTCTTTTGATGGAGTAGTCTACCTGCAGAGCTGTAGGGGGCAGCTAATGGATGTGTGAGACCTGTGGGCGGGATCAGGGTTGAAGCATGTGTATGTGGTTAAAAGGGCTGGTGGGGTTTGGGGGCGGTGGAGGGGCTTCTCCATTGTTGCAGGGGGGGTGAGACATGATTGATGAACATGATACCATCTGATTTAGCCAAGGAGGCATAACCTAAGAACTTTAGTGGCCCAGGGGAGGTGAAGTTCAGTTTTTGCAGTTCTGGTGGGTTAAGACAAGCCACAGTAGATAATGTAATTTACAGTAATGCATTTTAATATTAATTTTATTTTTATTTTATTTAGACAGTTTTGTATACCGCCTTATCCTTCAATCAAAGCGGTCACAACACAATTGGGGGATACATTTAACACGCGGGGATATGAGACACATTCACTAATACTTACAGGGAACATGGGCAATGGAGGGTTAAGTGGCTTGCCCAAGACCACAAGGAGCATCTGTGGGACTAGAAACCCCAGTCCTTCCGGCCCAAGGTTGCTGTCCTCTAGTGGGATTTGAACCCCCGACCTTCCGGCCTGAAGTACCGTGCCCCAACCACTAGGCTAATGAACTGACTGAGATGATTATACATTCAATACATATCAACAGTCCTTAAGGGTTTGCGTGCAGGTGTTCAAAGGGTCACTGATGCGCTGTGAAGCTTTTAGGCAGGGCTGAGTCGGCTCTGGCAGAGGTAAGGTGAGCAACGGGGTGCAAATGTTCAAAGGGTCACTGCTCTGCTCTGCTGCTGTTGCTCCCCCCTCGAAATGGTGCTGCTGTAGGCCAACATCTGGTCCAGTTTGTGGCTGTATCCAGCCTTGTTCGGAGAGCAGAGGTGGAAGAGAATATTTGAAGGATCAGGGAAGGCTTCCTTTAGCACATTAGCAAGGAAATGCCTGTAAAATTATATATAGGTGATACAGTGAGGGCATTCCCAGAGGCCTTTAGCCAGTGCTGGAGAAAGGGGACTTCTTGCATATTTGGTGACTCGTTGGAAGAGCAAAGCATGTTGGGAAGACGTGGTTGTGGGGCTGGAAGGGCTGGTGGAGCTGAGACTGGCCTTGGATCCTAGGCAGTATTTACTGGAAATCTCCAGCTTGTGCTCTAATTATGCTGAAAATTCAAATCCCAACTGTCATGAACAACGAGGAGATGAATGTCAGCAGCATTAAAATAAGCTCTGATCCCCCAAATCCGATATCAAGGTAGCCAGGGGTGAGATTAAAACATTTAATAAAGTAGGGGCCAAACAGACCCCTGAGGACCACCATATGACAGTAGGTAGATTGCAGAGACTATTAGCATTTATTGACACCTAAAAAAACACATCTTGATGAATAGGAACGGAAGCAATTCAGAGCAACATCAGTAAAGCCAGTTTGTTCTAAGCGTGTTAATCGAAGGGTTTGGTTGATTACAGCAAAAGCTGCCCTTAGGTGACGCTGCATTACCAGGATGTGTCTAAGGCTATCCTGGCAGTTAACTCTCTCATCCAGCTTAACTGACATTGCATGTGGGGGGGGAGTTATTTATTTTGGTATTTATCCATTTTAAGACACCAGCAAAAGCATTTAAAGAAGCACGCATTCAGGTGTGCCCGCGCTTGAGGGCCTTGCCAGAGGGCTCTTTGGCATGGCCTTTAGGCGGGGACGATACCGTTTGCCAAACTTAGTCCTTATAAAATTGCACCATCCGAACAAAAGAGCCACGACAAATAAGCAAGTGACTAAAGCATGAGGAAACAGCACCGAACAATACAGACACAGATAGACTGAACTCTACTGAATCGTGAGTAAGCTCTCATGCACATTGCTTACGCACACAGAAACAACCACTTAAGCCCCCTGCCACATTAATGTAGGCTTACACATAAGTACATACCGCTCTCAACCACCCCTTAGAACCTCGGCTGGGTAGTCAACACGGCCAAAGGTCACCTCATGCTCTCTCAGGATCTCATATATGTGGGGGGGGGGCATGGTTCGATACCAACCAGAGCTTGTTTTTTCTGCTGGAAGAGTGGATGCTGAAGCTACAGTCACAGATTCAACTTTTCTCATGCCAGCAGGTCCAGTTAGCGTGGTCTTATCTTAGATTTTGGGGTCCATGGCAGCAATGTTGGATCTCATTCCCTGTGCCAGGGCGCACAGGCTGTCCACTGCAGAGGACCCTGCTGTCACATTAGTTTCCTCAACAGCATTCACTCAAGGAAACTACTATGCCTGACTTGGTGGTTGGATTCCTCCAAATTGTTGAAGAGGATGTCACTGGAGTCACTGGACTGGCCAGTAGTGACAGCAGACACCAGCCTCTCTGGATGTGGAGCACATTGTTTGTCACAGATCACGCAGGGACGGTGGTCTGCAGAACAGAATGCGTGGTCGATCAGTCGTCTGGAAATGTATGCCGTCTGGCTAGTGCTCCAAGCCTTTTTGCTGATAGTACATCACAAGGCCGTGCAAGTCTTTTCGGACAATACCACCATGGTAGCATACATTAAGCATCAAAGGGGCACAGGAAACATGCTGTTGGCAGAGAAGATTTCTCTGCTACTTAAGTGGGTGAAGATGAATCTTCTAGGATTGTTTGTGGCCCACATTACAGGGATACAGAACATGCAAACACTTTCTCAGCTGTCATCAGTTGTATCCTGAGGAATGGACCCTGGGGCAGTTGGTCTTTCTCAGTCTGACCTGATGATGGGGGATTGCTGGGTAATGGACCTGAAAGTGTCTGCCACCAATGCCAAAGTAGCCCAGTTCTTCAGCCACTATCGGGGAAGGATGTCCAAGGGACTCGATGTGTTAGCATTTCCACTGTGGCCTCTAATAGGTCATTTACTCCAGCTCATCGAAGCACACTGGAGGGTAGTGGTGTTGATTGCTCCCAATTGGCCTCAGAGACCATGGTATGCTGACCTCATTCAACTGGTGGTGGTTGCCAGCAAGACCCGATCTGTTGTCATAAGATCCATTCCTGACGCTTGAGAGGGTGCACCTGAGGAAACAAAGTTATTCGGTGCAGGTCATTGCCATGCTGTTTCTCACTTATAAGTGTTCCACCTCTGGGTTTGGCAAGTCATCAAGACTTGAGACCATTGTGGGCCACTGTCCCAAATGTCATAGCTTATTTTACAGGCTGGTGTGTAGAAGGGCCAAGCCTTGCATTCCCTCCAGGTGCAGGTCACTGCTCTCGCTTGTTATCGGGGTTGCATTCAGAACCTCTTTGTCATCTCATCCTGATGTTCTGCACTTTCTCAGAGTGGTCAGATAGTTGCGACTACTACTGCATCCCGCAGTATCAGCTTGGGACCTTAATTTGGTTTTGACCGGTTCTCTCTTTGAGCCCTTAGGGACTGCATCTCTGAAAGATCTCACACCGAAGATGGTGTTTCTGGTGGCCATTTGCTGAGCTTGGAGGATCTTGGAACTGCAGGCATTATCCTGTAAAGAGCCCTTTCTTATCCTTTCCAAGGAAACAGTTGTGTTGCACACGGTGCCTTCCTTCTTGTCCAAGGGAGTGTCGGCGTGCCACATGAATCAGGCTGTGCTTCTGCCAAGGTTTCCAGATATGGAGGATCTGCAGCTCCATCTTTTGGATGTGTGCAGAGTGCTCTATCATTATCTGAAAAGGATGGAATCGGTTTGCAAGATGGACCGTCTTTTTATCCTTTTATGGGGATCCTTGCAAGGGTGAGGTGACCTCAAAGGCTTCCAGTGCAAGATGGCTAAAGGAGGCACCATTGGGATTGCACGCCCATTCCCCTAGAGCTCAGGCAGCAGTGTGGGTGGTCTTGTACCGCCTGCAGATATCTGCAAAGCTGCTGCTGGTCTTCGTTGCATACCTTTATCTGGCACTGTCGGTTAGATATTCAGGCACGTGCTGATGCATGGTTCGGTGCATGGGTGTTGCAGGCCGGACTTGCCGGTCCTGCCCAAGTCCGAGTACTGCTCTGGTATATCCCAGGAATCTGGACTGGACTGGAGATATGCTTTGGAAGGTGAAATTAGGCCTCCCCCCTATGCTTTGTAGCGCTATACAAATGATAAGTAACAGTAGTAGTAGTCCTCCTCTCTGTATTTCTTTTTCCATGGAAGCCCTTAGTTGCTGCAAGATGCTGTCATTCACATCCTTCTTTACTTTCATCTGTGAAATTAATGCTCTTAAATTTGCATCTGTTGCTCTTTGCAGTTTTTCTTCTGGCATTTTTCCTCTTTCTTCCAGTTTTTGGTACATTTTCTTTGTATACCCTCTAGATTTAAATTAGGGTTTGTAGCATAAAAATAGCAGTACATTATCTCCTCTATCTGCAGAAGTCCACTTAACCGTAGTTAATCCTCTTAACATTTTCATTCATTTCTGTGGTTTATTTCCTGCCATAGTGGGTCCATGAACATGCTCACCATGGCCTTTATCTGCGGCAGGGATGTTATCTACATCTGCAATGTCTGCACTATCGCTACCACCATCGTTAGCCCTATGGCGTAAGCTTTGGGAGTGCACCTGTTATCCTGGGTGATGTGTGGCCAGTATGTATTTTTCTTTTTCGTTCCTACCATACTCCAATTGTAGTGTCACCTTGCTGAGATTTAGTATGGATGTTATACAACGGGGTCATCATGTGACGGTACGCAGCAAGACTTGAGGAAGGAACTTTATTCCTTCATGTTGAGAGAAATCTGTTGACTTATAGGAGAGAGCTTAAGATATTTTTATTACTCGTAGATGATGTGGAGCGCAATTCTATAACATCCACGTCTGGCTGGCAGAAACATCTAAACTGAAAAAGGGCAAGTTATAAACCTGATTCCGAAACAGCGGGTATAGACGCGGCCGCAGTTCCAGAATCAGGGAGATGCATGAACAGCCCGCCTCGGGAAATGCAGGCCCTCGCTGTTATAAAGGGACACAGGTATACACAGAAACGGCCTGGACGTCCCCGTGCTCACCCTATTTTGAAAAGATGCTTCCCGTCTCTATGTGGCACGCCTCCGATGGCAAAACGTACATCTCTGAAGCTGATTCTCACACTAACAGGGTTGTGCTCATGCAACCATAACATTAATACTAATGAAACAGATACGTTCTTGCAAACCAAACCATATACTAGTCTGTTGCATGCCCAGAACACTACAAGGTTATCTAAGCGCACCAAAACTATTGTAAAAGCCAGTGGAAAATGAGATGTTAGTTATTTTTACAGTGGTCATCGCTGAAAACAGTATTTGCAATGCTAAGACTGGGCCAAAAAATCCTGAAATGGGTCTGTACAGCTACATATCCAAACATATCCCTGTCATTCATAGGAAACCATCAGAATGAAAAGATGCAACACTGCAAACATCAGAAATACATGCCCAAAAGCACCATCCTCTGCCCTGATGAATGTGTACAGTGTCAGAGACCTCTGCTGGTGAGTTTGGATATGTATTAGTGCTGTTTGCGCTGCAGCTTGCCCCCATTCCGAGGGTCCCCCACCATTGACAGGGACATGTCCTGCTATGTTGATGCAGGGCAGCTTTTCTGAATTTACTGCCCATTCACACTGGCACCTGATGATGCTGCGGTCAGCCCTACAGTCCAGGTACTGCCAGTCATCCATGTCCCCCCAGAGTTGCGGATCAGCACACCAGGGCCTCCTCTGTAGCCCATATATATAACTCACTCACTCACTCTGAGAGTATTAAGTACACAATATGCAAAAACTCCCAGGCTAAAGCAATAGAAATAGTACCAACTAAGCTAACCTACTCATAAAGAGGTCACAACTACTAGAAGGAAAAGAATATGTCACACCGCAATGGCAGCAACAATTTAGGGGAGAAAAAGCTTCAGAATTTTATCACTTCCCACTATGCGGCAACAAAGAGCCATAGGGCAGATCAAAAGCTCAGCATCATAGTCATTAAAAAACTCCCCCTAATGTTATTGTAATTTTTATATTTTAATAATTCAATAAATAGAGAGATGCCAGGAAGATACCCATCGCTCACATCGAAACATTGCACAATCAGTCTCACAATCAGTACTTCAAAACCATAAACCATTACCAGACAACCATATCCAACACTTAAACCCTTAACTTAGTAACACACTTCACACCTACAACACACTTCTATCCCACAACGTATAACTCACACTTATAACACTCTACCCAAAGCACCAATAAAGAGGGATGGGGCATAAAAAGCACTTGTACTACACCTCACAGTTCACTTAATAAGCACTGTTATGCTACATTGGATACTAAGGGGTATGTTTACTAAACCCTCTAAATGTGCGCGCCGCGTTAGTCTGTAGGATGCCATATAAGGAGTGGGCGTTTCAGTTTAAAGTAACAAAACGGGATTAGCGCGCGCGCTTTTGTGTGCCACGCACAGTAGCGCACGAGTAACGCGTGCAGGAAGCATAAGCAGGTGCGCTGATGTGCAAACAGAGGAACAGGGCTACAGTAAAATGGTGAAGACACCGACAGATGGTGCAGGGGTCATGGGTTCAATCCCCCACTGTGCCCAATGAATAAGGCTGGCTGATGCACTACCATTTATGTGTAATATTGCATTATGAGGCATTTTAATTTTATTTTAATTACTGCTGCTAGCAAACGCACTCTCAAAGCGCTGTAACATAAGGTGCTGCATAAGGCACCCATAAGGTACCCCAGAGGGCACATTATAAAGTGCACTGTCTGCCACGGCACCCTACAATGTTGCTTAAAGGGTGGCCTATAGGGTGCCCTGTGAGGCACGGCAAGGTCATAGCACTGTTTTTGATGGCAGCACTGGGCATTGTAACGCATGGATATGTTCAGTAGGTGCGCTGACATGCAAGGAGGAACAGCAATGTAGCACAATGGTTAAGACACTGACTGATGGTGCAGGGGTCATGGGTTCAATCCCCCACTGTGCCCAATGAATAAGGCTGGCTGAGGCACTACCATTTATGTGTAATATTGCATTATGAGGCATTTTAATTTTATTTTAATTACTGCTGCTAGCAAACGCACTCTCAAAGCGCTGTAACATAAGGTGCTGCATAAGGCACCCCATAAGGTACCCCAGAGGGCACATTATAAAGTGCACTATCCGCCACGGCACCCTATAATGTCCCCTATAGGGCACCCTATCAGTCGCTCCATAGGATACTGTATAGTGCACCTTATATGGATGGGAACCATAAGGTGCCCTATAGGGGGCCCATAAAGCGCCCTCTGAGGCACCTTATGGGTACAGTACGCTGAAGGTGTTTTTGCTGGCAGCACTAATGTACATTAAAAATAGATAATGCTTTGGACAGCCCTATCAAATAACCCCACTGTGGGTTTGAACCCATGACCTCTGGCTCCACTGGTAGTGAAGTAACCAGTGGGCTACAGCTCTATAGCTGCTAGCAAACCCCTGGCTGGCTGCAGAAGGACTGCAAGTCACCATACAAACAGTCTGCTGTGGTCACCAGGATAGGGGTTAACCCACCCATACCCATGATGCACTGCACTTGCAAATCAGCAGTCTACAGATGATCACAAGATGGGGTATGCACCCCCACAGCACCTCGGCCTGGTAGGGGGAACTGATCGTGTGTGGTACTGGCACAGAGTAGCTACACACCGTCACATTGTGCAGGTACTGCACTCACCCTGAGGGTGAGGTGGGGCGCCCAGCACCAGGTCCACAGCAGAGATAGGCCATGCTGCAGGTCCCCAGCAGTGCTAATGTGTGCGATAGGTAGTTTCTGCAGACACACCTTAGATATATCTGTATGTCTCAGTCAGGTGTAGCCCCTATGGACTCCTAGGAGGATTATGTACCACCACCCTCCTCCTCCTCCTCGAGGGCTGAGGGTGGTAAACAGGTTCTCCCACCAACAGATCCACATTCTACCTCCCTGCAATGGTGGCAGTAGAGGGGCCCATCAACCCCAGTCCTGCTGGGGAACAGACATCCTACAGGGCAGTCAATGCAGCTCTGTACACATCCATAACGCAATAGCAGACAGACATTAGGCCTGGATATGCTAAGCTGCACTCCACCACTATCTGATATTCTTCTGCAGCAAGCCTTCAGCCGCTGCACCCTGCAAGGCGCTCCATCAGGACACATTTCCTCCTCCTCATTTACACATCTTATCCACATTGTACCCCCCAATAGATCCAGCAGAGCAACAGCTGTCAACCTGCTAATCACACCAAAGGCATCGACAAAGTGCAACAAGACAACCACAAACAGGGCGTGCAGTTTCTATATCCCCAAATGCTGGAATGCTCTACCCCCTGACATTAGGGCCATAACCAATCTATAGCAGTTCAGGAAGGCACTCAAAACCTACCTCTTCCTCCAATACTTGCCAGCCAGCAATTGAACCTAGATACCCTTCTCAAGAAATGCCCCACTCTAGAAATGCCCTCATATTCATTCTCTGATTTTTACCTATCCTTGCTGTGTAAATAGCTTATGTATATAGTTTACCCTGTTATCCAAGTCTGTATCCCTGTTCGATGTAAAACCTGACAACTTGTCGTTATGGTAGTTATGTTATGATGTAAACCGCGCGGATACCGAATAGCGCGGTATATAAGAAACTGTAATAAATAAATAAAATAAATAAATGGAGCTCAATCAGCAAACTGTGCTTAACGTAGGAATTTCTATCTGCCAGTACTCATAGCAAACCTTTGATAGCTGTGTACCATATTCCCAGGTGTAGGGTGGCATTGCTAAGGTATTCAAGGGCTAGTATTGGGAGATGCACGCAGGGCCCAATGTCCTGCCTCTCCAGGAGGCATTGGCTAATGGAGCCTGTGGGTGTGGGTGTGTCTGCCCCTGTTGGCTGCTGCTTTACGGCAGAGGTTCCCAACTCCAGTCCTGGTGGGCCAAACACTGTTCGGGTTTTCATGCTGTCCCTCATGAATATGCATGAGATACATCTGCATACCATGGGGGTGGTGCATAGATATGCACCACAGGCATCTTTATTAGAGGCAGCATGGAACCTGAATGGTGTTTGGCCCTCCAGGACTGCATTTGGGAGACTCTGCTCTAGGTAATGCGCCTGTTTATGGTGTCTTTGCTCTGTAGGGTAAAATGTAGGTGTTTTGGGCATGTTTATGTCATCTGCACTAAACGTTCTGTCTGTATTAGCATGTTGTAGTAGTGGGTAAAATATGGGGACTGGGTTGGCAGGCACCATAGCTGGGACTTGAACCTGTGACCTTCTGCCTCTAAACACACTGGTTGTGTGCACTGCACCACCGTGTTGCCACAGAGACAGTGCATTCCCTGGTGATACCATGACTGTTTGTCCGGCAGGGCCTGTCTGTTGCAGTGCATGGCACCCACCTACACAGGGCTAGGCCATGGTCTGCTCTGGGCAGCTGCCACTGCCCCCTCCACCACCAGTACCCCTCCGCCACCATGCTGACATGGCCTTATATTGGAGACAGCTTAAAACCTGAATGATTTGTGGCCCTCCAGGACTGCATTTGGGGGACTCTGCCCTAGGTAATGCGCATGTTTCTGGTGTCTGTGCTCGGTGGGGTAAAATATAGGCGTTTGAACCATGCGTATGTTCTCTGCAGTAAAGGTTTGTTCTTACTATCACGGTGTAGTAGCGGGTAAAATATGGGGACTGGATTGGCAGTAGCCCCAGCTGGGACTAAAACTTGTGACCTTCTGTTCCTGAACACACTGGCTGTGTTCACCACACCACACTGTGCTCACAGAGCCAGTGCAGTCCCTGGGGATATCATGGTTGTTTGTCAGACAGAGCCTGTCTGTTGCAGTGCATGGCACCCACCTACACAGGGCTAGGCCATGGTCGGCTCTGGGCAGCTGCCACTGCCCCCCTCCACCACCAGTACCCCTCTGCCACCATGCTGACATGCCCTTCTGCTGGTGGTGCTAGTGGTGTACAGTCTCAAGCCATCCAGTGTGCAGGTAGGTGGCTGCCTATGGTGCGTGTTCTGGGGTAGGGGTGCCTGCATAGGCGTCCACGCTTCCCCCCAACACTGCCTGCCAGTGTTCTGTGCCCTTGGGGGTACCTGCTGGGTACTATCCCCTGTGACACTGTGATAAACACTCTCGTGCCCATGTTGGTCCCTCATCAGTTGCTGTCTGGCTGCTGTTCATTTTCAGCATTCCTAAGTGCCATCTAGGCATCTGCCTAGTCCACACTGTGCCCCAGCTGCACCACAGCATGTGCCGCCTGCAGCCCTCTGTATCCTCTTTCCCAGCATCTTTCCAGTTGCCCATTCCGACATGCCCGCCCTGCTGTTGTGGAACATGTGCATGCCATAGGTAACCTGTCCAATGGAGAGGGAAACCCTGATCAGTGCTATTTCACTGTGGGATCATTCACCTTGTACGGGGACGGAGCGTAGACCCTTCCAAAATTCATATTTATTTTTTGAGGCTTTCTTGGGAGTGTTTTTTGATGTTTCCCATTACTATCACTATTGTCCAGCTTGTTCCTTATCGTCACTCCAGTCCAGTCCCTTTACTTCTGGGTTACGCAACCCTTCCAGCAGCTTGGAGGCTGAGCCCAACCTTTTTGGGGATGGAGCGGTATAAATACCACTGGGACCACCCACCAACTCCAGTATTCTCAGCCTCCAAGCAGCTGGAGGGTTCCGTAAGCCTAGGGCTTACTGGAGTCTCCCTTCTTTAAATTTTAATTCTTTTAAATTCTTTTAAATTCCTTTAAGTTCCTTTCCTGTGGATTGAGTCATTTGTACTTACTTGGCTCTGTAGCTTTAATTCTCTCCTGCTCCCTCCCCCCCCCCCCCCCGGGCCGGACATCGGAGGAGAGTCTTACCGGCAGCAGCGAGGAGGACTAGTCAGCGCTCCTCTCGCAGCTGACCCGACCTTACCCTGCATCATCTCTGCGGAGACCTGCTCTGCCTCGCGCCGAAGCCCTCCGGGTGGCTGAGCGCTGGAGGCACGCCGCGACTAACCTCCTCCGGCCTGTCCCGCTCTGGAGCGAAGGGACGCGGAGTCGAGCCCCAGAGCCGCGATTGCAGTCAGCCGACGGAGGCCTTAAAGCGGCAGCGGGAGGAAGCCGGTACCGGTGCTGGAGAGTGTTCCCTGCCCTGACTCCTCTCTTCCAGCGACGCGAAGGCACATTCGCGGTCCTCCGGGTCGGGCTCCATGTGGTTGAGGCCTACCACGTGTGGAGCCAACGGCCCGAGATCGCTGAGTCGGGCCTCTGCACAGGCAACAGAGAAGCTTCTAACTGCAAGTACTGAGTTCATTTTGGGCAGGGGTGTTTGTTGCACATAGTGTCTGCTCAGTTCAATTTAATTTAATTTAATTTTAATTCAAATTAATTTTATCTTATTTTAAGTTTGTTTTCTTGTTTATTTTAATCTTCACTTTCCTTGGATTGGTCCCTATTAGGGAAGCATTATAAAGGTCTCTGCTCTTTCTCAGGGGATATATTGCCTTAGTTCGGCTGCTCTGAAAGGGAAGCCTCGGCTCTTGCCCATGGCATCCAAGCCACGTTGCCCTTCCTGTGGAACGCGCAGGGGCACCTCCGCAGAGACAGGAATCTGCAGGAGCTGTGCCGCGGAGGCCGCATCAGTGGAACAGGAGATTAACCTGGCCATGTCGCAGCCCTCCCAGGGATCAGGAGACCCTCTGGAAGGGGAAGGGGGGTCCCAGTTTCCTATCTCCACTCCTACGGACCTGCCTATGCCCCCTCTGCCTCTACCCTCCCCCCACTCTAGTGCTGGGGGGTCCGGAGATTTTTTTCTCTCCTGACTTCATCCTCTTGCTCCATAAGGCCTACTGCCTACGTAATCAGGGCCTGGGGGCAGAAGAGGTTGCCCCGCCAGCAGAGGACAAATCAGCTAGAGCCCTCGGGGCTACCAATCAGGAAGCCGGTATCCCTGCTAAGCGCCCACGTCTGGGCGGTGAAGAGCTCCTAACATCTCTATCCCAGGATACTCAGGAGGAGGATAGCTCGGTTAAAGACTTGGAGGAGGATGAAGAGGAGCTGGAGGAAGGAGAGATCCCGGAAGAAGATCAGTCACGGATAGTGAGAGTCTTTCGCCGTGAGGAGCTCCCGGCGTTAATTAATGAGTCCCTAAAAGTTCTCAATGTGGCCTCAGACACGCCATCGCAGGAAGAAGCGTTGGAGGACCCCTTAATCCAGGCCATCAGGAGATCCCAAAAGGTTTTCCCTGTCCACAGGGTCGTGCGCCAGATGATCCAGGAAGAATGGGACCAGCCAGAATCAAACTTAAGGGGAGTCAGGACCATGTCTCGTCTATACCCGCTCCCAGAGGCAGATAAAGAGCTGCTAAGATCTCCCAGAGTGGATGCAGCGGTATCAGCAGTTACTAAGAAGACGACGATACCAGTGGAGGGCAGTTCGGCCTTAAAAGACGTGCAAGACAGGAAGTTGGATACGCTCCTGAAACAAGCCTTTGATGTAAGCGCTCTCGCCTTGCAGGCCTCCGTGTCCGGAGCTTGGGTGGCTTGGGCCTGTTTACGGTGGGCCCAACAGCTCCAGGCAGAGGGTTCAACGGGCGAGATACAGGCCAACTCAGCTAAGGTGGAATCCGGAGCGGCCTACTTGGCGGACAGTCAGTATGACCTCATTAGAAGCCTAGCCAAGAACATGGCCTCGGTTGTGGCGGCTAGGCGGTATCTGTGGCTATGAAATTGGGCAGCTGACGCTTCCTCGAAGACACGCTTGAGCCGACTCCCCTTTAAGGGGAAACTCTTATTTGGGGAGGACTTAGAGAAGCTAGTTAAGGACCTGGGTGAGTCTAAGGGAGGCAGACTCCCGGAAGATAGACCAAAGCAAGGGCGCCCTCTAGCCCCAGTGCACTCCCAGCCTAGGGACTCGCGGAGATTTCGCCCAGCCAGGTCAGGCTCCTTTCCCAGGGGCCGTTTTCCCTCGAAGGGACAAGGCTTCAGAGGTTTTCGGGGGGCAGGACGGGGTTTTGGTGCCTCCTCCTCCTTCCCGGGACCCAGAAAACAACAATGAGATGACGGGGGTCCAGGAGGAAGGACAGCCGGTAGGCTGTTTCTTCCCGCCTGGTCCCGAGTCACGTCCGACCAATGGGTCCTAGAGGTGATCAGAGAAGGTTATGCTCTCGAATTCTCAAAACAAATACTTCCAGCGTTTGTTCAGTCTCCCTGCGGTTCTTCAGCAAAGAGGGCGGCAATAGAGGCGACTCTTGCCCGCCTAATAGCGCTAGGGGCGGTGGTCCCTGTACCACCAGACCAGTGCGGCTCTGGTCGGTACTCGATTTACTTCGTAGTACCAAAAAAGAAAGGCTCCTTTCGACCGATCCTGGATCTAAAACAGGTCAACCGCTGCCTCAGGGTGCCACACTTCCGGATGGAAACCCTACGCTCAGTCATAGCGGCCGTAAGGGAAGGGGAGTTCCTAACGTCACTCGACTTGACAGAAGCCTACCTTCATATCCCGGTCAGGAAGTCCCATCAACAATTCCTGAGATTCGCAGTGCCAAGAGGTCACTTTCAGTTCCAGGCCCTACCCTTCGGCCTAGCTACGGCCCCCAGGACGTTCACCAAGGTAATGGTGGTAGTGGCGGCCTTCCTTCGGAAGGAGGGAATATTAGTGCACCCCTACTTGGACGACTGGCTGATCCGAGCGAAGTCGCAAGAGGAAAGTCATGCGGCAACGGCCAGAGTGATTCAGGTTCTAGAAGAATTGGGGTGGGTCATCAATCGCCTAAAGAGCAGGATGTCTCCCTCTCAGGAACTCGAGTACCTCGGAGCAAGGTTCGACACCCACAGGGGCAGGGTATTCCTGTCTCGGTCAAGATCAAGAGAGCTAAGGCTTCTAGTCACGCAGTTTCTCGGCAGGCGAAATCCCTCGGCGTGGCATTATCTTCAGGTCCTGGGAACTATGGCGGCGGCGATAGAGGTAGTCCCATGGGCCAGGGCACACATGCGACCGCTGCAGCGGGTGCTGTTACGTCGATGGTCTCCTCAGCATCAACCTCTGGCAATGCAGTTACCTTGCGCTCCGCGGACCAAACAGTCCCTCCACTGGTGGCGATGTCCAAGGAATTTGGACCGCGGGATGCCCCTCGAACCTCATCAGTGGTTACTATTGACAACGGATGCCAGCCTGTTAGGCTGGGGAGCACACTGCGAGGACCAGTTCGTCCAGGGACGTTGGACACCGTTGGAATCACAATGGCCCATCAACAGACTGGAGTTGAGGGCCGTCACCCTGGCGCTCAAGGCGTTCACGGCTTTAGTCCAAGGAAAAGCAATTTGCGTCCTTTCCGACAATGTCACGGCGGTGGCCTACATCAACCACCAGGGAGGCACCAGCAGTCCTGCCCTGGAGAAAGAGGCAGACGCCCTCTTCCAGTGGGCGGAGTCCAGACTGCTGGCACTTTCAGCTCAGCATGTGGCGGGCGAGGACAACGTCACAGCCGACTTCCTCAGCAGATGCAAGATAGACCACGGGGAGTGGGAACTAGAACAGGAGACCTTCGACCAGATAGTGGCCCGTTGGGGTCTCCCAGTCATGGACCTCATGGCGCGGTTCTCTAAAGCCAAGGTAGACAGGTTCTTCAGCCGAAGGAAGGAAAGAATGTCCGAGGGCTTAGATGCCCTGTCACAAAAGTGGCCTTCCGAAGGCCTGCTCTATGTATTCCCTCCGTGGGCCCTGATCGGAAAGGTTCTACAGCGGGTGGAGTCTCACCAAGGTTTGGTAGTCCTCATAGCTCCGGATTGGCCTCGCCGCCCCTGGTATGCGGATCTGGTGAGGATGGTCGCCGACCCTCCTTGGCGGCTCCCTTGCAAAAGGGACCTGCTGAGTCAAGGTCCGGTTCGGATGCCTCACGTGGATCGATTCTCGCTTACGGCCTGGCTATTGAGAGGGCGCGGTTCCTAAAGCGAGGCTACTCAGGAGCAGTAATCTCGACGCTGTTGAAGGCTAAGAAGCGCTCGACCTGTCTATCCTATGTAAGGGTTTGGCGCATATTCGAAGCCTGGTGTGCAGAGCATCGTCGGAAACCTCTTTCGGCCTCTGTCTCAGAGGTCCTGGAATTCTTGCAAGCAGGATTTGATAAGGGTTTGGCACACAGCTCCCTGCGGGTCCAGCTAGCGGCAATCGCTTGCTATAGAGGCAAGGTCCGTGGAAAACCCTTAGGGGAACACCCGGACGTCTCCAGGTTCTTAAGAGCAGTTAGTCGGCTACGCCCTCAAAGGAGGGCGGTCATCCCCTCTTGGGACCTTAACCTAGTGCTGAATGCCATGGTCGGAGAACCCTTTGAGCCAGTGAAGAGAGCCTCCTTAAAGGATCTAACCCTAAAGACAGTTTTCCTGGTCGCTATCTTCTCGGCCAGGAGGGTTTCGGAATTGCAGGCGCTGTCCACCCAGCCTCCCTTCCTGACCTTCCTAAAGGACAAGGTGGTTCTGCGCACAGTGCCTTCCTTCTTGCCCAAGGTTATCTCTCCCTTTCATGTAAACCAGACAGTCACCCTGCCGGCCTTCTCGGCCAAGGGGCAGGAAGGTAGGGATAGCAAACTGCGTCTGCTAGACGTCCAGAGAGCCTTGAAATGGTACCTATCTCGCACAGCACCATTCCGAAAGTCCAACCGACTGTTCATTCAGTTCGGGGGGCCGCACAAAGATGAGGCGGCGGCCAAGGCCTCAATCTCCAGGTGGATTAGAGAGGCGATTGCCTCCGCCTACATCCTGAAGGGGAAGCAGGTCCCGGTGGGTCTGAGGGCTCACTCCACTCGGGCACAGGCGACCTCTTGGGCTGAATACAGTCTTGTTCCCCCGCTGGATATTTGTAGAGCAGCGACTTGGGCCTCGCTGCATACCTTCACCAAACACTATAGACTGGACGTGCAGAGTACGGCGGATGCTCGTTTCGGTCTAGCGGTTCTTCGGGCCGGTATGCCGGATCCCACCCAGGGTTGAACTGCTCTGGTACATCCCAGAAGTAAAGGGACTGGACTGGAGTGACGATAAGGAAATAGTAATTAGATCTTACCTGCTAATTAGTGTTCCTGAAGGAACGACAGTCCAGTCCCTGATCCCACCCGGTTCCGGCAACTGTTAAGACCTCACGTTCATAGAGGAGCATTAGACCGAGCGCAGAGCCAGTTCGGCGGGAGGGAGTGCAGGGGAAGGCCGGGTTGGATAGAAGCAGCCACCTCCTCCGTCCGTTGCCATTCCTCCTCTCCTTCCCCTATACTTTCCAAAAAAAAAAGAAATTGATAATGCCTATTGGATAGATTATTGAGATATTAGTTTAGACTTAGTTTATATTTCATTATGAGGTTTTTGGATGGAAGTTCGATAAGTCTACTTTTTCATTCGAATACTGGAGTTGGTGGGTGGTCCCAGTGGTATTTATACCGCTCCATCCCCAAAAAGGTTGGGCTCAGCCTCCAAGCTGCTGGAAGGGTTGCGTAACCCAGAAATAAAGGGACTGAACTGTCGTTCCTTCAGGAACACTAATTAGCAGGTAAGATCTAATTACTATATTATGATTTTTTTTTATTTTGTTGGGGTCCTTTTCAATGTTTATTTGTACTTTTGTTCTGTGCACATGTATCATACTTATCACTTTTTTGTAGATTTCCCTGGTTTTGCTGTACATTGCTGACAGAAATGGTTTCTCTTCCCTTTAAATCAGCTCTAACGCGAGGTTTTCACTTGCGTTATTTTTGGCCTCGAATTTCACATCGTTAGTGAGCGGGGAGCCTCTCCCCTCCCACTCTCCACCCATTGACCCCTTCTCTCCACTCCTGGGGAGCCTTCCTCCACCCTCCGGGAGCCTTTCCACGCCTTCAGCGCTCGTTTGCGCCGCTGCGCGCGTGAGTGTGCACTAAAGCACATTTTTGCCCCGTAAAGCGTCATTAGTGCGCGCTAATTGCACAGCGCGCACGTTAAGAAGGTTTAGTAAACATACCCCTAAGAGTAATCCAATTACACAGCAGTGCTAGCTCAGTTTTAAAGGAAAGGACACCTTGAGATTGAGGCTTAACCATGCAAACAGAAAAATAAATCAAATGCTTTTTATTTATTGATGTAAAGTTTTTATATACCGCCTTTCTACAATTCAAGGCAGTTTACATAGAACTCAACAGTGTAGATATAACTGTTGTACATAGAAAAATAATTTGTAGTAGAAAACTTGTCTATAGTTAACAAGTAACGGTATATTGCCAGAAAGGCATCTATGTACATTTTGAAAGAATAAGGGGGGAGGGTAAGGGGGTAAAAAGGAGGGGGCAGGAGTGCATAAGGAGGAGAATTTATAGAAGTGGATTAAGTGGGAGAGTTTAGCAAGTTATATTGAATCTGGGTTGTCATTGGGGATGGAGCCAGAATATTCTTGGAAAAGGAATGTTATTTGTTTTTTCGGAACTCTGTTTGGTCGGAGCAACCTCGTAGATCAGGTGGCAAGGCATTCAATTCTGAGGGGGCATAGAGGGAGAAAACCCGATTACAAGTAGCTTGTTTGCTCCGTAATTTTGTGAAGAGGTGTGAAGTAGGTTAGCAGAGTTTGTCCTACGAGATCTGGAGCTAGTAGGCTTGGAGAGGAGGGGGCAGAGGCAGGGGGCCGATTCAAGGTGATGATTTTGTGGGTTAGGGTGAGAGATTTAAATTTTATCCTAGACAGGATGGGGAGCCAGTGTAGGTGTCGGAGTATAGGAGTGATGTGGGAAACTGCTAGGTACATATGACCTAGATTGGCCACTGTTGGAAACAGAATACTGGGCTAGATGGACCTTGGTCTGACCCAGTATGGCATATCTTATGTTCTTATGTTCTTATCTTCTGGAAGTCTTGAAGATTAGATGCACAATTGTGTTTTGGGCCAATTGGAGCGGATAGGTGCTCTGTTTTGGAAGGCTGCGATATATAAAGTTGCAGTAATCAAGGGTAGGGGTAGTTAGGGCTTGGAAAACAGTCCAGATGGAATCTGGTTTTAAAAGTGGGCGGAGGTTTCTAAGGGTTCTAATTTTGGAGTATATGGAGCGGGTTGTTCTATTTATTTGTTCCTGGAAGGTGAGGTTCTGATCAATTATAATGACGGGATATTTAACTGCTGTTTTAACAGAAATAGGGTAATTCTTGAGGACAATTGATTTAGGGGGAGTATAGGATGGATCAGTGAATAGATGGAGGGCTTCTGTCTTGGTTAGGTTAATGAACAGATTATGTTGCTGGAGCCAGTTTCTAATTTCCTTGAAGCAATTGGTGATATTAGCGAAGTTTGGTTTTATTGTGTTAAATGGCGTGAAAAACATGATATAGTCTGCATAGAGTTGATATTGGATTTTGTATTCTTGGAAGATTTTACATATGGGTTGGAAAAAGATGTTGAAGAGGAGGTCGGAGAGACTAAAACTCTGGGGAACACCTTAAGATTGAATGAATGGCAGGGAGGATTTATCACCAATTCTTACTTGTTGAATTCTGTGATCCAGGTATGAATGGAACCAGTTGAGAGTGGTACCTCTGAGGCCTATGTCATGGAGTCTATCAAGAAGGTGGTTATGAGGAAGGGAGTCAAATGCAGAGGATATATCTAGAAAGATTAGGAGACACCCTTGGGTAGGAGTTTGGATGTATGGGATTACTGTATCTAGGAGGGAGGTTAGAAGGGTTTCGACACCATGATCTTTTCCAGCACAGTTTTAAAAAGAACTAAGAGGGGCATGATCGTCAATGAAATTCTGAAGCTGTGTTTGGACAATCTTTTCAGTTACCTTTGCCAGGAGGGGGATACTTGATATCGGTCTATATCAGGGGTCTCAAACTCCAGTCCTAGATAACATTACTACCACAATAAAAAAAACTCAATGCCTCTACCTCAGTATTAGACCTCTGTCCAGTTTCTTGGGTAAAAAGCACCAAGGAATCTCTTGGCCCATATATACGTGACATAATACAATCCTCCCTCTGCATTGGAATCCTGCCAATTCCCTTGAATAAGGCCTCCATTCGACCTATACTAAAAGGAACCAAACTTGACCCCCACATGATGTGGGGATAGGGGGGGTCAAGTTTGGTTCCTTTTAGTATGGGTCGAATGGAGGTCTTATTCAAGGGAATTGGCAGGATTCCAATGCAGAGGGAGGATTGTATTATGTCACGTATATATGGGCCAAGAGATTCCTTGGTGCTTTTTACCCAAGAAACTGGACAGAGGTCTAATACTGAGGTAGAGGCATTGAGTTTTTTTATTGTGGTAGTAATGTTATCTAGGGATGGCAGATCAAATGTTTCCCATGTTACAACAGGGGTGATATTGTGGGATGATTGATCAGTGTGTTGAGTTGTTATAGGTTGTATTGAGGGGAATTTTGAGCAGAGGTGATCAGCAATGGTTTGTGGGGATATTTTATCTTCGACCGCATAGTTATTTGGGTGATTTAGCTATTGAAAATAACTCTCGGGGTTTATTTAAGGAGCACATGATGACGTTCTCATTGTATTCTCTTTTACGTTTTAGAGTTTCAGACCGGTAGACCTGGAGTTTTTTGAAGTAAGAGGTGTAGGGAGAGGGTTCTCTAGAACAATTGTGCTCCAAATGTCTAAGGTCGTGTAATGATTTGGAAAACCAGGGGGCTCGTTTGCGGTGGGTGTTATAGGATGCCTTTGGGAGAGCTTGGGCTGCAGAGGCAAGAATTTTGCTCCAGCTTTCAATTTGGGAGGATAGGTTTGGATGATTATTACCGAGAAGGTCCAAGTGTGGATTGACTTGTTTGAGGAAGTGGTTAATATTAAATGGCTTGAATTTGCGGGGCATCTGGGTTTGTGTAGAAGGTTGTGTTAGGGTCTGGATGGGATAGCAAATAGGATCAGGGAATGATCAGACCAGGGAACTGGGAGAATGGCGTGTGTGGGTTGACTGTGGACTGTGATGGACTGAGGCATGACGATAAGGTCAAGGGTATTACCTTTGCAATGGGTTGGAGTATTTAGGATCCGAGTGAAATGTAGTGCATCCATAGGGTCTAGAAAGGATGAGGCCTTTTACGGAGCAAATGAGTGGATGAGTGGAAGTTTGGGTGTTACAGGCTGATTCTAGGATTGTAGAGAGGTCTTGAGCCTATGATTGTCGTGCTCGGTATACTAGGCACAGCGAGATTGCATTGTTAGAGATTCTGAGGGTATCCATACCAGTGGAAGAGGCAGTTTCAATTGTGATTAAGTTTAGATCTCTTTTAGAGATTATACAAACATCTCCACATCTGTTAAAGGTACGGTTGCAGGTATGTATAGAATGGGTAGGGGAACATAGTTGATTCATGAGTACTGAGTTTGTGCCCTGGAACAATGTTTTATTGAGGCAAAGGATATCTATCTAAGTTGTAATCGGATATTAGGTCAGTAAGTAGGGGATCTTAGTCTTGGCTGAACGGGCATTGATTAAGGCACAATTGAGGGAGGGGGAGGTTAGGTTTCAGTGTAGGAGTGTGTGTTACAGTAGAGATGGTGTTAATTCTGGTTAATCTACATTGCTGGGGGGTATGGTGTATGTAAAAGTGAGGAGGTTGTTTAGAGGTAGGCAGAGGTCTATAGGAGTGAATTATTGGGATATGAAAGTTATGATTCACTTCTAAAGCATTGGCTAGGAAGGTTGAGATTAGGAGTAAGAATAGTAGGTGCGTGCCGAGGATTAGGAGCCAAGACTGAGAGGTGGCCATGTTGGAGTGGGTGAGATGGGTGTTGCTTTGCTAATGAGAGTAGTAAGGACAGAGAGTATGGCAAGAAGGAGCTGAGGAAAAATAACAACAGACTGTCAGTACAGTACAGCAGTAAGATTGGTACTTGAATTGATACAGTTAAAACACAGTATTCATTTAAAGCAGTTGTCTAGTCTGAAGATGTTTGCTAGAAATCGTTGAGGCATAAATTAAACAGCGGTGAAGTTGGTTTTATAAATTGGTACTTAAATCAAGGAATAATAGCGGTGAAATCAGTTATATAAGTTGGTGCTTAAATCAATACAGTTGGATTACAATGTTGAGTTAATGCTGGGATATTGAGAGGGATCATTGAGGCATATATTCCCTGACCCCGCTTTTTTAAAGAGGTCGGTGGAGCCGTCGATAGGGCTAGAGTCAATGGGTAGGAGAACCTAGATTTTCCCACTGCAGGACTTTTCTCAGCTCAGGTAAGCAGCACGATTTGGAGGCAATGTGTTCTTCGGTGGCAGTAGCGTTTGCTTGGATGGGAGTCCGGTGAGTCCGTGCAGGGTTGGGGGCTGAAAGTTGAGGCAATCGGATAGATATCAGGTTGTCTGTTCCGTCTGCATTATGAAAAAAGCCACTGGATGCTTGATGATGTCAGAATAAATCATAGTGAGTGATAGTATCACCAGGAGAAGGTGGAGTGTATCAAGCCTAAGTGCCCCACCTAAGGGCCACGCCAAAAGGCCCTCTGGCGAGACCCTCAGGCACGGGCCAGCCAGGCGCGGGCACACCTGGGTGGGCAGCTAAATTTAAAAGCTAAAGCTCTTCCCCGATTTGGCCTTGGAGGGGGGGAGCGGGAGGGGCAAGCAGCTCCCGCTTCTACCCCCGATGCCTGATCGAGTTCAGCTGGATGGCTGGAGGAAGAGATCTTTGCCCTGGTGAGGAGCTGAATTTAAAAGCTAAAGCTCTGCCCCGAGGAAGAGGTAATAAAGTAAAATTCAGAAAGGCATAACAAAAGCACAGCTGATCTACTTATCTTAACAGCAGTTCAATATAGAATTTCACATCCATTCATCTATATGGGACACGTTGAAGATCAAAGCAGAAAATCATCTACGTCCTGGCGTTATTCCATGTTGCCGCTAGTAAAGTGTGGGTGTCCACGGAAAGAACTCAGGATGTACATGGGCCTTTCCTGAATGCGCTTTATACATCTCGCAGCTTACCACGCCCCCATCCCGCCCCCTCCTGCATACATTCAGAAAGACCCTTTTTAACGTCGTGTACATGCAGGGCCACGTGGTTTCAGAATACAGTTCTAGACATTTTCATGAGAAAAACATCTATCCCATACGTCCAAAGGGCTTATTTGTGTTCCAGAATGACCTCTTAAGTGAATTATTTTAAATCTAATTATAAAAGGGAATTTGTTTTTTCTGCCTCTCCATACCTTTTGTATTCTTTACCACCATTCCATGTTATCAATGTCCCTGTTTAATGTACATTACCAAATATAATGTAAACAGCTTTGACTGAAATGGTAACGCAATAAAAAAAAACCCTGTTAAATAAATAAATGCATTATTTTTTTCAAATTGTAAACCATTTTGAATGACATGTCACAGAAATGCTATAAACATTTTTATAAATAAATGTAATACTAGTAGCGGAAGCAGACCTTAATCTAGCTGCTGACATCCAGGGCCTGCAGCATTCATATCTCACCAAGTCCTGCAGCAAACTCTGTCTTCCCTTCTCACAAGACAGATCTCCGACTTCCATCTTTCTGCTGACCCTCAAGAGCCCAAACGAAACACAAAATTAACCACAACAGTGAGGGTCCCCCTAGAGGTCCAAGGGCACCACCACTGGCTCGGGGGCATATGAATGAAGGGCACTGATCTAGGAAGTGAAGTAAATGAAATGATTGGTCTGTCTGGTAATCAATATGTTTCAAACCTAGCAATTCTCTAGTACTAATAGTCTGGGGCTTTAGACATCTCCAATCCTGTCTCATCGAATCATAATGCGCTAGATTTCCCCTTACTCATACCAGGCAAAATCGAATTTCTGATCTATGGTAGTTAAATGAAATGTATCAAAACTTGTTCCTGATGGCAGACTTGTGTTAATGCTTGAGGAATAGAGTTGCCCACCGCAGTATTAAAATGATCCTGGTACTGCTAGAATGGATTTCTGATGATGATCAGGACAGCAGCACCCTTCTTTTCTTCGCTTATCACTGGTGGCAGTGTCTATGAAAATTGTACAACTCTGACCTCACTTGCATCAATAAGACAGGCTCTGGAGTAACTTTTCTAAACATATTGAACTATCTTTTCTCACCACAGGCTTCCCCACTGTCAAACCTGACCTTTTATTCCAATTTGAGCAAGAAGGATTCACGACCAAGCCCCAGGGATCTGAGGAAAGAGGAAACCTGCCCAACACTGGCAGAAATGAGGAACTATATGAAGCAGGTAGTGAAGGTGGATTTAAGCTAGTGATGAATTGATGCAAACATTTATTACAGGAAAGACGCCTTGTCTGGGAGTCAGGCAAACTGAGTGAGGTGTTATAGTCACTGTCCCTGGCTTCTAAGCTTTGTTGTGTGAATAATGTGCTTGTTATGTTTCCTTACTATCTATTGTCTAAGTTAATTTTCAGATCTTTCTTTTTATGTCTTTCATTCCTTCTCTCTCATCATTTTGCCATGTCTCTGTGTCCCATCCCTTCATTTTCTTTCAACACCTACTGTCTCTCATCCTTTATCAGTTTTTATATTCTTCCTTGTATCTCTTACTATTTCTGACCTCTCGGTGCTGTTTCAAGATGCTGAAGCTTCCTCCCACCCAACAGTTTGTGAGTTTTGTTTTCTGTGAACCAGACAGTGCTGGTAGCTGGAGAGAGGCAACAGGGTGGTCGTACTGGAAGAGGCTGGAGGAAAGATGGCGAGACGCCCCCTATTGGGATCCGCAGGAAGAACGAGGAAGGGTGACATTAGCAGAATGGATGGAGGCCGGGAGGAACAGCAGGCTGACCCTCCTCCCGCCTCCACTGGAAGTAAGAAAAGGGAGGGAGGCAGCTAGACTTTCAATGGAAGCAGCAGGAGGGAGGAAGGCCCCCATTTATAGCAGCAGCAGCAGGGCTGGACCATCCATGAGGCGACCGCCTAGGATGGCAGACCTCTGTGGGCGGCAGGTCATGTGTTTCAGCACACATGGCATTGTGCTCCCTCCCCTCCTGTGCTGAGCCGTATCGCAGCCCCTTTGCCGCTGATTGAGACGGCTGGAGTGTCTCGGCAGTAGTGGTAGGCTATGTGCTTCTGTGCACATGGCCTGATGCTTCTGGCTCCCACAAAGTTGTTCTGGAAGGGAATCAGAGGCAACAGGCCATGTGTGCCAAAACACATAGCCTGCTGCTGCTGCTGCTACCGAGCAGTCTCCTGGTTGCCAGAATCAGCAGCAGCGGAGAGGGGGGGGGGCAGTGGCACGGCTGAGCATGGGGGAGGGGGCAGCACAGCCAGGTGTAGTGTGGCACGGCCGTGGCTTCTGCCTAAGACAGCAGAAACATCAGGCCGGCCCTGAGCAGCAATTTTAAGGGAAGTGGGACTCGGGCATATTCTGAAGCAGTTTTCATTATTAAGGAATTGTGGGATCCTGTTCCAATTTATCCTGCTAGACCACTCCAGACAAGTGGGTTAAGACCCTCTGCCAACAGATGTTGGAGACATGAAAGTGCCAGAATCTTCAACGAACAGGCTCTGGCATATAGAGAGGCTCCCCTAGGTGTCACCCTCAGTATTTGTCTGTCTCCAGCAGATGATGGATGTCTGTTTCTTTACTCCTGGCAGCCTGCCATTCTAAGGGGCTAAGGATCTCTGCCAGTGGAACTCGGAGCTTAATAGGGTGGAGGTCTTCGAGGCGCACATGAGGTGTGGCCCTGAAGTTTCCCACTGACTGCTCAGTCTAGGACATTCCGGGAGCTCCGGGTCAGGAGAACCTGTTCAGCTTATCCTGAGAGGGGGAAGAAGACTTGGTCTCAACGGTTCAGCACAGGGCAATAAGGAGATCCTGTAACAGAGGGCATCATCCCTTATTTTTTATTTTCTAATTATAAGTTTATATATCCTGTAACTGGAAAGAGCCTGTCACCGGAATTACAGCCTCACTTGCCTTTCCCTGCCTCCCTCTTCCGCAACTGACGGCTGAGCTGAACGAGAGTCGCAGTGATTGTTTTCCGGCTCTCCTCCCCCTCTTTCTGTCTGCTGCTGCTGCCGGCTGTCAGTATCTCACAGCTGTGCTGCTTGCAGGATTCCCTTTGCTTTATTCGAGGTGCAGGGAAGGATCCAGAGGTCCCGGAGGCAGAGATGAGAGCTCCGATCGCTATTGTTATTGTTGGGGGATGTTTTGATGCCTACTAACGCATGGAAAACATGTTTTGGCAGTTAGCAGTGCTGAGGAGCTTTGCGGGCCATTTTTCCCACGTTTTTTAATCACAGTACTAGTTTTTTCTCTCACAGACAGCTTTATTGGGATAAACGATTAGCTTTTTGGTTAGTTTTGGTTAAATTTTGTTTAATTTTGCAGGAGGTTCTTTAATTTTCACTGTTTTGAGCTGTTAAAGGGCTCTGGTTCCGTAGCGCTAATGACTATGCGTCTTCAGTGCCTCGTGTGTGGTTCCCGTCGGGGCTCGCTCTCAGATGCGGGGGGAGGGGAGGTGTCATGGCTGCGCATCTGAAGCGCGAACTATGGAGCAAGAAAGGCAGGATAAGTCTAAAGAAGGGACTCCTTTGGTGGCGCAGGGTCCTACAGCTTTTGCGGAAGTGGAGTCTCTACTAGCGTCTCCATCCGCTCCTCTTATTACAAACCTGGCTTTGCCTGGTACTTCCACTACTCCTATGGCGGCTGGAGCAGTTCTCAGGGGGGGTTTTTCCCTGGATTTTGTGCTGCTGCTTCATCAGGCCTACTGTTTGCGGCAACAGGGGGCGGTTGCGGATGCTTCGCTACTTGGGGCCGCAGGAGGCCAAGCGGCCATAGAAAGGTTTGGAAGTGGTGCCGGTAGACCGGTTAAGAGGGCTCGATCGGTGGAGGATCAGCCTCTTGGGTTGGACTGGCCAGAAAGAGAGGACTTCGATATGGAGCCGGAAGCCGGAATGGAGGAAGGTGAGAATCAAGAACCTGAAGATCAGGCGATGATTCTCCGGGTCTTTCGGAGAGAGGAGCTGACAGCGCTCATTACGGAGTCGCTTCAGGCTCTCGACCTTTCCTCTGTGGTACCAGCGGAGGATGAGGGGTTGGAGGATCCTCTCATTCAAGCTGTACGGAAGTCACAAGCTGTTTTCCAGTTCACCGTTTGGTTAAGCAGATGATTCAGGATGAATGAGATTTGCCGGAGGTAGGATTGCGAGGTATGAGGTCTATGAATCATCTCTATCCCTTGGCTGATTAGGAACGTGAGGTGTTTCGTTCTCCGCGTATAGATGCAGCAGTTTCAGTGGTCACGAAGAAGACTACCATTCCAGTTGAAGGCAGTGCAGCTTTGAAGGACACACAGGATCGGAAGGTGGACACCTTATTGAAGCAAGCTTTTGAGGTTAATGCTCTGTCTCTACAAGCGTCTATTTGTGGGGCTTCGCTAGCGAGAGCGGCTTTGAAGGATGCACAGGATCGGAAGGTGGATGCCTTATTGAAGCAAGCTTTTGAGGTTAATGTTCTGTCTCTACAAGCGTCTATTTGTGGGGCTTTGGGTAGCGAGAGCATGTCTTCGCTGGTTTCAGCATTTGCAACAGCCAGCACAACAAACTCAGGAGCAGTTAGCGGATGTGACAAGGCTAGAGTTAGGTTCAGCTTATTTAGCCAGTGTCCACTATGGTCTTATTAGAGGTTTGGCGAATAGCATGGCTTCCTTGGTAGCAGCACGCTGCTATCTCTGGCTAAGAAATTGTGCAGCAGACAGTTCCTCCAAGTCGCGTCTTAGCAAACTTCCTTTTAAGGGGAAGTTCTTGTTTGGAGAGGATCTTGACAAGCTGATCAAAGATTTGGGGGAATCAAAAGGGGGTCGCTTGCCGGAAGATAAGCCGAAGCAGGGCCGGACTCCGTTACCTTCGCGGGGTCAAACTCAGGATTTCAGGCATTTTCGTATCTCCCATTTGGGAGGCTTTCAAAGAGGAAGGTTTTCCTCTCGAGGTCAAAGTTTTAGAGGATTCTGGGGAGTGGGCAGAGGGTTTGCTAATCCCCTTCCTCGGGATTTAGGAAATCCAGCTCCACTGACAGCTGGGTTTAAAAAAGGTTTGGACAAGTTCCTGGAGGAAAGGTCCATAAACCATTATTAAGAATGGACCTAGGATATCAATGCTTGACCCAGTACAAGCATTGTGGAACCTGTGTCTTTTGGGGAAACTGCTAGGTACGTATGACCTAGATTGGCCATTGTTGGAAACAGGATACTGGGCTTGATGGACCTTGGTCTGACCCAGTATGGCATATCTTATGTTCTTATGTAACTCAGAGTTGCAGGCCTTGTCCTGTCAAGAACCGTTTCTGACTTTCTCTAGGGAAAAAGTGGTGCTGTGTCCCGTTCCATCCTGTTTGCCAAAGGTAGTTTTGCCATTTCATGTGAATCAATCTGTCTTCTTGCCAGTATTGGATATTTTGGATGAGAACGCATCTGACCATAGCTTGCGTTTGTTAGACATAAAGAGAGTTCTTCGGCGATACTTGAAGGTCTTGGAGTCCTTCCGCAAGTCTGAGCGTTTGTTTGTTCTCTTTCGAGGTCCGCATAAGGGTGAAGCGGCAGCCAAAGCTTCAATTTCCAGATGGGTCCGTGAAGCAATAGCATCAGGTTATATCTTGCAAGGTCGTCAGGTGCCCATGGGGCTATGGGCTCATTCTACTAAAGTGCATGTGACTTCGTGGGCAGAACATATCTTGGTTCCTCCGGTTGAGATTTACAGAGCAGCCATATGGTCTTCCTTGAATACTTTTAGTAAACATTATCGCCTAGATGTTCAAGCGGCAGGAGATGCCTGTTTCGGGTCTGCGGTTTTGCGGTCCGGGTGGACAGGTCCCTCCCAGTAATTTACTGCTCTGTTACATCCCAGAGGTGAGGGACTGGACTGGAGGGACAATAAGGAAAGAGAAATTAGACTTACCTGCTAATTATTATTCCTTGTGGAACTTCAGTCCAGTCCCGATTCCCGCCCGGGGTTTGTCAGCCTCCGCAGAGTCTTTGTGTTTGTGTGGGGTGACAGCAGGCAGGCAGTAGAAAATCAGCAAATTTTTTCTGTACTCAGACAAGGTATACTCTGTATTCTTTCTTCTCTCTCCTTTCTGTCCTATTTCCTTCAAGCGGGAGAGGGAGAGTTATCCTCTTATTTAAGGGGGATTTAGTTCAGTTTAAGAGTTAAGTTGTTGTATTTAATATTTGTTGCTCCTTTGAGTCTGCTTTGTCATTAGATCACTGGGAGCTGGTTGGAGGTGCCAGCAGGATATGTACAGTGGTGTCACAATTCTGACATGCCCAGTCTCCATGCTGCGAGAGGAGGTGCACTACCCACAGGTGAGGGACTGGACTGGAGTTCCTCAAGGAACAATTAGCAGGTAAGTCTAATTTCTCTTTACTGCTACATGAGGAAGAGCCTGCAGGGTCCCTCAATTTACGTCAAGATGCATCAGCTCCCTCCTCAGCTGCCTAGGCCTTATCTCCGTTCTCTCCCTCGGAGGATGCCCCTCTTCCTCCTCTTTTACTCTTGCAGCAGCCCAGTGCAGGCAACATGGATCAAGATTTGGCCCAATTTATGTCCCTCTTCAGGCAAGCTTGAGGCCTTTGGGCATCCACATCAGCTTCCCTCAAAGTGAGCACTTCTTCCTCCAGGCCAGTGGCAGTGGCAGCACACAGGGCACAAAAGCGCGCTCTGACTGAGTCCACCTCAGAAGAGTCCACGCGGCCTGTAAAGGAGATCTCCTGAGCTTCACTGGATGGTGCAATGGAACAGGATCATCTCTCCATAGAGGATAGCCCTCTTTCTTCAGATCGGGAAGACGGGGAGTGGTCTCCTTCCGATGACCAAGCAAAAGATCAGGAGGAAGCTCAGGATGTCAATTTATTCCGTAAGTAGGAACTTATAGCATTGATTACTCAGGCGGTGGATGCATTGTGCCTCTTGGAATCTCAAGGACAGGAAATGATGCAAACTGCTTCTCAAGCGCTTACCAGAGGATAGACCAAAGACAGCTAACCACTGTTCGGGTCGGAGTTCATCCCCTTTTTCCTCCTCCCAGGTGAGTTTCAGAGATTCTTGGCATTACCGATCAGGTTGGCATTCGGGGCCTCCATCCTCCAGGACTGCCCCTAGGTCGCAGCCTTTTTGGGCGGTGTATCGGACAAAGGACGCCTTCTCTGCCCCCTCAAAGTTTGCCGGCCCTAGCCGCTCCTCCCACTGATGCTCCTCTGGCCCACTCCGGGATGCCTCCAGTGGGGGGCCATCTGGCCCTATTTGCCCACAAGTGGGAAAAGATCACCACCGATCGATGGGTCCTCAGTATTGTCTACTGCGGCAATGTTCTAGAATGCGCCTATCCTATACACGATACCTTCATAGTTTCCCCTTGTGGCTCGGGGACAAAGCAGGAAGCCATACAGTTCATTCTCCGCTGCCTGTTGGACATTGGGCCATTGAACAGTGCCTCTACCAGAGACCACTACCGGACACTACTCCATCTACTTTGCCGTTCCAAAGAAGGATGGCTCCTTTCAACCCATTCTGGACCTGGATCAACAGTGCTTTCTGCATTTTACAGTGCTAGGATGCCACTTTCAGTTCAGCGCGTTGCTGTTTGGTCTCACAGCAGCTCCATGTACCTTCTTCAAGGTCATGGTTGTAGTAGCAGCACCTCTGTGGAAGCAGGGTATCCACATACATCTGTACCTGGATGACTAGCTCATCGGGGCAAAGTCTTATCTGGAGGCTCTAGCAGCTGTCTCCCAAGTCATGATTTTCCTGGCGCATCTAGACTAGGAAGTCAATCATGCCAAGAGCTGTCTCAGTCCTTCCCAGTCCCTGGAGTTCCTGGGGGCCAACTTTGACACCCGCCTTGGGCGGGTCTTCCTCTCGCCAGCTGCAGAGACTCTCAGGCCAACTCCATATGTTCTGCCTTCAGGCCTGGCCCTGGTGTGGTACTATCTTCAAGTTTTGGGGGCCATGGCAGCGATAATCGATGTTGTCCCTTGGGCATGAGCCCACATGCGACCCTTGCAATGGGCCCTTCTAACTCGCTGGTCTCTAGCAACACAGGACTACAATCAGCTCGAGGTGCGAGCAGTCCGCCTTGCTCTGCAGACCTTTCTCCCATTACTCTGCCATCACTCTGTCTGCGTCCTCTGCGACAATGCCACCACAGTGGCCTATCTCAACCATCAGGGTGACACAAAAGCCCTGGGAGTCGCCAGGGAGATGTTGTTACTCCTCCTTTGCGCCAAGCGGCACTTGCAAACTCTCTCAGCCCAACGCATTGCCGGGGTAGACAACGTTCAAGCCGACTTTCTCAGTCGGCATACTCTGGACCCTGGCAAGTAGGAACTCCATCTGATGGTCTTCCAGCGTATTGAGTCTCTGGGACCAACCCAGGTTCAGCCTCATGCCCACTGCTGCGAATGCCATAGTCTCCGACTTCTTCAGTCACTGCAGGGAATTCAGCTATCAGGGGATAGACACCCTGGCCCAGCATTGGCCAGTGGTCTCGTTGCTATACTTCTTTCCACCATGGCCACTGATTGGGAGGTGTCTCCATCGCATCGTCTCACCCCGGTCTGGTGGTCCTGGTCGCACCCAGCTGATCCTTGCACCCGTGGTATGCCGACCTTGTTGGCTGCAAGTGACCTCACCCCTGCCGCTGGGCTCTCACTACGGTCTCCTGAGGCAGGGCCCAGTCCTAATGGACAACCCGGCTCCTTAATCGCTTATGGCTTGGCTCTTAAGAAGTAGCGTCTAGTCCATAAAGGCTATTCGCTTAAGGTGGTTCAGATTCTACTTAAAGCACGCTGCCCATCCACATCGTTGGCTTACACTCGCATATGGCGCTTGTTTGAGTCATGGTGCGCTCATCAACAGTGTTCTCCATGGTGAGTGCAGATTCCAGAAATCCTAGCATTTCTACAGTACGGCTATAATGGTCTTGCTCTCAGCTCTCTCTTAGTACAAGTAGCAGTCCTCAGGGGCCCTATTGTGGGGCATTTGCTTGCATCTCACAACGACATCAGTCCTTTCCTGTGTGGGGTCGGCACACTAAGGCCTCCACTCCGTCCACTTGTTCCCCCTTGGGACCTTTCTCTCATGCTCCAGAGTCTTATGAAGACTCCCTTTGAGCCTCCCCAGCATGCTATTCTTAGAGAATTTTCCTTAAAGATGGTCTTAGTTACTAGCAAATCAGCCAGGCGTGTGTTGGAACTACAGGTGCTCTCCTGTCAAGAGTCCTTTTTCTTATTCACTTCTGAAGGGGTGTCACTTCAAGTCGTGCCCTCCTTCTTACCCAAGGTGCTTTCGCCCTTTCATGTGAATCAGACCATTTCCTTACCCTCCTTTCCGAAGGAACAAGGCTCTGAATTTCCGGACAATTTTCAAGCAGTCAGTGTCCGGAGAGTTCTACGTCACTATCTTAAGGTCACAGCTTCCTTTCGGAAGTCAGATCACCTGTTTGTATTATTTTCTGGGCCGCGTAAAGGCCTGGCAGTGTCCAAGGCTATGATTGTGCACTGGATCATGCACAACATCGAATCCGCTTACAGCCTGCATAACAAGTCCATCCCCGTGGGGCTTCATGCGCATTCCACGCAGGCTCAGGCAGCATCTTGGGCGGAACGCTTGCATGTTTTGCTCATTGACATTTGTCGTGTGGCCATTTGGTCCTCTCTATCCACTTTCACGCGCCACTACCACCTCGACCGGCGGTAGTGGCCCGGCTTGGGCCGAGGCGCATTTCAGGGCCATTGTGGTAGAAGCCGCCGTTCCTTCCCTCCCAGCAGGGATTTAGCTTGGGTACTTCCCACTTGTCTGGACTGGTCTAGCAGGATGAATTGGAAGAAGAAATTTCCTTTCCGGGAATCCTGCTAGACCAGTCCAGGACCCACCCCTCACTGCATTCTTCAGCAACAGCCTTGGGTCGTCATTCATTTAATACAGCTTTCTGGAAGGACAGTCTGTGATCTCAGTTTCAGGCTCAGAAGTCAGTTTAGCCTGCTTACGCCCTTTGTACATAGTTGCACTTGTTGATGCTCATCGTTCCAGGTCCCCTGGGAAGTTTTAATGCGTTTTGGTTGACATGGGGCTTCCTCTGCTTTTACATAAGCATACTGAGGGTGACACCTAGGGAAGCCTCTCTCTATGCCAGAGTCTGATTGTTGAGGCTTCTGACACTTTATCTGTCTCCAACATCTGCTGACAGAGGGACTTAACCCACTTGTCTGGACTGGTTTAGCAGGATTCCAGGAAAGGAAATTAACAGCAAGTGAAATTTCTCCTTCGTGTTCCCTGCCTTGGTTCCATATCATTGCTACAGAAGGTTCATAAAGCTTTCCACCAGGATACTTTAATTTTCAGAACTTGCAGGATTCCAATCATCCCACTTGTATGCAAGTGTTGCTCTTCTGAAGTTTTACCTTTCCCTATCAATGAAGTTACTTTTCCATTGTTCTAACAGGCAGAAGAGGCTACTGTACGGATCCCACAGAAGAGAGCCTGAAAATAGAAGAGGTTCATCTCAGGAACCAGCTGGAGGGAGGAGAGGAGAATACTGATGCCAAGATGGGTGAGCCAAGAATTCCTTTATGATACAATCCTTGCTATGTGCAGTGGAATATTTCTAAACTTAAGCATAGAGGGTGAATGTTAGGGCATATCAACAGAGAAGTTCCAGTAAAGACAAAAGTAACTTAAATGCCCTTAAGTATAGAGCAGGCATGTCCAACTTCGAACAGGTCGTGATTTACTTCTTCCGGCCAAAAGTGCCGGTGATCTACCACCATGAAAATTAAGTTTCAAATTAGTTTCAAATTAAATTTTAACCCAATAAAGTTGGAGGATTCCTCCCCCCCCCCCTATTTTTAATGGACCTTCTGTCATTTACTTGGATGTGATCAGCTGTTAAGCAAATTAAGCAAAAACAAAACAGAGAGACGAAGATCCAGTAAGAACTGCGAGGGGAAATGGAAAGTACATTTTTTCTTAAAGTTTTATTGAGTAATAACTTTCTTTATCTTTTATTGAGTAATTTGTGTTAAATTTAGGTCGAGTATTGATCCAGGCTGATCTTGCACAATCTTTAATATTTCGTTCTTACTCATTAGTGAGACGTCTGAGCCTGCATTTCATCCACCAGCTTTTTGAAGTTGAATGAATATTGCGTGAGGGCCAGTCTTAGGGAATCCTGGAGATGTTCATCTGTCATGTTGGAACGTTCTGTACTCTTTGTCATTTTCAGATGGGAAAACGCAGATTCACACAAATAAGTTGAACCGAAACAGGAGTGTACAGCTTCACTGCATCTTCTCAAGTTGGGAAATTTGTCTCTAGGCACTAGCTTCCAAAACGATTCTTGCTCAGCATAGGTCTTGAGAAAAATGTCATTTTTAAGGGTTAATATTTCGTTTTCAAGAGATGGCTTGTTCAATGAGTAATTTTTACTGATAGCAGCTGCAGTTTCTTTAATGTCAACATCTACTTTGAATGGATATGACAAGTACTCCAGAACTGTTCCAATTTTTTGGAAGCCACAGAATCTATTTTCGAATTCCTGGATAACAGAACAGATTTCTGTCACATACTTCTCTGAAAAACAAAATTTGGATATTGTCCCAGATGGTCTTGCGTATTAGGAAAATGATCAAAAGTTTTGTTTGCAAGGTCAGTCATCATTAGCTCAAATTTGCTCTTGTAGGATGAAACTGTACTCATCATCTTGCCAATGCATTTGTTTTTTACCTTGTAATTCAAGGTTCATATCACTTAGTTCGCCTGTAAAGTCAGCGAGAAAAGCCAGATCACATAACCACGCTTCATCTTCCAACTCTGCTTGGTCATCTCCCCTCTCCTTCAAAGAACTTCTTATTTCATTCAGCAAATCACAAAATCTTTGCAGAAATTTGTGCCTACTTAGCCACCTTACATCTGTGTGCAAAATGATTCCCACTGCCCCTTCATCAAGAGTAAGATTGAAAAGCCGTCTTTGAAGTGATCTTCCACGAACTGAATTTACAATTTTGAAAGTGATGTCCATGACAGTCCTTGTATTGAGTCTCTTGCTTGCCAAAACTTGCTTTTGAATGATGCAGTGGTAAGAAAGGAAATCTGGGAAGTCATCATGCTGTCTACAGAGGGCTATGAAACCGTTAACCTCACCTGTCATTGCTCTTGCTCCATCAGTAGTGATGAAATCAAGTCTATGCAATGGAAGATTACACTTTGTCACAAAAGAATGGAAAGAACTGAATATTTCCTGACCGGTAGTTCTCCCTTTTAAAGAATCATTCCAAGTAGTTCTTCTTTAACACTGAAGTCTTCAAAAACCATTCAGATAAAGACTGGTAACTGGGCTATGTCTCTTATGTCTGTAGATTCATCCAGTTGGAGTGAGAAAGCAACACAATTTGAAACATCCTCAACAATTGTTCAGTTGTGTCTCCACACATCTTTTCTATTCGCCGCACGACAGCGTTTCTTGACAATTGTACATCTTGAATAGCAGCTATGATCTCATTCTTTTTTTAAATCCTTCAAAAAGATTGTAAGCTGCTTCAAGAAAACAATCTTTTACAAATTCCCCTTCAGTGAAAGGTTTGCATTTCTTTGCAATCAGGTTGCTGACCTTGAAGGATTCTATGCTTGCATTGACCGAATGTGACCTTGGCTGAGTAGCCAATTTCGATTTAAGTTCTTACGAATTTCACTTTTGGGTAGAAAATCAGCATCAAACCTATTGCTATGCAGAGCCTTATAATGATGTTCCAGATTACCATTTTTGGGCAAGGATAGTGGGGCGTGACAAATTAGACAACAACACTTGTCTTTCACCATGATGAAGAAGTAGTCCATTTCCCATTCATCATGAAAGTGGTAGGTTTTGCTCTTCTTTGGAACACTCATCTTTGTTATACTGGGGTGGCTGCTAAGTTAGTATAAACACTGGCTGAATCTGGTCCAAAACTGTCATTGTTCCAAAGTATTAAAGATCAACAGGAACTGAAGACCTCTGGATGATGTGCAATACAAGGACTGGAGATGCCAAAACCACACATGCAGTTCTAAAAGTAAAAATAAGAATTCATCATACTGATACCATAATCAAATACCACCAAACAATCATCAAAAAAACTCAAACACCTGTCCAGCAAAGCAGATGAAATCAAATACTGCAAAACAAGTTCAGATACCACCACATGCGATTTTAATAAATTCTGCACACAGTGTAGAATCAACACATAGGCAAGGCGAAATAAAATTGCAGAGGCAACCAAAAGTCACAGTGGTTTGAACCAATCCAAAGGCAAGGCATAGGCAAGTTAGAACAAAATTGGAAAAGCCCGCCAAAATCACTAAATTCTTAACACTTTGTTGTGTCTGCCCGAAAAAGTTTAATGAAAGCAAACTATAAAGCGACCAACGACCAGCACACAACACAACTAAAACGGTAAGTGTATTCCAGTAAAGCTTGGGGACTGGATATCACCTGGTATATAACACATTTCTCAGGGGTGTTGGGGTGGGGGGCAGGAATGGGTGATTCTGAGAGGCAGGAGACCAGGTATGACACCAGGCCTGTGGCGTCTCGTCACAGGGCACTGACGGCGGCCCCCAGGGGTACCCAAAAACTATTGGCACAAAAATTACAAGCGCCCCCAATACACCTGCAAGCAAGATTCCCGCAGGCAGGGAAAAAAGACAGGCAAAGGATCAACAGCGGCGGCAAGCCCTCGGCAGATGACCTGCCGGCACGAGCTCTCTTCTAGTGACGGAGCGAGCTGCTGGAGAGATGGAGCCAAGTGGGGCTGGCGATCTACCTCTGACCCCTCCGTGATTTACAGGTAGATCGCAATCTACCTGTTGGACATGCCTGGTATAGAGCATTCCTCCTAATCTTTCTAGACGTCGCCTCAGCATTAGACAATATAAACCACGAAACCTCATTGCAAGGCTTGAATATATTGGCCTGGGCAGCCTAGTCCTGCTCTGGTTTAAATCATACATCTCAGACCGCAAGTTCACGATCCAAATAGGGAAAAAACTCGCAAACACCTTTCCACAAGAACAAGGCATACCACAAAATTCCGCCCCCTCTGCCCTCCTTTTCAACCTGCACCTTCAACCTATCACCCACATATTCCAAAAACACAACATCCACTACTACATCTATGTGGATGACATCATATTGTCGCTCCCCATAGATGTAAATAACTCCAACTACAACAACGTGGATGAATGTATTAAGGAAGCTGACTCCTGGCTGAAATTCAACAACCTCAGCCTAAACTACAAAAAGATGGAAGCGATGCACATCACAAGAAACCAAGACACAGCCCTACCCCAAGCCATCACCATCAACAACACCACAATCCCAGTCAAAAAGGACGTTAAATACCTTGGTGTTGTCCTAGATACCTCCCTCAGCATGGTACCCCACCTGAAACGAACAGCCAGAACAATCCTCTACAAATTAAAATCCATACAACAACTAAGACCTCTCCTTGAAGATAACGACGTCAGAGCGGTCATTCAATCCATCATCACCCCACACTTCGACTACTGCAACAGGCTGTTGCATGGTCTACCGGCAAAGAGTCTCCACATACTCCAATGAATGCAAAATATCACAGCCAAGATCACCTGCAAAGCCAGACAAACTGACCATGTCACTCCCCTCCTATATGCCCTACACTGGCTCCCAATAGAAAGCTGGATCAGATACAAACTACTTGTAAGATCATTCAAACTCATCAACAATGTTGCTCCCTCTTTCCTCTCAACCCTCCTTCTCACCCCAACAAACAGAACACTCAGGGAGAATGCCACTCACTCCTTAACAATCCCACCCTCCATCCGAAAAACAAAGCAAACCAGCAGCTCCAGTGCATTCTCCTATGCTGCACCCAATATCTGGAACACTCTCCCACTGCACATCCGCACAACAAGACCTCAAAGATTTCAGAAAGCACCTAAAAACCCACCTCTTTACTTTGCACTACGGTACAGAAAACTCATATCCAAACACACATGCACCACAGGGACAGCTCACCCAACCCAGATAAAGGCCGTATAACACAAACGTAAGCATGAAAATTCCTGTATATAGCCAAGTTATACATACTTCCTAAAAAATTGTAACTCCAGCCCACTGACCCTACCTGCAAATCAGGTTACCTGTAAAAAGTTTATTTTTGTTCCTTGTAAACCGCCCCTGATCTCTGGAAGGGGAGGTATAGAAATGTAGCAAATAAAATAAATAAAAAAACAGAGCTTAAAGATTCCAAATTACCCCTGCCTACCGATAACCAGCCCTCACTTGGTTTGCAGCATGTCATGCTGTGAGGGCTTGTGTGCAACAGTGATGCTGAGGGCTAAGCTTTCGGTAGTTTAACTACTGGCAGGTTCTCCCAAGATGGACAGGTCTCAGCTGAGGTGCCAGACCAAGACAAACCACCCATCTGGGCCGCAGTAGAATGGGACATTCCTCTTCGTCTCTCCGGGCCAGTCCGGCACATGAGGGTTGTCAATCTTCTCCAGCAGCTGAGGACTGAATGCTGAAACCTTTTTCCATGAACTAGCATCTGGCTCCCCCTAGTGGCTAACCTCAGTCTTTCAGTCCTCAGCAGCTGGAAAGGACATGCAGCTCTCTGGCTCCCGGAGTTCGGTGGTTTATTAGCTTATACTTACTGTGTTTGTTTTGTTTGCTTCTGTTTTGGCACCCCTAGAAGAGCCCTAGCAGGGTTTTTCTGCCGCTTCGCTCTCCTTGCTCTGTGTGCGCTGCTTTTTGGAGGCAGAGCCTGCCTCAGCCTGCGGGGCTGTCTGCGGGGTAATTGTCATCGGCGGTGTGGGGAGCCCCCAATAACCTTCCGATCCCCTCCAGTAGGCAGCAGACCCCCCCCCCTCCCGCTAGCAGCGGGAGCGCGGGACTTCATCCGGTCAGAAGCAGGCCTTTACCCTCTTCTCCCCCCCCCGCTGGCAGCGTGAGCGCGGGACTTCAGCGGCACATGCAGTGCCAGGCAGACAGTTAGGCGCGACAGGTTAGTTGGCCGGGTTTTTCGCGGTTTCCGCATTCGGTTTCAGCGGGGTTTCGATCGTCGGGGCCGTGTGGGTTTAGCTCCGCGTTTGTTTGTTTCTCAGTGATCTTGCTTTTCGGGGCTGTTGGGTGCCGTTCTCCCGCAGGCCGCAGGCATGGATTGCAGGCCTGCCGCGTGTGAATCCCTCAGGGAGCTTCAGGGCTCCTCTGAATTGGCGGGAAAGGCAGCTATTTCTGCTCCAGCGGGAGTTTTGGAGACGAATCAGGCACAGCCGGCAAAATGGAAATCTAAGTCTAAAAAGCCTGCAAAGGTGGAGGAGGCTCCTTCACTTTCCTTTGTGGCGGCTCAGGGCAGTTTGCCTTCTGTTTTCTCAGCGGATTTTATTTTAGAGATGCATAGGGCCTACTGCTTAAAACAGCAGCAGTCTCAGGGGGCAGAGCCTGTCTCCTTGTCTTCTTCAGGCCCGGCTACAGAACTTGCTGTTTCGGACCCAGGGGAGGGTCCCTCCCATGCGGTCCTTGGAGGTCAAAGGCAGTCTGATAGCCTCGGGTTTTCCTGCCTGGGTCCCCCAGCCATTGAGGAAGGTGAGTTGTTGGCTGATGCCGATCTGGATCACTGGCTGCCTGAGCTAGAGGATGGCGAGTTAGGAGTCTCTGAGGATCCTAGCCTTATTAGGGTGTTCCGAAAGGAGGAATTGGCTGCGCTTATTACCCAAACTTTAGCAGCCTTGAATATTCCCCTGCCAGCGGTTCAGGACCAGCCGTTGGAGGATCCTCTGCTCCAAGGTTTTAAGACTGATCAGAAATGTTTTCCTGTACACAGTGTCATGAAGCAAATGGTAGAGTCCGAATGGGAATGTCCGGAGGCCACTTTGCGAGGGGCCAGGGCTATCAGTCGTTTGTATCCCTTGCCGCAAGACTTGCTGAAAATGCCTAAGGTTGATGCCCTGGTTTCAGCGGTGACTAAGAAAACCACTATCCCGGTGGAGGGCGGTGCGGCGCTCAAGGATTTACAGGATAGGAGGCTGGAATCCCTGCTGAAGCAGACATTTGAGACGTGTGCATTGGCGCTATGGGCGTCTATCTGTGGGGCTTATGTCTCTCGGGCGTCCATTAGGTGGATCCAAGGGGCTCCCCCTGCCACCGCGGAGGCCGATGAGGGCGCAAAACTGGAATCCGCCGCGGCCTATCTAACCGACACTTTCTATGATCTTGTGCGGATTTCGGCTAAATCCATGGCTTCGGTCATCGCAGCCCGCCGGTTTTTATGGTTCCGGAACTGGGCGGCGGACGCCTCTTCTAAGGTGCGGCTTAGTAAACTGCCGTACAAGGGCGCACTCCTTTTCGGCGCCGCCTTGGAGAAGATTGTGAAAGATCTGGGAGATTCCAAGGGCGGTCGCCTTCCAGAGGATAGTCCAAGGGGTCAGCGGCCTAGTGGGGTGCCCAGGGCCACTTCGCGAAACTCTCATAAGTTTTGAGGTTCGCGCTTTACCCCTTATCCGCGTGGGCGGTTTGCGGCTCGGGGTCAGTCCTTTCGGGGAGCTAGAGGCTTCGGCAGGGGTTATTTTGCATCCCAGCCGGGCTCTAGCAAAAAGCCACAATGAAGGGACGTTGGTCCAGACGGAAATGCCGGTTGGAGGTCGGCTGCGGCAATTCCTTTCCGTCTGGGCCACAGTCACCACAGACCCCGCTGGGTCCTCGAAATAGTCCGCGACGGCTATGCTCTCGAGTTTGCTCAGCCATTGGCGGAGGCTTTCGTGGTGTCTCCATGTGGTTCACAGGAAAATGCGCAGGCCATGGCGGAGACGCTTCAGCGCTTGTTGCGACTTCGGGCGGTGCTTCCCGTTCCTGCCGATCAGTGCGGCTCAGGTCGGTACTCGATTTATTTCGTGGTTCCCAAGAAGGAAGGTTCCTTCCGTCCTATTCTGGACCTCAAACACGTGAACCATTGCCTGCGCATTCCACACTTCCGCATGGAGACTCTACGTTCCGTCATTGCATCGGTGCAGCCGTCCGAGGTTCTTACGTCCATAGATCTCACAGAGGCATATCTACATATCCCGGTACGGGCAGAGCATCAAAGGTTTTTGCGTTTTGCGGTGCCCATGGGTCACTTTCAGTTCCGGGCCTTGCCGTTCGGGCTGGCTACGGCGCCTCGGACGTTCACCAAAGTGATGGTGGTGGTGGCGACGGCGTTGCGTCGGGAAGGTCTGCAGGTCCACCCGTACCTCGACGACTGGCTGATCCGAGCTCCGTCGGTGGAGGAGTCTCTCGTGGCGACGGCGAAAGTGGTCTCGCGCCTGGAAAGCCTCGGCTGGGTGATCAACCAGGCCAAAAGTCAATTGGAGCCGGTGCAGCGGCTGTTGTACCTCGGAGCTCTGTTCGACATGAGAGTCGGTGCGGTGTTTTTACCGGAAGTCCGCATGCAAAAGATTTGGAGGCAGATATCGGCGTTTGTGCGGCTGAAGGCCCCAACGGCATGGCGTTATTTACAGCTGCTCGGCTCCATGGCGGCGACCTTGGACTTGGTTCCATGGGCTCGAGCGCACATGCAGCCTTTGCAGCGAGCTTTGCTGATGAGGTGGTCTCCGCAATTGCATCCTTTGGAGCGGAAGTTGTCTCTGACGCAAGAAGTGTGTGACAGCCTTCGTTGGTGGTTGGAGCCGGCTCATCTTCGGTCGGGCATGCCTTTGCTACAGCCGGTCTGGATACTCCTCACGACAGATGCCAGCCTTGCAGGTTGGGGAGCTCATTGCCAGGCCCAGTTTGCGCAGGGCGTCTGGTTTCCGCTAGAGTCCACGTGTTCCATCAATCTCTTGGAACTCATGACGGTGCGTCTAGCACTGCTTCAGTTTGCCTCTCTGGTCGAGGGGTAAGCGGTACGAGTTTTCTCCAACAACGCGGTCACGGTGTCTTACATCAATCGTCAAGGCGGGACCGGCAGTGCGGCGCTCTTGGAGGAGAGCCTACGGTTGATGGATTGGGCGGAGGAACACTTGATTGCTCTGCCGGCTGCGCATGTCGCAGGCCATCACAATGTGCAAGCCGACTACCTCAGTCGGCATGTGGTTTGATCCGGCCGAATGGGAGTTGAACGCAGAGGTGTTTCACGATTTGATCCTTCGTTGGGGACAGCCGGTGATGGATCTGATGGCCACGTCCAACAATACCAAGGCGGTGCGGTTCTTCAGCAGATGCAGAGATTACCTGTCCGAAGGACTGGATGGTCTAGCGCAACCGTGGCCGGCAGGTGTGCTGCTGTATGTGTTTCCGCCTTGGCCTCTGATAGGCAGTCATTCGCAGGGTGCAAAGTCACGACGGTCCCCTGATACTCGTAGCTCCGGATTGGCCCAGACGAGTGTGGTACGCCGATCTAGTGAGGCTCCTTATAGACGATCCTTGGCGTCTTCCAGCCCGATCAAATCTGTTGCTGCAGGACCCTCTCTTCATGCCCGACGTGGATCGCTTCTCGCTTACGGCTTGGCTCTTGAAAGGGACCGGCTGAGGAGTAGAGGATATACGTCGGCGGTGGTCTCTACTCTGTTGCGGGCTCGGCGACGTTCCACATCGTTATCGTATATTCGCGCGTATGGCGTGTCTTTGAGCACTGGTGTGCTCAGAGGGGGTTCCTTCCTGGCAAGACTCTTATTCCGGAGATCCTGTCTTTTCTCCAGGAGGGTCTGGATAAGGGTTTGGCACTCGCTACTCTCAAGGTGCAGTTAGCAGCGCTGGCTTGTTTTCGGGGTAAGGTGTGTGGTGTTCCCCTCTCTGGTCATCCGGACGTGGTTCGCTTCTTACGGGCGGTAAGGAACTTGCGGCCTCCAGTACGCTCCGTCGTGCCGGCCTGGGATCTCAAGTTGGTCCTTGAGGCTTTGGCGAAGCCGCCTTTTGAGCCACTGCGGGAGGTCTCGCTCAGGGAGCTCTCCTGGAAGACGGTTTTCTTAGTGGCTTTATGTTCCGCTAGACGGATTTCGGATCTTCAAGCGCTGTCTTGCCGCGAGCCTTTTCTTCATTTTTCCTCGGATAAGGTGACGTTGCGTCCGGTACCCTCTTTTCTCCCCAAAGTAGTGTCGAATTTTCATCTTAATCAGTCCATCTCCCTGCCATCCTTTTCAGACCGTGACGGTAAGCCAATTGAGGCGGTTCTCCGCAAGTTAGATTTAGGCAGACTGCTCCGGGCATACTTGCGGCGGACGGCGTCCTTTCGTAAAACTGACAGGCTGTTCGTTCTGTTTGGAGGTCCTCGTAAGGGGGCAGCTGCCTCCAAGGCCTCTATAGCGCGATGGGTGAAACAGGCCGTGGTAGCAGCATATCAAGCGGGGGGACAGGCGCTCCCAGAAGGCTTTCGGGCGCATTCCACTCGTGCTCAGGCGACGTCCTGGGCGGAATTTGCCTTGGTTCCGCCTGTCGATATTTGTTGGGCGGCTACTTGGTCTTCGCTCCACACCTTTTCCAGACACTATCGGTTGGATGTTCAGGCTCGCAGAGATGCTGTTGTGGGGGCTTTGGCCGTGATTGCGGGTCTAGCGGGTCCCTCCCTGGGATAAGTACTGCTTTGGTACTACCCTCATGTGCCGGACTGGCCCAGAGAGACGAAGAGGAAGAAGAAGAAATTAGGCCTTACCTGCTAATTGTCTTTCCTTGAGTTCTCTCCGGGCCAGTCCGGGACCCACCCGGATCTTGTTTGTGCTGTCTCAGTTCTCTTGGTTACGCGCAGTCCCTCGGCAGTTTCGTTCCCTCTTCTCGGGGGGATGATAGGAGCGGGAATGTTCAGGGAAATTTCATTGTGTTTCTGCTCCTGAAGTTGCTCGACAGGTTGCGGGGGGCTTCCGCGTTTCCTTATTCAAAAAAAAAAAAAACCCCAAAACACCTGCCGCCCGTTCACTCGGGCACTGCGGTCTTTGGGGTGGAGCAGTTTTAGCGGGTTGCTGCAGGCTCGGTTTCCTCGCGGTGTTGTGTACTCTTTCTGGTCTTGTTTGTGCTTCTCCGCTGCTTGTTAACATTTAGACTGAGGTTAGCCACTAGGGGGAGCCAGATGCTAGTTCATGGAAAAAGGTTTCAGCATTCAGTCCTCAGCTGCTGGAGAAGGTTGACAACCCTCATGTGCCGGACTGGCCCGGAGAGAACTCAAGGAAAGACAATTAGCAGGTAAGGCCTAATTTCTTCTTGTTGGCGGCAGAGGATCATATTTCTGTGGCAACAGCAATAGCACTAAACTTAAACAGTGCAGAAGAAAGGCCTGACAATCTTACTTCCGTATCTTGCCACAAAAACCCAATGGATAGTCACAACAAAACAAATTGCACAAATTCCATAGTGCTGGAAGATGAGACTCCCCAGGTCTAAATGAATGAATCATGTATTCACGGATTTTCTTTGGTGCTGTTTTGGATTTTGTACCTGACAGCCCCTGTAGGGGGGATCGGAAACAGCAATTACAAGTCTTAGAACAACGTTGGATTTTTTCTCTCAAATCAGTGATCCCCAACGGACTCAATCAAGAACTTGATTGGTGGAGCATTTTGCCCACCTGATAGGGTGTTCCTGTTTTTCACGCTTTGTTTTAGGGTATAAAACGGCTGATTCAAGCTCTGACGTCAGACGCCACTCTTTTGGAAGGACGTTCCATGGAAAGTAATAACGGCTGAAATCTGAAGACGACTGGTTTTTGTACCATCTGATGGAGGGTTGGAGAACCCGAAAAGCAGCGCTGGGTTATGGAATTATGGAATCCTGAAGAATTGTTTTCTCGTTAAATAATTTTGTGGAACTCTTCGGAAGATGCCTTCCTGTTGAAATACCTTGGGAGGTGGACGTATGTTGCAGGACCCCATTGCCAGCTAAGTTTGACTTTAAGTTTTGGTCATTCAGAATTTATATTCTTAGCATTGTGGCTCTTTGGGTCTGCTATGTTTTCCTTAAGACTGTTGTAGAAGTTGAAATAATAATAAAAAAGATTAAAGGGAGAAGTCCGCTCATACGAGGGGGTTTCCTGTCCCCTGACTTGACGGATGTTCCTACATTTAACTACAATTTTATATGTTTTATGTTGTAACTGTTAGTTTGTGTTTGTCCTACTTTATGATCTGACTTTTTAACAGGATTTACTAAACAGATCTTAGATTTGGCAATTGTTTCAGAAACGAATAGAAACAAAAGTCAAAGGAGAAAGAAAGGCAGTCACAGAATTCAGAGATCTTCAACGTGCAGAAAGACAAGACAAGGAGAAGTACTACAATGGCACATTACAGGAAATAGAAGCAGAAACTATTAGAGGAAGAACAAGATTGGCTTTCCCATAGAAGTATTACAGCAATCTGATGCAGCTGTTACCATACTTACAAGGAAATTTGGAAGAAGAAATATCATGGCCAACTGGAAAAGATCTATGTTTATACCAACACTTAAAGAAAGGTGATTCAACTGACAGTAGAAATTATCGCACAACCGCTCTGATCCCACATGCCAGTCAGATTCTACTGAAGATTATTCAACAGAGACTACACCATTTCTGGAACGAGAACTACCTGAAGTGCAAGTAGGTTTCAGGAAAGGGCGAGGAATGAGAGACATCATCATGGATATAAGATGGATCCTTGAAAAGACTAAAGAATACCAAAAGGATATCTTTGTGTACTTTACAGCAAGGCTTTTGACTGTGTAAACCATGAGAAACTCTGGGCCACATTAAGAAGCATGGGTGTACCAGAAAACCTGATTGTTCTCGTGCGCAACCTTTGCATTGATAAAGAAGCAACAGTTCAAACGGAACAAGGAGAAACAGAATGATTTTAAATCAGCAAAGGTGTAAGGGGGCATACTTTCCCCCACCTGTTTAATTTATTTGCAGAACAAATCATCAGAGAAGCAAGCTTGGTGGAAGACTCATCAACAACCTTCACTATGCTGATGATACCACATTACTGGCTGAAAATGAAGACGATCTGAAACATTTGCTTCTCAAGATCAAGGAACAGTCTTAAAATGGGCCTGCACCTTAATGTAAAGAAGACAAAAATCATGAAATAATGAACAATTGTAACCTACTTGGATCAACTATCAATAAAGAAGCAACAAGCAGTCAAGAAATCTGACGACACATTGCTCTTGGTTAGAATGGCTATGAAGGACTTCGACAAAATTCTCAAGAGCAGAGATGTCTCTCTCCATACAAAAATTCAACTTGTTCAAGCCATGTCATTTTTAATAATGTCATATGGATTCGAAATTTGGACAGTGAAAAAGACAAGACAGGAAGAAAATTGATGCCTTTGAATTATGGTGCTGGTCACAAATACTGTGTATACCATGGATTGCCCGAAGAACAAATCAGTCAATACTAGAGATCAAACCTAAGCTTTCTTTAGAAGCTCAGATGACACGACTTTGACTTTCATACTTTGGACATGTCATGCGAAGAGAGAGATCATTAGAGAAAGACATCATGCTTAGCATAGTAGAAGGTCAACGCAAAAAAGGAAGGCCAGCAATGAGATGGATCAATACAATAACAGCAGCTATGGGTGCCATTCTGTCAATAGTTGAGACGCCTGACTGAAGACCGAACACAGTTTAGAACAACTATCCAGAGGGTCGCCATGAGTCGCCACTTAACAATAACAACCAAAACAACTGATAACCAGATTAATATGAATAAAATATGACATCTAAAATGCTTGTATGTAAATGCTAGAAGTCTTTAAAAAAAGATGGGAGAGTTAGAATATATAACACTAAAGGAGTAATTAGAGCTTACCTGCTAATTAGCATTCCTGAAGGAACTCCAGTCCAGTCCCTTTCCTCTGGGTTGTGCTCCCTTTTCAGCAGCTTGGAGACCGAGTACGTCATCCTTTTGATGACACTGGAGTATATATACCATTGCCACCTCCCACCACCTCCAGTATCCCATTGACAAAGCAAACGTAACGGAGAGACAATGAAACAGAGTAAAACTAAAAACTCCACTAACTATAACTAACCGGAAAAATTGTAAACCATTCTTAACCTATCACTATTCATACTACCTCCCCCTTAACCCCAGGAGGATTTCCCCATCTCCCTGAAGAAGAGGAGGAGGCTTACCTGAATCATAATTTGCCCCCCAAAAGTCTCCAGACAGGGGGCACCCACTGGTCCATTCTGCCGCTCTGAGTCCACCCTCTCAGCGATGAGCCTTCTGAAAGGGAATAACACTATCGCTTATAACCTCTTCGGGCCGAAGACGCCACTTCGCAGAAACCTGGGTGGGATCAGGGACGTGGACTGGAGTGGAGTTCCACCAGGAACGCTAATTAGCAGGTAAGCTCTAATTACTCCTTCCTAAGCGTCCCTCCAGTCCAGTCCCTTTTCTCTGGGATGTAACAGAGCATTTCAAGAATGGGAGGCACCCACGATACCGGACCGAAGATCCGCTCCCCTAACCTCAGCATCTCCGGCTGCCTGACCATCTAAGTGAAATTACTTGGTGAATGTATGCAGGTAAGCCCACGTAGCCACCCTACAGATGTCTAGCGGCGGAACCAGACTGAATTCCACCCACGAGGCCGCCTGCGCCCGCGTAGAATGAGCCCTGAAAACCCCCGGCATGGGTCTTCTTTTCAGAATGTACGCCGAAGCAATGGCTTCCTTAATCCATCTGGAAATTGAAGCCTTGGCTGCCGCCTCCTCTTTCTGTGGTCCCCCAAACAAGACAAAGAAACAAACAAACTGATCTACGAAACGCCACCATCCTGTCAATATAGTGCTTCAGGACCCTGCACACATCCAGTCGGTGCAAACGAGCATCCATTGTCCTGCGCTACTCCTTTGAGTAGGCCGGAAGAGAAACCGGTTGATTCAAATGAAAGGGGGAGACTACTTTGGGCAAAAAGGAAGGTACCGTCCACAGGACCACCTTTTCCTTGGAAAAGCTCATGCATGGAGGCGACATGAAAGTGCCCGGAGTTCTGAAATGCGTCTAGCTGAACAGATCGCGACCAAAAACACTGTTTTGAGGGTCAAGTCCTTCAGGGAGGCTCGCCCTATCAGCTCAAAGGGATTCCCAGCTAGTGCGTTAAGCACGAGATTGAGGTAACAAGGAGGAAGTGAGGATCTATGCTGAGGCCGTAAACCTCTCATCACTTTAAAGACCTGCCTGACGTCTGGGTGTACCCCTAGTGACTTACCTTGAACCTTACCCCAGTAACAAGCAATAGCTGCTAGCTGCACTCTTAAGGAACTGGCAGCCAGGCCTTTCTGAAACCTGGCCTGTAAGTCCAAGACGTCCAGCACAGAGACCGCCATAGGCCTCTTTTCCCGGACCACACACCAGCCCTCAAAGATGCACCAGACTCTCACATAAGAGACAGCTAAGGGGAGATATGATAGAAGTCTCTAAATTAATGAACAGAATGGAATGGGTAAACGTAAATTGATTGTTTACATTATCAGAATATAGAAAGACTACGGGACATATGGAAAGCAGTGTGTATAAATGCCCGTAGCATGGGAAATAAGATCCCTGCTGTTGAAGCTTTGGTGGGAGTGGCTGACTTGGATTTAGTGGCAGTTACAGAAACATGGTTCACAGAAAACCATGATTGGGATGTAACTATACCTTGCTAAACTTTATTCAGAAAGGACAGGGTAGGAGAAGGGGAGGAGGAGTGGCACTGTATGTAAAAACTACTATTAAAGCTTTGGAATTACAGAGCTTAAAAGGGAGAGAGGAGGCATTGTGGGTTAAACTAGAAAGAGGGAAAGAGAAATCTATTTGCATTGGTGTGATATACAGACCTCCCTCACAAGAGGAATAGGTTGACAGAGAGTTAATTGAAGACATACGCAGCATTGCTAGGAAAGGGGAAGTGCTACTGATAGGAGATTTCAATATGCCAGATGTTGATTGGCACATTCCTGCTGCAGTATCATCTTGAAGTAAGGCGATCCTGGATTCTCTACAGGAAGAACTATTGAGGCAATTGGTAACAGACCCCACACGTGAAGGGGCCATACTGGACTTGGTGCTTACCAATGGTGAAAGTGGTTTCTGATGTGTAGTGGGAGATCATTTTGCATCCAGTGATCACCAGATGGTGTGGGTTCAGTATTAGGA